>CAXAJY010000002.1:27500-225000 GCA_963969285.1 Odontomyia ornata | reverse complement strand
ACTGAAAATTGTATTACTGAATCAATATTTTTATTTGAAAACCAAAAGTTATGAAATGGTAATAATACGAGTTCTGTTGAATTCAAGTTTTCATAAATTTAAAGGGATTCGGCAATAATGATCATTGAAGACAATAGTTTTTTGTTGGCAATGTCTCTTTTCTACTCCACAAAAGTCTTGGTACAGTTGCAGAAAATGCCCTGTTATTTGTAAAAAGGGGAATCCCCCAAGTTCATATTATCAGAGTGAGTTAACAACCGTAGGCCGCTGTCTTTAATATCGCGTTCGTATTCGTGGTGTATCTTTTATTTAATAAAATTTTTAAAAAATGAGTCGAAAGGAGTTGAGTATTAAGAAGCGTGAAATAATTATTAATCTGCATTCAAATCAGAGCAAATCATATTCTGAAATAGCTGAACTAGTGTTGCGAAGTCGGTCAACCATTCAAAAAGTGATAAATCGATTTAAGAAGGAAAATAGAGTGGTAAATGTGCCCCGAACAAGTCGTCCATCTAAACTAAGTGCAAAGGACAAGAGAAAAATTTCGCGAATGGTAAAACAAGATCCATTTCTAAGCTGTAGAAAAATCTGCGATGTTCTTGGAATTAATGATAAGAAGGAGGTTAGCGCAGAAACTGTGCGTAGAGCTGTCGTAGAAGCTGGATTTTCATCTCGTACGCCTAGAAGAAAACCTCTTGTAAGTTCCATAAACAAACAAAAAAGAATAACATTTGCAAAAGCATATATTGACAAACCAATAACGTTTTGGGATAATGTTTTATTTTCGGATGAGTCTAAATTTTGTATATTTAGTGTAAATGGGCATAAGAGGATCTGGCGAAAAGTAGGAGAAGCATTTAATCCCAAGAACACTATTAAAACAGTAAAACATGGAGGCGGTGGTGTTATGGTTTGGGGTTGCATGGCTGCTGCTGGAGTTGGAAATCTGACATTCATCGAAAATACTATGGATCAGAACTCTTATTTAGAGATTCTACGAAACAACATGAAACAAAGTGCAGCCAAATTAGGTATGCGAGAAGATTTCTTGTTTCAACAGGACAATGACCCTAAGCACACTGCGCATAAAGTCCGAATGTGACCATTGTACAATACTCGCATGCTTGCTACACCGCCTCAAAGCCCTGATTTGAACCCTATAGAGCATCTTTGGAATGAGCTTGAGACAAAAATCCGAAAAAGAGTGATATCAAGCAAGGCGCAGCTTAAGGATGTTATATTGGAGGAGTGGGCCAGAATCAGCAGCGAATTTACTGAAAAATTGGTATATTCTATGCCTAAAAGACTGAAGTCAGTAATTCAGATGAAAGGATATCCGACAAAATATTAAGAAAAGTATAATTCAAATAACTATGCAAGACTATAATTACAATTTGTATCATTTTTCTTTAGGTGTACCATGACTTTTGTGGACTTCATTCATTGACTTTCCAACACATCATATGTAATAATATATTAATACGACCGAATTTTCGTTTTGTTTTACAGGAATTTAAAGTGTAATGATTATAGTTGAAGTAATACCAAAAAAATTTTATCACTATAGGTTTTTTAAATAAAAATATCAAACAATTTTCATGATATTTATCACTGTACCTTGACTTTTGTGGAAGACTGTACTATTTAAATATTTTGTAGTAATCGAGCAGTTACACTGTCAAACTGTTCGAAAACTTTCCTATCTCCTTCACCCTAGCAGCAAGTTCAAATTCAGCAGCAAGCGCAACTGATGCAGATTTCTCAACAACACCAACAGCAAGTTCACATACAACAATTCAACAACAACAACATCATCACCAGCAAGCAACAACTAAAATTACATAAAGTGCAAAATTACAATTTTCTAATTTCTACTCAAAATTTAAGTCTGATCAAAAAAATTTCGATCTTGCTGGCTATATAACGTTTTTGTCATTCAAACACGAAATCAATATCCTAATTGTCATTGAAATAGCATAAAAACAGAAAATTAAACTAAAATAAAACTGGTGAATTAATTAACTGCAAACCAAGAGTCTACAGCAGGACATTTGAAATAGACACAAATACAGATTTAAAAAAAAATAAATAAACTGGAAGCAGCAAATGTCAAACCACAATAGACAAGCACTAGAACTAATAACAAGACTATCGAAACGCACACAAAAACAAGTTAAAATTAGAAATCGTAAACGTAAGGGATAATAATCATCTTAGTAAACCGCAAAAACAATAAAACTACTTTCCATTCCCACGAAATAGAAAATAAATTACAATATCAATACAAATACTAAAGGGAAAAATCTAAGTAAAATTTTCTAAATAAACAAAAATCATCCGAAAACACTATATCATCAACATCTCAACATAAAAACAAAAGTAATTCTTCATATTCAACGGAAAAATTCTGTCGATTCAACATGTCACAAATCTCGCATTCCAACTGCAGTTAAGAGCCCTGCAAACAAAACATTTCCTCTCAGCTGAGTTCTAAGAAGCAAAAATCTTCACATATTCCAACATCAATTGGACAACGAACTGGAAATGACGCTTTGGGCTGGCGGATGTGATGGTTTGGACCTAGTTGCTTTGCACAGTAGCGACGAGGTGAAACTCGTGTGTGAACGGCTCCAGTTCAACTATCATACTGTCTCCGTCCCGGTAAAACCTTGGCAGGCCTCGGAGTACGTTCGAAGTTCGCACCATTGGGTTGGTGGTGTATGTTCGGTTGAGACGGACTCCCGATTAGTGCTGGTCTGGCTCTGAGCACTTGTCCCCATAAGGGCTTGTGCCAACCCTCACATGGCCTCCCTGCTCTGCAAAGATAACCATGGGACCAAAAAGGCGACTACACACACGAACGGAGATAGCGGCTCCGAGGGGGGACCCAACAAAACTGGAGCACACAAAATCAAAAGACCAAAAATACCCAGAAAAAGAAACGAAGAATAATAACGACGATGCAACCAGCGGTTGCAGCCACGATGTCAACAGTACATCGCGAGCGATACTAACAACGACAAAAACGAAGACTAACACAACGACAGTGAAGACGGACGAAAAACGGAGAATACAGACTGAGATTCCTGCGGCGTACAGGCGCAGCAAAAAAAAATGATGCGAACGCCCGAGCGTCCTATTAAGGAGAAACGGGAAACTCTGCAGGACACTTCAGGTGTTCGAGCGGTGGGAGATAACATAAAGAACACCGAAAATCCGATTGTCATTGCTGCGATCATTACCGTAGCGACCGATGCAAGGGTCGCAAATCCCGACATTGTAACGAAAAATCCAGAAGCCAACGAGGAGATTACGGCACTAAAAGCAAAGAGTGACCAGACACCGCGTGAATGCACCGCCAAAGTTGAAAATGTGGCGGAAGTACTGCACTCGGAAACGGAACGCGATAACCTCTCCCAAGGATGGTTGCAAGGTACAATTGCGGCCCAGCGATATGAAGAAGAAAGACTACTCCGAAAAGCGGGAGATGTTCTGAAAAGAATACAAGCTGCATGCGACTCCCCAAAAATCAGCAAAGCAGCAAAAGAAGGGCTCCTTGAACTAGAGGAGCTCCTAGATCGCATAGGGCACTATCGGAGAAGCTGGTTAAGGGCCGAAGACGAAGAGAAGGCTAAAGAGGCGCTTGGGGCGAAATCTAAAGGTGACACGCAGATAGCTCCACCATTAAACGTCAATAAAAAAATGGCGTCTAGCCCAATCGAAGGAGATCGGGATAAAAGAAGGAAGAAAGAGGCACTTGAAGGGCGTGGAGCACTAGATCAGGGGTTCCAGACAGTGCTTACAAAAGGAGCGAAGAAAGCTGCAAAGAAACTCCTTCAAAAAAAGCCAGAAAGTAAAGTTCGTACGGACGCCCAATTACAAAAAGGACCTGATGCAAAGCAGGAGAGGCAGAAGCCCCGACGAAGACCCCGGCAGCAGGCACTGCTTGTAAAGCCCCAAGATGTAAGGCCCGAAGACACCAATACTACCATTAAAGTAGTACGACCAACGCGGTCGGGCCACATACTGGTCGAATTCGGAGCAGAGGCCGGCAATAAAGATGCATTCTGTGACGCTGTAAAGACAGTCCTCGGCAAAAGCGCAACTATAGCCCCGCTCGAGCCGATAGCAACGATCGAAATACGAGACATAGACTGCGTGACGGATCTGGCCGAGGTGGAAGAGGCCATCAAAAAGGAGTTCCCTAGCGTGGGAAGGATCAAAGCGAGACTGACACCAGAAAACAACAGGGGACAACGCATGGCCATAGTTGACTTGAGCGAAAGGACGCTGAACAATTCCTGAACAAGGGCAAAGTACGGATTGGGTGGGTTGTCTGTAGGATATAGCGAAGAGCAACGCCTCTTCAATGTTTCAAATGCCTTGGTTATGGTCACACCACACAAGTATGCAAAGGACCCGATAGGAGTTCCCTATGTTACAAATGCGGTGAAATAGGACATAAAAGAAAAGAGTGTACGAAGGAGGCACACTGTATCCTTTACAAGGATGCTGATCCAAAACTTGATTTTGGACACGTCTTGGGATCAGGAAAATGCCGGGTGTTCCAGGAAGCCCTAGCCAAGGCAAAATCAGAACTTTGATGACCCGCATCCTGCAGCTAAACCTACACCGCAATTCAACCGCCCAAAATCTGCTTGAGCAGTTTGCGAGGGACAGGAAAGCCGACTTCCTGCTGCTGAGTGAGTAACACCATAATAAAAGTCCTGCATTATGGTACTCTGATGAAACTGGTACTGCCGCTATCTGGGTTTGGAACAGTGACTTTCAAGCGGAGAGTTGAAGACGGGGAGATGGTTTCGTGTGGGTTCGGTGCTCAGGGATCACCTTCTTTAGTGTGTACCTAACCCCTAACGAGTCGATATCATCTTTTCAAGCCAAGCTTAATGCTCTGGAGGGCGCTGTCTCGAACGCAGAGGGTAAAGTTCTCGTTGGGGGCGACTTCAATGCTAAAGCAATCGAATGGGGCATGCCTCAGATGGATCCGCGGGGAAAACGAATCCTGGAAATGGCGGCCAGGACGGCCCTCGTCGTACTAAACTCCGGAAATACGCCGACTTTCCGCCGTATTGGCTGTGAGGGAACCATACCGGACGTGAAGTTCGCCTCGGTGTCTTTAGTACGGAGGATACACAGCTGGAAAGTATTAGATGACTACTCAGCCAGTGATCACCAGTGCATTCTGCTTGAGATAAGTGATGCTATCTCCCGACGTCCGTGCTCTCGGCCTTCTACAACTGGATGGAACATTGGAAGAATGGACGTCAAGAGGTTCGTCAAGGTTCTCACAGCAGGTGAGCCGCTGCAGGGAGCTCCGGGGGGAACGGAAGAACTGGCAGCTCAAGACGTGGTGAACTCTACTATGAGCATAATCACGACTGCTTGCTGCGCTTCTATGCCCCGTCGAAGACCCCGGGACGGCAAGCCCCCAGTGTACTGGTGGTCTACTGAAATTGCTGAAAAGCGGAGGGAGTGTCACAAGCTTCGGCGTGACGCTCAACGGGCGCGGAACCATGACGAGGCATGCAACCAGGTGGCAGCATATAAGTCGGCCAGGAAATGCCTTCGCAAACTGATCAACAGTAGCAAGGCTCGCTGCTGGCAAGACCTCGTGGACAATGTGAACAAGGATCCGTGGGGCCTTGGCTACAAGCTGGTCATGGGGAAACTTGGTGCCCTACGGAAGCCTTCTATACATGACGCGGAAAAGATGGACGCGATAGTGCGGGGACTCTTCCCCGCCCACCCCGTCCGTGTTGACGCTGTCCATGGTGAAACAGCAGTAGAGTGCCCACTCTTCACACAGCTGGAACTGGAGGAGGCAGTCCTCTCCTTGAAAGCGAGGAAGGCTCCAGGTCCAGGTGGTGTTCCAGCTGAGGTGTTGCGGCTCGTCTATCACCATTGTCCTGACTTGCTGCTCAGCACATTCAACGCTTGCCTACGGGACGGGGTTTTCCCGGTACGATGGAAGGTGGCGAGGCTCGTGCTGATCAGCAAGGGGAAGGGAAATCCTGAATCGCCGTCTGCATACCGCCCGTTATGTATGCTAGACATGGCTGGGAAAGTGCTAGAGAAACTCATCAAGGGAACACTCACTGACGCGATTCGTGCTGCTGGGGACCTATCTCCTCGGCAGTATGGCTTTAGAGCAGGACGTTCTACCATTGATGCGATTGCAGAGGTGGTGAACGCGGTCCAAAAGGCAGAGGCATATAGTCGCACCAAGGGACGGATCGTCCTGTTGATAACACTCGACGTCAGGAATGCCTTCAACTCAGCTAGATGGGTGGATATTCTGGACACGCTGGAAAACTCTTTTCAAGTTCCAGAATATCTAATGCGGCTTTTGAGGAACTACCTAAAGGACCAAATCCTGCTCTACGACACGATACAGGGCCAACGAAGGATGGAAATTACATCGAGTGTTGCCCAGGGATCTATCCTTGGTCCGGACCTGTGGAACGTGTCTTACGACGGGCTACTGAGACTTGAGATGCCAGATGAGTCGCGCTTGGTCGGCTATGTGGATGATGTTGTGGCTCTGATCGGCGGACGCACCGTTGAACAAGCGCAACTTATGCTAGGTATGCTAATGCGCCAAGTGAGGGACTGGATGACTGCTCGCGGGCTGAGTTTAGCACTGGAGAAAACCCAAGTGGTCATCTTGACAAAAAAGAGAATCCCTAGAGTAAGGATGATCAGTACTGGAGATATACAAATCGAATCGAAGCCAGTGGTGAAGTACCTGGGGCTACTGATCGACTCAAAGATGAGTTTCTCTGAGCAAATCAGGGCAACGGCTGAGAAGGCTGCTTCGGGAATATCGGCCCTGAGTCGACTTATGGCCAACGTAGGGGGACCCAGCCCATCAAAAAGACGCCTCTTGATGAGTGCTGTAGGGTCAGTGCTACTGTACGGAGGAGAGGTATGGGGCGACGCTCTCAGCAAGGAGGTATACCGAAAACGATTGGCACAGGTACAGAGAAGAGGAGCACTGAGAATTGCATCTTCGTATCCAACAGTCTCCGACTCGGCGGTGAGAGTGATTGCAGGCGTGATACCTGTCGCCCTCCTTGCTAGAGAGCGCCGCGCTATTTACCTGCGCCGAAACGAGGATGCGAGGGAGATAGTTGTCCGCGAGGAGAGACAACGCTCGCTCAACGATTGGCAGCAGTCTTGGGGGAATTGCACTAAGGGAAAGTGGACTGCGCGCCTCATCCCGGATGTGAGACCGTGGCTAAATCGAAGGCATGGTGAGACTGACTTCTATCTGACCCAGCTTTTGAGCGGGTGCGGGTGTTTTCAATCTTACCTGCACAAGATCGGTAAGTCACGGTCTCCCGATTGTCGGTTTTGCCCAGGAGAGGAGGACAATGCCTGTCACACATTTTTTGCGTGTACAAAATGGGTCAAGCTGCGAAGAGAACTCTACAGGGAGACGGGAGAGCTCACCCCGGATAATATAGTTGTGGTGATGCTCGAATCGGTTGACAAATCGAACCAGGTGGCACATTATGCTCGGGCAGTCCTAAAATATAAAAGGGACTCACAGCAGCTGGAGGCACTGGGGCTGGGGATCGCTCTTCCCCTCTCCCCTCCCGCTAGGAAAGGGACTCCCCAGCTTGAAGGCGCCCCACGGCGTAACAAAACGAGACCTGGCCCGAAGTAATGTGTCAAACGGTTCCAGGCTAGGTTCTCAGATTGACAGGGGAGGTGTTTAGTGGGTAGTCCAAGGGTATCCTCCATGGGAGTCCCACACTGCCAGACTCGGTGGGCGTAAATGCCTTCACCTCCCTACTCCAAAAAAAAACAAGTTGGGTAGCCAGAACTACGCTCATGTCAGAAGGGTTTTGTACTTAACCTTTGTTATGCAGGCAAATAAAATTATTTAATTTAAGAAAAACTTCAATGACGTGCACAAAAATATGCTTGCTTTAAAAGAATAACCAGTGTACTTCATTTTAACTGGCCAACATTTTGTTGCAATATGGCTAAAATCACTGTTATTCAAACCGCAAATGAATTGCTAACGATTTCTTTTAACATTTTTATTAGCATTCATTTCCTCACCACCATTGCGGTAGAATGCGCGGTGCGTATTTTTTTACATGGTTTCCCCAATAGGCCTACTCCATGATCCCTAAAAGAGACTAACAATGAATTGCATTCGGAAAACTAATTTTAATGTGTTTTGGATCCAATACAAGTTGGTTATATATATATATATATATATATATATATATATATATATATATATATATATATATATATATATATATATATATATATATATATATATATATATATATATATAAATATATATATATATATATATATATATATATATATATATATATAGGTATATATATATATATATATATATATATATATATATATATATATAAACAAATATTTATATATATATATATATATATATATATATATATATATATATATATATATATATATATATACATATATATATATATATATATATATATATACATATAAGAAAATAAATATATATATATATATACACATATATATATATATATATATATATATATATATATACATATATATATATATATATATATATATATATATATATATATATATATATATATATATATATATATATATATATATATATATATATTGTCGCGTGTTATAGGTTCGCGGCCAATAATTTTAATGTTCCGGGAAAGTGAAAACGCAATGTCTTTTAATTTAAGTTAAAAGAGTTTATTAAATGAAATGCACAATAATCAGTTAACACTTTCACTAATTTTAATTTTCACTATTACAAAAAAAATCTAACACTTGTCCATAAATTTACTATCGCAATTGTCTTCTAAATTACTTCGCTATTACGAAACACACTTTCCACACACAATCGCAGTTCTTATCGCGGTCGAATGAATGAATCCCCCCATTCATTCAGCTCGCCTTTATATAGGGTCTCTACCTATTCACCCATTTCTCGTACATTGGCGAATGTTCTACCTGGTAGGTTCGAGCAAGTTCATGAATGGAGTAACGTCACTTGCAGATGTTGATCAGGCTTGTTGGGTTCTCGTGGGTTCGAGTAAATTCACTCGTTGACGTTCTTAGTGATGATGAAAACAATTGCGACAGTAGCTCGCAGAATTATTTGTACATGTAATTATTTGTACATGTAACACTGCCCCCACCTCAGTTCTTTTCGCCCCGAAAAGATGTGTCGCTATTTGTAGTCAATTCTCCCTGGGTGTAATATGGGGCAAGACGGTCCAGATGCACGATTTTCATTTTAGCTCTCGGCTTACGATGTTCCTGTATTCGGTATACGACGTCGTTGATTCGCTTTGTAACTCGGTATGGTCCCTCCCAATTATGTTGCAACTTTGGAGACCTAGCCTTTCGCCGTTGTGGGTTATAAAGCCACACCAAGTCATCTTGCTGGAAGCCAGTAGAATTAGCCTTTAGATCATACCTGGTCTTCATGCGGTCAGTAGCCGATTCGAGGTGTTTTCGCACTGTCCGATGTATCTGGTTCAACCGTTGTCTTAGATCACTTGCGTACTCCGAGATCGTTTGGGGTTTCTCAGGGGGTGTTCCGAACTTTATATCGGCTGGCAGACGAATAGTCTTTCCAAAATGACTTTGGCTGGGGCTTGGTCCGTCGACGCATGTTCAGCGGCTCTATACGCCATTAAAAATAGTGGGATATGTCGGTCCCAGTCTCTTTGGTTCTCGTCAACCATCTTGGCAAGGTGTTTATTGAGCGTGCCGTTGAAACGTTCGACCATTCCATCGGATTGGGGATGCAGCGGTGTTGTCCTCGTTTTCCGTATTCCCAGCTGCTCGCACATTTCGCTAAAAACTAGTGACTCAAAGTTTCGGCCTTGATCCGAATGTAGTTCACAAGGCACGCCGTACCTGCTGACCCAATTTAACACTAGCTGTTCGGCTACAGTAGTTGCTTCCTGGTTGGGAATGGGGTAGACCTCGGGCCACTTGCTGAAATAATCAGCTACAACCAGCGTGTATCGATTTCCCCATTCAGATTCAGGAAAGGGTCCAGCGATGTCAACAGCAATCCTTTCGAATGGCACGCCTACGTTATAGGTTTGCATTTGTCCTCTCAGTCGTCGCTTTGGGCCTTTGACGGAAGCGCAAATTGTGCATCTGCGACAACAGTCCTCTACGTCTTCTCGAGCGTGGAGCCAGTAGAACCGTTCCCGCAATTTCGCTAAGGTTTTGTTAACACCAAGATGGCCTCCCGAGGATCCTTCATGCATTTCCTTTACCACATCGTGGATTCGGCTTTTGGGTAGTATAGTTTGCATCCTATAGGAACTGCCATCCGCCGTTTCCCATTTCCGCTTGAGTACACCACCCTCCACCTGAAGGGAGTTCCATTGTGCCCAATAGCTTTTCAGGGTTGCGCCATGCGTTGAAACGTCCTTCCACTCAGGTCGCCCAGTCGTCTCCTTCCACACGAGCAATGGTCCGATGTCTTCATCGGCTAGCTGGGCATTTCGAATCTCCTCCGATGACCAACCTTCATCGAATTCGGCCGTTATCAGACGCAGATCAACGGGCGGTTCCTTTTCCTCAATCCGTCGGCAATGCTTGCAGTTAGCTGGACATGGGCGACGAGATAGGGCGTCAGCATTTCCATGAACTCCACCCTTTCGATGAACAATTTCGTAGTCGTATGACTGCAATCTTTCGATCCATCTCGCAACTTGTCCCTCGGGGTTTTTGAAGTTAAGCAGCCATCTCAGCGGTGCATGGTCCGTTCGAAGAACAAATATCTGGCCATATAGGTACTTGTGGAACTGCTTGGTGGCCTCTATTATAGCCAATAGCTCCTTCCTGGTCACACAGTAGTTCCTCTCACTTTTTGAAAGAACTCGACTGTAATAAGAGAGGACTCTTTCTTCGCCATTGATCTGCTGGGAGAGTACAGCTCCAATACCGCCGTTGCTTGCATTGGTGTCAACTACAAACATTTTTCCGGGTTTTGGATACGCCAGTACGGGTGATTCACATAGCTTTTCCTTCAGGGTCTCAAAGGCTGTCTGGCATGGTTCATTCCAGACATACGGACGATTTTTCTCGGTTAGCTGATGGAGTCCCTTAGCTATTTTGGCAAAATCTTTGACGAATCTTCGATAGTAAGTTGCCAGACCCAGGAAACTGCGTAGTTGGCGCTTGTTATTTGGTGTTGGCCAGCTTCTCACGGCTTCAATTTTCTCAGGGTCTGTTTTGACCCCTTCTGCTGATACGACATGTCCCAGGTATTTTACTTCCGCTGCGAAAAGGGTACACTTGTCGGGACTAAGTTTCAAATTTGCCAGTCGCAGTCGGGAGAAAACCTCTTCTAAGTTCCGCACATGCTCTTCGAACGTTCTCCCGATGACGATGATGTCATCTAGGTACACCAAGCAGGTTTTCCAGGTTAGACCACGTAGCACGTATTCCATCAAGCGTTCGAAAGTGGCTGGAGCATTGCAAAGCCCAAACGGCATCACCACAAATTGCCACAATCCGGTCCCGACTGAAAATGCGGTCTTCTCTCGGTCCTTCTTGTCAATTTCTACCTGCCAGTAGCCACTCTTGAGATCGAGTGTAGAAAACCATTTTGCGTCGGCTAACGTGTCCATGATGTCATCGATGCGTGGGAGCGGGTAACTATCTTTCTTAGTGACGTCGTTAAGCTGCCTATAGTCGACACAAAAGCGAGTGCTACCATCTTTTTTCTTTACTAGAACTACAGGCGCGGCCCATGGACTTACAGAAGGTTCAATAACGCCTTGTTTTTCCATGTCCGAGATCAGCGCGCTCACTTCTCCTTGTTTGGCTATAGGGAGACGTCTTGGTGCTTGTCGAATCGGCTTGGCTCCCTGTGTATCTATGACGTGAGTTACCAAACTCGTTCGGCCTTGGTCATCCGGGCTTGTTGAGAAGATGTCACTGTACTTGGTGACCAGATCAGAGGCTCGTTTGAATAGCTGCACCGGCAATTTGACTTGCTTCAATATTGCAGACGTGGATTCCCGGGCTTTGTCTGTGTCTTGCCTCCTTTTCCAATGATGGTTGTGAGTAGCTTCCAAAGAGGTGATGGTGGAAACAGGCTGGCAGCTGCCGATGACTTCTCCCGCTTTGATGCTCGTGGTTGAGTCTGCGGTGTTAAGGACTCTAACCGGCACATATCCGTTCCTTAAAGATCTTACAAGGCTTTGTCCTACAATCAAACTGCGCAATGCGGATGTCTTCATTGGCTCTATCAGATAAGATCGGTGGTCTCCAGAATCACCATCAAGCTTGGCCCATACAATGCTTTCGGAAGAATTCGGTACATCAGTGTCAGTACATACCACTACATTCATCTTGGGGATTTGGACGCTGGGATCCTCCATCAGTACTTCGACATTCTGCCATTTCAATACACGTTGGCCCATGTCCATTCCATGTGGTCGCAGAAAATCCATTCCGAGAATGCAGTCATCCATAATGTTCGCGACCAGAAAATTATGTCGGAACACAAGGTCTCCCAACTGTATCTGGAGGTTGACCTCTCCATGAACAGGTGCAGTTCCTCCCGTAGCTGTCCGTAGTGAGAAAATTCTGCCCGGGTTCGTGAAGTAGTGGCAGACGAGTAAATATATATATATATATATATATATATATATATATATATATATATATATATATATATATATATATATATATATATATATATATCTATATATATATATATATATATATATATATATATATATATATATATATATATTTATGTATTTTTTTAGTGAAAATTAAAATTAGTGAAAGTGTTAACTGATTATTGTGCATTTCATTTAATAAACTCTTTTAACTTAAATTAAAAGACATTGCGTTTTCACTTTCCCGGAACATTAAAATTATTGGCCGCGAACCTATAACACGCGACAGTGGTGTCAGAAGTGGGATTTTTATTGTATTAGCTTTTTGTTTTTTTTTTTCAACAGTTTTTACGTTAGATTTCACAACTGTGCAGTTTAAAAATGTTTAAATGTTTTCCATCTCATTGTTGATTCTCTCTTCGACCTGGCTGACCTTTTCCTCGACCTGGTAAACCTTTTCCTCGACCTGGTCAGCCAGGTCGTAGAGAGAATCAACAATGAGATGGAAAACATTTAAACATTTTTAAACTGCACAGTTGTGAAATCTAACTTAAAAACTGTTGAAAAAAATAAAAACAAAAAGCTAATACAATAAAAATCCCACTTCTGACACCACTGTCGCGTGTTATAGGTTCGCGGCCAATAATTTTAATGTTCCGGGAAAGTGTTATATATACATATAAAAAATACATATATATATATATATATATATATATATATATATATATATATATATATATATATATATATATATATATATATATATATTTATGTATTTTTTTATATGTATATATATCTATATATATATATATATATATATATATATATATATATATATATATATATATATATATATAGATAACCAACTTGTATTGGATCCAAAACACATTAAAATTAGTTTTCCGAATGCAATTCATTGTTAGTCTCTTTTAAGGGATCATGGAGTAGGCCTATTGGTGAAACCATGTAAAAAGATACGCACCGCGCATTCTACCGCAATGGTAGTGAGGAAACCATGTAAAAAAATACGCACCGCGCATTCTACCGCAATGGTGGTGAGGAAATGAATGCTAATAAAAATGTTAAAAGAAATCGTTAGCAATTCATTTGCGGTTTGAATAACAGTGATTTTAGCCATATTGCAACAAAATGTTGGCCGGTTAAAATGAAGTACACTGGTTATTCTTTTAAAGCAAGCATATTTTTGTGCACGTTATTGAAGTTTTTCTTGAATTAAATAATTTTATTTGCCTGCATAACAAAGGTTAAGTACAAAACCCTTCTGACATGAGCGTAGTTCTGGCTACCCAACTTGTTTTTTTTTTGGGGTAGGGAGGTGAAGGCATTTACGCCCACCGAGTCTGGCAGTGTGGGACTCCCATGGAGGATACCCTTGGACTACCCACTAAACACCTCCCCTGTCAATCTGAGAACCTAGCCTGGAACCGTTTGACACATTACTTCGGGCCAGGTCTCGTTTTGTTACGCCGTGGGGCACCTTCAAGCTGGGGAGTCCCTTTCCTAGCGGGAGGGGAGAGGGGAAGAGCGATCCCCCAGCCCCAGTGCCTCCAGCTGCTGTGAGTCCCTTTTATATTTTAGGACTGCCCGAGCATAATGTGCCACCTGGTTCGATTTGTCAACCGATTCGAGCATCACCACAACTATATTATCCGGGGTGAGCTCTCCCGTCTCCCTGTAGAGTTCTCTTCGCAGCTTGACCCATTTTGTACACGCAAAAAATGTGTGACAGGCATTGTCCTCCTCTCCTGGGCAAAACCGACAATTGGGAGACCGTGACTTACCGATCTTGTGCAGGTAAGACTGAAAACACCCGCACCCGCTCAAAAGCTGGGTCAGATAGAAGTCAGTCTCACCATGCCTTCGATTCAGCCACGGTCTCACATCCGGGATGAGGCGCGCAGTCCACCTTCCCTTCGTGCAATTCCTCCAAGGCTGCTGCCAATCGTTGAGCGAGCGTTGTCTCTCCTCGCGGACAACCATCTCCCTCGCATCCTCGTTTCGGCGCAGGTAAATAGCGCGGCGCTCTCTAGCAAGGAGGGCGACAGGTATCACGCCTGCAATCACTCTCACCGCCGAGTCGGAGACTGTTGGATACGAAGATGCAATTCTCAGTGCTCCTCTTCTCTGTACCTGTGCCAATCGTTTTCGGTATACCTCCTTGCTGAGAGCGTCGCCCCATACCTCTGCTCCGTACAGTAGCACTGACCCTACAGCACTCATCAAGAGGCGTCTTCTTGATGGGCTGGGTCCCCCTACGTTGGCCATAAGTGGACTCAGGGCCGATATTCCCGAAGCAGCCTTCTCAGCCGTTGCCCTGATTTGCTCAGAGAAACTCATCTTTGAGTCGATCAGTAGCCCCAGGTACTTCACCACTGGCTTCGATTCGATTTGTATATCTCCAGTACTGATCATCCTTACTCTAGGGATTCTCTTTTTTGTCAAGATGACCACTTGGGTTTTCTCCAGTGCTAAACTCAGCCCGCGAGCAGTCATCCAGTCCCTCACTCGGCGCATTAGCATACCTAGCATAAGTTGCGCTTGTTCAACGGTGCGTCCGGCGACCAGAGCCACAACATCATCCACATAGCCGACCAAGCGCGACTCATCTGGCATCTCAAGTCTCAGTAGCCCGTCGTAAGACACGTTCCACAGGTCCGGACCAAGGATAGATCCCTGGGCAACACTCGATGTAATTTCCATCCTTCGTTGGCCCTGTATCGTGTCGTAGAGCAGGATTTGGTCCTTTAGGTAGTTCCTCAAAAGCCGCATTAGATATTCTGGAACTTGAAAAGAGTTTTCCAGCGTGTCCAGAATATCCACCCATCTAGCGGAGTTGAAGGCATTCCTGACGTCGAGTGTCACCAACAGGACGATCCGTCGCTTGGTGCGACTATATGCCTCTGCCTTTGGGACCGCGCTCACCACCTCTGCAATCGCATCAATGGTAGAATGTCCTACTCTAAAGCCGTACTGCCGAGGAGTTAGGTCCCCAGCAGCACGAATCGCGTCAGTGAGTGTTCCCTTGATGAGTTTCTCTAGCACTTTCCCAGCCGTGTCTAGCATGCATAACGGGCGGTATGCAGACGGCGATTCGGGATTTCCCTTCCCCTTGCTGACCAGCACGAGCCTCGCCACCTTCCATCGTACCGGGAAAACCCCGTCCCGTAGGCAAGCGTTGAATGTGCTGAGCAGCAAGTCAGGACAATGGTGATAGACGAGCTGCAAAACCTCAGCTGGAACACCATCTGGACCTGGAGCCTTCCTCGCTTTCAGGGAGAGGACTGCCTCCTCCAGTTCCAGCTGTGTGAAGAGTGGGCACGCGACCGCTGTTTCACCACGGACAGCGTCAACACGGACGGGGTGGGCGGGGAAGAGTCCCCGCACTATCGCGTCCATCTTTTCCGCGTCTTGTATGCAAGGCTTCCGTAGGGCACCAAGTTTCCCCATGACCAGCTTGTAGCCAAGGCCCCACGGATCCCTATTTACATCATCCACGAGGTCTTGCCAGCATCGGGCCTTGCTCTTGTTAATAAGCTTGCGAAGATATTTCCTGCCGGACCTGTATGCTGCTAGCCTAGTGTCTGCCTCCTCCCGTGTTCGCGCCCGCTGGGCCTCTCGCCGAAGTTTGTGACACTCGCTTCTTTGTTCGGCGATCTCGTTTGACCACCAGTATACTGGAGGCTTACCGTGTCGGGGTCTCCGACGGGGCAGGGAAGACTCGCAAGCAGCTATGATGGTACTCATAGTTGAGTTCACCTAGTCCTTGGCTGTGGGCCCTCCACTCCCTGGCGGAGCTCCCAGCAACGGTGCGCCTGGCGTAAGAGCGTCAGCGAACCTCTCAACGTCCATCCTCCCAGTCCTCCATCCGAGGATTGAAGTTTGGGCATATGCACGCAGAGTGGCACCGTCGTGAATCTCAACCGCTATATACTGGTGATCACTAGCCGAGTAGTCCTCTAGTACTCGCCAGTTGTGTACTCTAGGTACCAGGGACTCCGAAGCGAGTGTCACATCGGGTATGGTTCCTACGCAACCCCATCGGCGGAAAGTAGGGGTGTTACCAGTATTTAGGACAAAAAGCGCTGTTCTGGCCGCCATGTCCAAGATTTGCTTTCCCCTTGGGTCGGATTGTGGCATACCCCATTCAATGGCTCTATGGTTGAAGTCTCCCCCGACCAGCATGTGGCCCTCTGTGTTCGAGACAGCGTCCTCCAGGGCATCGAGTTTAGTTCGAAAAGATCGCATTGCCTCGTTAGGCGTCAGATAAACACTGAAATATGTTATCCCTGAACACCGCACCCACACAAAACCATCCCCGCGTCCATGGCCCTGCACCTGAAGGCGGGCGCTGTCTCGAACCCAGATGGCCGAGGTACTAGATTTGTCAGGGTACCACGCTTGCGAGTCCTTGTTATGATATTGCTCTTTCAGCAACAGGAGGTCAGCTCTCTTATCCCTCGCAAACTGCTCAAGTAGGTCCTGGGCGTTTGTGCTTCGGTGCGAATTGACCTGCAGGATACGGATCATTTGAGTATCGATTTGGCTTTAGTTAGGGCCTCCTTGAAAACCCAGCATCTCCCGGTCCCCGGCTCATGTTTGAGGTCGCCGGGTGCTAGCTTAGCATCCTTGCAAAGAATGCATTTTGCCTCGTTCGTGCACTCCTTCCTTTTGTGCCCCGTTTCACCACATTTGTAGCACAGAGATCTCCTGTCGGGTCCCCTACAGCCATACGCGGTGTGTCCGTACTCGAGGCATCTGAAGCAGCAGATAGGGATCGCTCTTCTCCGTATCCTGCAGATCACCCAACCTATCTTAATTTTGCCCTTCGCCAGGATTTGCTGGGCGTCTTTATCAGCTAGTTCGACAATAGCCATGCGTTGCCCCCTTGTGTTTTCACGTGTCAATCTTGCCTTGACTTCACTTAAGCTGGGGAACTCCCTCCTGATGGCATCCTCTACTTCAGCTTTGTCCGTGACGCAGTCGAGGTCCCTGATTTCCAGGGTGGCCATTGGTTCGAGCGAGGCAACCGTTGCCGCATCTCCAAGAACCTTTTGAACCGCGTCAAGGAATGCATCTTTGTTTGTGGCCTCTGGCCCGAATTCCACCAGCAGGCCATCGGTCCGTGTTGGTCGAACTGCTTTGATAGCAGTTTTGGTGTCGTCTGGCTTGACCGCTGCTTTAATTTCACGGAGGACATCTGCGTAGGTTCGGCCCTTAGTGGGTTTAATAAGCAGTGCCTCTCGCAAGGGTTTGCGCCGCGGTTCGCTTCTTGTTTTCTGTGGATCGGGGGGTTCTTTGTTATTTTCGTGGTTGAGCTCTTTGTCTGTTTTTTCTAGGAGTAGCTTTTTGGCCGCTTTTTTCGCTGCCTTGTTTCGCACCACATGAAACTCCTCGCCTGGAGTGTCAACTTCGTTTATGGTCTCGTCCTTCCTCCTTTTCTCACAGTCGCCTTCAATTGGGGTACCGGCCATTCTTTTGCTGCTGCTAAGACCCACTGATGCCTCGAGGGAGAGCGTGTCTTTTTGGTGCTTTTCGGTTGCAAGCCACCTCCGCCTGTAGTGCGTTATGCGGTCAAAAAGCTCCTCCAGTTCAAGAATGCCATTCTTGACACTCTTGCCTATGTTTTTCTGCACTTCGCAGGCAGCCCTCAGTTGTTTGACGATAGTCCCCGCTTTCCGAGTAAGCCGCTCCTCTTCGGCACGGTCAAGGGCGATTGTGTTATTTGGCGCCACCTCTTGGGAGAGGTTCCCGTTTCCTAGCCCTTTTGCTTCTACCGCTTGGGTCGCGTTTGAAGTAGCGTCGGCCAACGGCAAAACTTCTCCCTCCCCCAATCTTACACTGGCCTCTGTTGGTGTCGCAGCTTGATCCGGATTGTGTACGTCTTGCACTGGACGCTCCGGGGTGCGCATAGTCCTTCTACTGCGCCCAAAGGACGCAGTGATGCCAGGTTGCACAACGCACACTTCCTTCTTTCGTTCGTTCGTTAGTCCGTCTCCGATGATTTAACCTGTGATGTTGACTTTGACAGTGTTTCTGGGGTTTGCTGCCTCCCCCCGCAATCGGTGACTTGTTTTATCGGTGTTCTTGCCAACAGCGGTTTTTGCCTGAAAGGGTTCTCCGTGCTAGCGTCCTGTTTGCTTGTAGTTATATCTGTTACAGAAGCCAAGTTCACCACTTCTATAACATTGCAGTCGCTGGATGACAACGGCCGGGAGCCTGCTCGCTCACTACCCTCTGCCGCCGGTACTGGGGATCCGACCCCCTGCACCGTAATTTGGTTCCCCTTGTGGACCTGCATGATTTGGTTTTCTGTCTGGGTTTCCGTTCCCATAGCATATTACCTACTGCCAGGATATATGGATAATTGATGACGCCATATATTCCGTCATGTCACAGTGAAGATCATTGACACTCAGGTATTTGTCCTGAGACTCTCCCTTCACTGCCGACCATTGTCCGCGGCTGCTTATTGGTTATTCGCAGCAAACCTTTCGAGAAAGGTCTCCTCCTATCCGCAACCCTGGGGACGCGTTTGGTTCCCCGGTCTGAGGGCACTATCGATAAATCGATAACCTATAGTTGCGCTTTTGCCGAGGACTTTCTTTACTGTGTCACAGAATGCATCTTTATTGCCGGCCTCTGCTCCGAATTCGACCAGTATGTGGCCCGACCGCGTTGGTCGTACTACTTTAATGGTAGTATTGGTGTCTTCGGGCCTTACGTTTCCCTTTATGTCCCGCAGTACTTCCGCGTAGGATCGGCCATCTTGGGGCTTTACAAGCAGTGCCTGCTGCCAGGGTCTTCGTCGGGGCTTCTGCCCCTCCTGCTTTGCATCAGGTCCTTTTTGTAATTGGGCGTCCGTACGAACTTTACTTTCTGGCTTTTTTTGAAGGAGTTTCTTTGCAGCTTTCTTCGCTCCTTTTGTAAGCACTGTCTGGAACCCCTGATCTAGTGCTCCACGCCCTTCAAGTGCCTCTTTCTTCCTTCTTTTATCCCGATCTCCTTCGATTGGGCTAGACGCCATTCTTTTATTGACGTTTAATGGTGGAGCTATCTGCGTGTCACCTTTAGATTTCGCCCCAAGCGACTCTTTAGCCTTCTCTTCGTCTTCGGCCCTTAACCAGCTTCTCCGATAGCGCCCTATGCGATCTAGGAGCTCCTCTAGTTCAAGGAGCCCTTCCTTTGCTGCTTCGCTGATTTTTGGGGAGTCGCATGCAGCTTGTATTCTTTTCAGAACATCTCCCGCTTTTTGGAGTAGTCTTTCTTCTTCATATCGCTGGGCCGCAATTGTACCTTGCAACCATCCTTGGGAGAGGTTATCGCGTTCCGTTTCCGATCGCAGTACTTCCGCCACATTTTCAACTTTGGCGGTGCATTCACGCGGTGTCTGGTCACTCTTTGCTTTTAGTGCCGTAATCTCCTCGTTGGCTTCTGGATTTTTCGTTGCAATGTCGGGATTTGCGACCCTTGCATCGGTCGCTACGGTAACGATCGCAGCAGTGACAATCGGATTTTTGGTGTTCTTTATGTTATCTCCCACCGCTCGAACACCTGAAGTGTCCTGCAGAGTTTCCCGTTTCTCCTTAATAGGACGCTCGGGCGTTCGCATCATTTTTTTTTGCTGCACCTGTACGCCGCAGGAATCTCAGTCTGTATTCTCCGTTCTTCGTCCGTCTTCACTGTCGTTGTGTTAGTCTTCGTTTTTGTCGTTGTTAGTATCGCTCGCGATGTACTGTTGACATCGTGGCTGCAACCGCTGGTTGCGTCGTCATTATTATTCTTCGTTTCTTTTTCTGGGTATTTGTGGTCTTTTGATTTTGTGTGCTCCAGTTTTGTTGGGTCCCCCCTCGGAGCCGCTATCTCCGTTCGTGTGTGTAGTCGCCTTTTTGGTCCCATGGTTATCTTTGCAGAGCAGGGAGGCCATGTGAGGGTTGGCACAAGCCCTTATGGGGACAAGTGCTCAGAGCCAGACCAGCACTAATCGGGAGTCCGTCTCAACCGAACATACACCACCAACCCAATGGTGCGAACTTCGAACGTACTCCGAGGCCTGCCAAGGTTTTACCGGGACGGAGACAGTATGATAGTTGAACTGGAGCCGTTCACACACGAGTTTCACCTCGTCGCTACTGTGCAAAGCAACTAGGTCCAAACCATCACATCCGCCAGCCCAAAGCGTCAATTCCAGTTCGTTGTCCAATTGATGTTGGAATATGTGAAGATTTTTGCTTCTTAGAACTCAGCTGAGAGGAAATGTTTTTTTTGCAGGGCTCTTAACTGCAGTTGGAATGCGAGATTTGCGACATGTTGAATCGACAGAATTTTTCCGTTGAATATGATTTTTGTTTGTTTAGAAAATTTTACTTAGATTTTTCCCTTTAGTATTTGTATTGATATTATAATTTATTTTCTATTTTGTGGGAATGGAAAGTAGTTTCATTGTTTTTGCGGTTTACTAAGATGATTATTATCCCTTACGTTTACGATTTCTAATTTTAACTTGTTTTTGTGTGCGTTTCGATAGTCTCGTTGTTAGTTCTAGTGCTTGTCTATTGTGGTTTGACATTTGCTGCTTCCAGTTCATTTATTTTTTTTTAAATCTGTATTTGTGTCTATTTCAAATGTCCTGCTGTAGACTCTTGGTTTGCAGTTAATTAATTCACCAGTTTTATTTTAGTTTAATTTTCTGTTTTTATGCTATTTCAATGACAATTAGGATATTGATTTCGTGTTTGAATGACAAAAACGTTATATAGCCAGCAAGATCGAAATTTTTTTGATCAGACTTAAATTTTGAGTAGAAATTAGAAAATTGTAATTTTGCACTTTATGTAATTTTAGTTGTTGCTTGCTGGTGATGATGTTGTTGTTGTTGAATTGTTGTATGTGAACTTGCTGTTGGTGTTGTTGAGAAATCTGCATCAGTTGCGCTTGCTGCTGAATTTGAACTTGCTGCTAGGGTGAAGGAGATAGGAAAGTTTTCGAACAGTTTGACAGTGTAACTGCTCGATTACTACAAAATATTTAAATAGTATATAAAGGGTGGTCCAACCATAATGCACGATGTTAATTGTGAGTTACACCTTAACGTCAAGTTTTTTTTTAGCATTTGTTTGTTTCAGTGTTTGACAAATTCAACCATGGAGAGGTACACAGTTGAGCATGTTGAAGCCTTTTACGAAGATGGGCGTTCAAAATGCATTTCGTGCACTTCGTGATTTCTTTGGTCAGCATAATCGACCAAATATAATAAATTAGCCTGAATTTCACTTAAATATTCTATAAAAAAACCCTCTTATTCCTTTCAATATAAAGTTAAAAATATTCTCTACAGATTGTTTTACATTTCAGTGCACTTCACTTCCTAAGGGACAACTGTATATTATCTTCTAATAATCACACTGGTTTCTACCCAGTAAAACTCGATAAGATTCTGTGAATATCTTCAATTTGTGCATGACGTGAAACTTTATTGGATACTAAATAGTCGCAACAAATAGTTTTCAAACTACTAAAACATCAACTTTTTGTGCAAATTCAAACAAATTTCCTCCAATAATTACTATCCCGCAATGCGTTCACGGCCGCCCGTGCTGCCCTGGAGTGGCCGTTGATGTTCACAATTTAGCAGGAGCTCCCCGATATGAAGTTTGCTCGCTCACCCCACATTCCCGTTGCACGCCGGAATAGGTTTGAGATGCTAAGACAATTATTTCTTTGTTTTCTTCTTTTCTCTGGGTGATCGTAGTCTGCTGTCGAAAACCTTAGCTATTTTTCCTAATTATGGCTGCATATCGATTCGATTGCTTTCAGGAATGTAGTTTTTGTTTTCCGTATCCAAGTTCTTGCACTTTAGCCATCGTTATCAAGATCATACATCTTGAATGCAAAATACAATTTCTCTTCTAGGTTGTTCAATGAGGAGGAATAATGGTGATTATCAAGTTGGAGGCAATAATATTAGTGATTATCTCGTTGCTTTCCCAGCATTTGAAATGCCACACGAACTCGTTCCAACAATTGACAAAATGATAAATCACACTCACTGACTCCTTCTTCAGTCGATACTATTGTTTTCCTTTCGTAAAAGAATACCCAAAAGATTTCTACGGTAATTTTTTTCATTGTATTCCACGATTATATGTAGTAGGTATAAAAACATTTTCGGTTCGGTGATTTCCTGGTTTTCTAGCATATTTGTGCTGGGCCTGGTAGTATTCTGCCACAAACAACGGAACTAAATTAAAACTATGTCGGACAGATTTCCAAGCGATGACAAGTGGAAACCCAGAACAGAACTCCATGACCGGCGCTGTCTTTGCAACTTTCACTCGCGATATCCTGGTCGTAGCTTGGAGCAAACAAAGCACACAAACGATCGTGACAGGGCCCCAAAACGGTTACTGGGTGATCAATTAGGCCCTCACGCAGGTTGGATGCGTTTCCCAATTAGGAAATCCCAAGTGCAATTACGAGAACACACAATTATTAGACAAAGAGTGAAATTTTATGCCCGACATCACTTCACTGAACTTCCAGCAGTAAATAACTTCAATACGATCTTTGCGAATCACTGAAACACTTTATGAATGTGTTTTCTTTCAATTTTCCTACTTGAATTTGAAACGCACGACGGAAACTTGTGAATGTGTGAAAACTTCACCACTACCGGCTCAATTTTTGCGAATTTAACGTACTCTCTGCAGTCTGCAGATACTTTTGTAATACCTATGCAAAAACCATATTACATACTTACCTAAATTCTACAATTCTCAATAAATTTACCTGAAACATACTTAAGTAATTCAAAGCAAAAACATTTCCATTCCATTGCTTTTCATTTGCATTCATTTATAAAGAACAATAACGTATCGTACATTCTTGAATATGTACATACGCACGTGTAGTACGCTATCTATGCAAAGCAATGAATTATCTGGCACACTTAACTCTTCATGTGTGGGGTCATGTTTCAGATAATTTATGTGCATGAGGAAAAGTCGCGTGCAAATGGACAATGCATTTGCATAAAGAAATGTACGATGACTCGAGTGTAATGTGATGTAATATGAGTATCGTAGGTCGGGGAAGTCGCACGATGAAAGTTTATTGGGTCATAAACAAACATATGGCACCAATGGATTTTCCGAGTGTGTGAAAATGTTTATATTTAGTAATTGATATGTTTAAGTATTTATTAGGTCGTAAATTGTTTGGATATTTTTGTAATTTGTGTATAAATAGTTGAAGTGAAAGTGAAATAAAGGGGAATTCTGATCTAGACATTCAAGTGCTAACATATTGAGTTTCTTTTGAAGAATTCATGGTCGCGAAGTTCAATATTCGCTCTGACTGTAGTAATCATGGCGTCGTGGGCTTTAGTTCCTCGCCACACTATTTGCGGAGATTTTCCGCTTGTTAGGTAGGAATTAGTCAAACCCTTTTCCTAATTACTAATTTTTAAATTTATAGTAACGAAACCCAGGATAAAGATCCTGCATCACTTCATGGCGATCCTGTGAACAACGCCGAGGGACCGAAAAATCAATCAACGAATCCATTAATAGAAGAAGAACTTGACGTTGATTTTTTAGAACTGCACCCCGAGGATAATTTTGATACTATTTTTGATAGATGCTGCAACCTGGCAGAGAAAGAGTTGGAATACGTGCCAAAGGCGTCAACAAACAACGTGGTGCCTATATATATTCCCACAAAAATCGAGGATTTAAAGCATATTGGTCCAAATCCGCGACACATCAGCGAATTTGTGAAGCGACCGAATGAAAAGGACTTGACAGCGATACCAAGGAAAAGGCGTGCAAGGGGAGGAGTGAAGACGAAGCTAAAGAAAGCCCGTGCAGAATTACACCGTGTGATCAGGTTAACGCATGGTGAATCGAAGAAGCTTTTACAGAAGCAATTAGACAATCTGCGACCAGATTATTGGAAGCATCGTTAAAATGGGTAACAAATGTTCCACAAACAACAATGTTGGAATTGTTGAGGAGTACCGGCAATCTATTACCACTTCAACGATTTTTATAGTGGCCATAGTTTTATTTTACCTGTATGATAAGTACAATAAAAAATACGTAGTTAAGAGATTCAATAGGACTGTAAATGTATAAAAAAAAAATTTTTTTTTTAATAATATTTTAAGTATATCCTTTTAAAATAAATTCCTGCACTTTATATTGAAATTATCTTTCTAATTAAACTTATGGACAGGATTAAAGATATTGTTGATGACAATGAAAGGACCCTTAGGAATCTAAAGAAAAACGGGAAGAATTTGTATACTGTTGAGACTCTTACCGAAAAATTAGATGTTTTAAAAAAACAAAGAGAATTATTTACCTCTTTCTCATCCAGTATTTCAGAAAGCGATTCCAATCTCTTGGATTTAAAGTTAAAATTTAGGGCGGAAGCCGCAACGCTAGAGAGAGAACTTTGGCTTCAATTGACCCAGCAAGGATATACTGGTCAGGATATCAAAGTTTCTGATACTGAAAGCATTGTGGTAGATTTAGAAAATAGCCCCCCGGTCCTAAAAGAAGATTTCAGAATGGCAGAATTTTCATTAGAAACTGCATTAAAGGTTATTCCTGTTTTTGAGGGTAAATATAAAGAATTAGAATCATTCCTTAAGATTGTAGAGCTTCTAAACGCATCTCTAACACCAACTGGCAAAGAGTTATTGATAGATTTTGTAAAGAATGTTAAATTAAGTGCATCTGTTAAACTTTCTATTACTGACAGTAATATAGTCTCATTTGAGAACCTGAAAGATGTCCTGTTGCGTAAATTTAAAAGTAACAAGACTATACCTCAATGATTTACCCAGCTTAGCAGCACGGTACAAAAGAAGTCAGCCGTCACTGCCTATAAAGATAAAGTCACTTCCTTAATTTGTGAATTGAATCAACTACAAATTCAGGAACTAGGCATTTCAGCAACAGCAGCTGAAAAGAAGGTTATAGCTAACATGAATGACAGTTACGCACTCACTATATTTAAAAATGGTCTGAATGATCAATTGAGAAGTACTGTTTTTTCATCTAGACCAAAGAACTTTGGAGAAGCTGTATCATTGGCCTTGGAATTGGAGAATACTGAACCACCATCAGTCACAAATGTGATGCATTTTAACTCTGATAACCAAAGAAAGAATGGCAACAAACGTCGTAATAGGAGAGATAACTATAGGAATAACGCCAACGATCAGAACAATAGAGAAGATAGGAACAGAAATAATGATAGGGACCATAGGACTAATAATTATAATTATAATAGCAGGAACAACAATAGTAATAATCAGCAGGGTAGGAATTATAATAATGAACGAGGTTCTAGCAACGGAAGTTACAGAAGAAATAATGATTCTGGTAATCGACGTAGCAACTATAGAAACGATCAGAACCGGAACAATAGAAGATACGTAAATGTTGTTACGGATCAGGGAAACTGCCAAGTAGCCGGCGAGGTCGAGGATGTACAGGACAACCTCCCGGTGTAGACCACAAGATCTATAGAATCACTAATACCTGCGCAAATTTCGTTACAATTTATTGCCATAATGCAGGTAGAAACCTTAATTTTCTTGCAGACACAGGTGCAGACGTGTCTATCTGTAAAAATGCAATACCCAAATTTCGAAAAACCATTTATTCTCACTACAGACGCATCCAATTATGCATTGGGAGCAGTTCTGTCACAAGGTGAAATTGATTCTGACTTACCGATATCTTACGCTAGCAAGTCGTTAGCAAAACACGATGTCAACAAACCAACTATTGAAAAAGAGTTGCTAGCAATACATTGGGCGATAAACTTCTTCAGACCTTACCTTTACGGTAGAAGATTTATAGTGGTAACTGACCACAGACCACTTGTATCACTGTTCAGTCACAAAAATCCATCTTCGAAATTAACGAGGATACGTGTAGATTTATCCGACTATGATTTCACGATAGTCTACAAGAAAGGCAGCATGAATACCAATGCAGACGCCTTGTCTAGAATCGAATTGGATTCGGACATATTAAAACCAATGATACCTCCAAACACTGATGAGAGTGTTAAACGAAAGTTACTAGTTGTAACAAGGGGCATGGCGAAGAGTACAAAGAATGAGAAGAAAGTCAACAACGGTTGCACCCACACCAAAATTGAATCTGATCAACTCTATTGTTGGGATTGTACAAGTCTGTCTGACATTACCGGTATACCAAAATTAAAATTCATAATGTTGCACGATACAAATAATGAAAATAAAATAGTACGTACTAAAAACTATATAGAAGCACGTTATAGCGATAAATCTGGTAAGAAACACGTTTCTACCAATGCTAAGCTCATAACGAAGAGTGCTAATATATATTCAGAAGAGAGCAATAGCAATAAGTCTAATTTGGGATTCGTTTCAATATTAGAAAAGCTGTTGGAATTCACCAGACAAGAAAATATCAGTGAACTCTCTTTATCTGAAAATGATGAAATATTTAAATCCATGGATAAAAACAAATTCAAAAGAATTTTTAATACGTTGCAACAAGGAAGTACGCGTACGAAGTTGAAAATATTAATTTACAAGCCGCCCAAAATAATAACTGATGTGAAAACACAAAAGAAATTGATTGAGGAGTATCACGATACACCTCATGGAGGACATTTCGGAGTAGGCAAAACGTTACTCAAATTAAAGCAAAAATTTTGTTGGAAAAACATGAATAACATGGTCAAAGAGCACGTAAATGGTTGTAAGACTTGTCGCATGAGCAAGCAGGTCAGACACACAACTGAAAAAATGCTAAAAACAGATACGCCATCTGCAAGTTTTCAAACGATAGAAGTAGACACAGTGGGTCCACTTCGAATATCTAATGGTTACAGATATATATTGACGCTACAATGTGAATTAACTTAATTTGTAGTAGCATTCCCCATAGAAAATAAAGAAGCACATACTATAGCAGTAGGTATAGTTAATCAATTTATCTTAAAATTTGGACACTTTAGTAGGCTAAAAACTGATTTGGGAACTGAATTTTCAAATAAACTCATGTCTGAAATATGTAAATTACTACACATTGAACAGATCTTCTCAACACCTTACCATCACCAAACCCTAGGAACAGTCGAACGCAATCATCGAGTACTTAACGAATATATGCACTCGTTTGCCGATGATTACGAATGGGACAAATGGGTACCATACTACGCATTCGCATACAATACAACACCCCATGTCGACACGGAATATACTCCTTATGAGCTTATATTTGGAAAACTTCCATGTCTTCCCAACGAGATTATCGAAGATAATGACAGAATCTATGACTTATATCAATACGCGAATGACCTGAGAATGAGGTTGAGAACATCGCTACTGAAAGCACGAAATATCATAGAAAAAGTAAAAACTAAACGCGTGAGTAGTCAAAAGTATACAAATCCTATAAACTTAAATATTGGAGATTTAATTCTATTAAAGCATGAGAACCGTAAGAAACATCAAAAACCATATAAAGGTCCTTACGAAGTCCTAGACATAAAAGATAGTAATATTCTTATAGAATTAGATGGAAAATCAAAATATGTACACAAAAATAACGTTAAGCTATATATATAAATGAAAATAAATATGTTCTAAGTTAAAAAAAAATTTTATGGATATAGATATATATAAAAAAAAAAGAATTTAAATCAATAACAATTAATAATAAATTTTATGTGTTTCAACTTATATATGCATAAATTCATACCTAAGTTTAATCAAAAAAAAGTTGGAGGTGTAATACCTATGCAAAAACCATATTACATACTTACCTAAATGCTACAATTCTCAATAAATTTACCTGAAACATACTTATGTAATTCAAAGCAAAAACATAGGAATAACGCCAACGATCAGAACAATAGAGAAGATAGGAACAGAAATAATGATAGGGACCATAGGACTAATAATTATAATTATAATAGCAGGAACAACTATAATCAAGGAAACAATAGTAATAATCAGCAGGGTAGGAATTATAATAATGAACGAGGTTCTAGCAACGGAAGTTACAGAAGAAATAATGATTCTGGTAATCGACGTAGCAACTATAGAAACGATCAGAACCGGAACAATAGAAGATACGTAAATATTGTTACGGATCAGGGAAACTGCCAAGTAGCCGGCGAGGTCGAGGATGTACAGGACAACCTCCCGGTGTAGACCACAAGATCTATAGAATCACTAATACCTGCGCAAATTTCGTTACAATTTATTGCCATAATGCAGGTAGAAACCTTAATTTTCTTGTAGACACAGGTGCAGACGTGTCTATCTGTAAAAATGACGTTCATAAAAATGTAGAATATGAGATTAGATCTAATGAAAAAATCAAGCTCTCAGGAATAACTGAAGAGGTTACTAGTTCATTAGGGACTTTAGACTTAAGTTTACAGATTGGGGAATATAATTTAAAACATTCGTTTCATATCGTAACCGAGAAATTTCCGATAACCACAGATGGCATCTTGGGAAGAGATGTACTAGTCAAATACATGTGCAAAATTGACCACGAGACATACACTATTTTATTTAATATAAAGGATGATGAAGTTATATTACCTATGAGCGCAAGAAGACCCAGTAGTTACCGAATAAACATATCTGCAAGAACCGAAGCGATAGTTCCGGTAAATTTAGAGCTAAATGAAGACTGCATTTTATTCCAGTCGGAAATCCAAAAAGGTATTTTCGTAGGGAATACTATTGTACCCGTGAAGGGAGTCCAACATGTGAAAATTCTGAACACAACAGACAACGATGTTATCATCAAGGAATTCAGAGCACTAGTTGAACCCTTGAGCAATTACAGTATCCTTGCAATACATAAGAGTGACGAAAGACATCAGGAAAGTCAGATGTCGGAAAGTAGGCGTTTCGAAAAATTGCTAGAAACAATTAACAAGGATAATTTGGATAAACCATCCATGAAGAATCTATTGAACATCATTCGAGAGTTTCAAGATGTATTCTATCTAGAGGGAGAGAAATTGACTACAAACAACTTTTACAGACAACGTCTGCAAACAACCGACAAAAACCCGGTACACATAAAAAATTATAGGTTGCCTCAAGCCCAAAACGAGGAAATTCTGCAACAGGTTAAAGACTTGGAATCGAATGACATCATAGAGCCGTCTTTTAGCCCTTATAATTCACCGCTATTGGTGGTGCCAAAAAAGTCCGGTGATGGGGAGCAGAAATGGCGATTGGTGGTAGATTTCCGCAGACTTAACGATAAAATCGTTAACGACAAATTTCCATTGACAAGACTAGAGGACGTTTTGGACAAACTTGGAAGGGCGAAGTATTTCTCTACTTTGGATATGACTAGCTCTTTTCATCAAATTGAACTTGAGAAAGAGTCTAGGCCACTAACAGCATTCTCAACAAACGATGGTCATTCTCAATTCAAAAGATTACCGTTTGGTTTGAAAATTTCCTCTAACAGTTTTCAACGAATGCTAACTGTTGCACTAAGTGGGTTGAGTCATGAAGCTTTCCTATATGTTGATGACATTATAGTATTTGGATGCAGTATCAAGCATCACAACGACAATCTTAGCAAAGTATTAAGCAGACTGCGTAAATACAATTTGAAGTTTAATCCTGCGAAATGTCAATTTATGAGATCGGAAGTAGTGTACTTAGGGCATTTAATCACGGATAAAGGTATCAAAACCGACCCATCAAAGTACGAAGTCATCAAAAACTACCCGATACCACGGAACGCGGATGAAGTACGAAGATTTGTAGCTTTCTGCAATTACTACAGGCGATTCATCCCGAATTTTCCGCAAACGGCCAAATGTCTTAATTCTCTGCTAAAGAAAAATGTCACCTTCAATTGGACTGAGGATTGTCAAAAAGCTTATGAGACCTTAAAAGCAAAACTCATTGAACCACTTATTTTGCAATACCCAAATTTCGAAAAACCATTTATTCTCACTACAGACGCATCCAATTATGCATTGGGAGCAGTTCTGTCACAAGGTGAAATTGATTCTGACTTACCGATATCTTACGCTAGCAAGTCGTTAGCAAAACACGATGTCAACAAACCAACTATTGAAAAAGAGTTGCTAGCAATACATTGGGCGATAAACTTCTTCAGACCTTACCTTTACGGTAGAAGATTTATAGTGGTAACTGACCACAGACCACTTGTATCACTGTTCAGTCACAAAAATCCATCTTCGAAATTAACGAGGATACGTGTAGATTTATCCGACTATGATTTCACGATAGTCTACAAGAAAGGCAGCATGAATACCAATGCAGACGCCTTGTCTAGAATCGAATTGGATTCGGACATATTAAAATCAATGATACCTCCAAACACTGATGAGAGTGTTAAACGAAAGTTACTAGTTGTAACAAGGGGCATGGCGAAGAGTACAAAGAATGAGAAGAAAGTCAACAACGGTTGCACCCACACCAAAATTGAATCTGATCAACTCTATTGTTGGGATTGTACAAGTCTGTCTGACATTACCGGTATACCAAAATTAAAATTCATAATGTTGCACGATACAAATAATGAAAATAAAATAGTACGTACTAAAAACTATATAGAAGCACGTTATAGCGATAAATCTGGTAAGAAACACGTTTCTACCAATGCTAAGCTCATAACGAAGAGTGCTAATATATATTCAGAAGAGAGCAATAGCAATAAGTCTAATTTGGGATTCGTTTCAATATTAGAAAAGCTGTTGGAATTCACCAGACAAGAAAATATCAGTGAACTCTCTTTATCTGAAAATGATGAAATATTTAAATCCATGGATAAAAACAAATTCAAAAGAATTTTTAATACGTTGCAACAAGGAAGTACGCGTACGAAGTTGAAAATATTAATTTACAAGCCGCCCAAAATAATAACTGATGTGAAAACACAAAAGAAATTGATTGAGGAGTATCACGATACACCTCATGGAGGACATTTCGGAGTAGGCAAAACGTTACTCAAATTAAAGCAAAAATTTTGTTGGAAAAACATGAATAACATGGTCAAAGAGCACGTAAATGGTTGTAAGACTTGTCGCATGAGCAAGCAGGTCAGACACACAACTGAAAAAATGCTAAAAACAGATACGCCATCTGCAAGTTTTCAAACGATAGAAGTAGACACAGTGGGTCCACTTCGAATATCTAATGGTTACAGATATATATTGACGCTACAATGTGAATTAACTTAATTTGTAGTAGCATTCCCCATAGAAAATAAAGAAGCACATACTATAGCAGTAGGTATAGTTAATCAATTTATCTTAAAATTTGGACACTTTAGTAGGCTAAAAACTGATTTGGGAACTGAATTTTCAAATAAACTCATGTCTGAAATATGTAAATTACTACACATTGAACAGATCTTCTCAACACCTTACCATCACCAAACCCTAGGAACAGTCGAACGCAATCATCGAGTACTTAACGAATATATGCACTCGTTTGCCGATGATTACGAATGGGACAAATGGGTACCATACTACGCATTCGCATACAATACAACATCCCATGTCGACACGGAATATACTCCTTATGAGCTTATATTTGGAAAACTTCCATGTCTTCCCAACGAGATTATCGAAGATAATGACAGAATCTATGACTTAGATCAATACGCGAATGACCTGAGAATGAGGTTGAGAACATCGCTACTGAAAGCACGAAATATCATAGAAAAAGTAAAAACTAAACGCGTGAGTAGTCAAAAGTATACAAATCCTATAAACTTAAATATTGGAGATTTAATTCTATTAAAGCATGAGAACCGTAAGAAACATCAAAAACCATATAAAGGTCCTTACGAAGTCCTAGACATAAAAGATAGTAATATTCTTATAGAATTAGATGGAAAATCAAAATATGTACACAAAAATAACGTTAAGCTATATATATAAATGAAAATAAATATGTTCTAAGTTAAAAAAAAATTTTATGGATATAGATATATATAAAAAAAAAAGAATTTAAATCAATAACAATTAATAATAAATTTTATGTGTTTCAACTTATATATGCATAAATTCATACCTAAGTTTAATCAAAAAAAAGTTGGAGGTGTAATACCTATGCAAAAACCATATTACATACTTACCTAAATGCTACAATTCTCAATAAATTTACCTGAAACATACTTATGTAATTCAAAGCAAAAACATTTCCATTCCATTGCTTTTCATTTGCATTCATTTATAAAGAACAATAACGTATCGTACATTCTTGAATATGTACATACGCACGTGTAGTACGCTATCTATGCAAAGCAATGAATTATCTGGCACACTTAACTCTTCATGTGTGGGGTCATGTTTCAGATAATTTATGTGCATGAGGAAAAGTCGCGTGCGAATGGACAATGCATTTGCATAAAGAAATGTACGATGACTCGAGTGTAATGTGGTGTAATATGAGTATCGTAGGTCGGGGAAGTCGCACGATGAAAGTTTATTGGGTCATAAACAAACATATGGCACCAATGGATTTTCCGAGTGTGTGAAAATGTTTATATTTAGTAATTGATATTTTTAAGTATTTATTAGGTCGTAAATTGTTTGGATATTTTTGTAGATCATTAGGTATAAGAAATTTGTGTATAAATAGTTGAAGCGAAAGTGAAATAAAGGGGAATTCTGATCTAGACATTCAAATGCTAATATATTGAGTTTCTTTTGAAGAATTCATGGTCGCGAAGTTCAATATTCGCTCTGACTGTAGTAATCATGGCGTTGTGGGCTTTAGTTCCTCGCCACACTATCTAGCCCAGTCATATTAGGTAAAAAAAGGGGTCAACCTCGGAATGAAAGATAACAAGCTGCAAATTGGTATGAACCTTTGTTTTGTCATTCTAAATGTTGTCTCAAAAGTCTAAATCGTTATCGTGTTCGCGTCTCAAGATATTCAAGGTCAAAGGTCACAAAAATCGGTTTTTCGCGAATATCTGGCTTCCTATCGGTTAAATGAGATTTGCATTTATTATAAAAGTTGTAGGCTATAAAATTCCCTACAACTTTTGTTTAAACTTTTTTTTCATACGACCAACCGTTTTGAAGGTAGAGCGCGAAGAGTGCACATCGTACAGTCATATACGGCCTAATGCAAGGTCAAGCGTGAGTTATGGTTATCAGTACGTTATAAAGTCAATTATTTACTTGGAAATTATAATTATTAAACAATGCCTATTATTTATGTACTAACTATTAATTATTTATATTTAATTAAAGTAAGTAACTTGATTATTTATATATAATTATTCATATTTAACTATTTGACAAAACAAAGGTTCATACCAATTTGCAGCTTATTATCTTTCATTCCGAGGTTGACCCCTTTTTTTACCTAATATGACTGGGCTATACAACTTTTCAAAAACTTTGGTGAAAGTTGGAGCCGAATTGCGACCTCTAACGTGGTCAACAATCTCGTTATATACATACACACATATACAGATATATCCATATATATGCATATATATATACATATGTGTATATATATAGATATATATATATATATATATATATATATATATATATATATATATATATATATATATATCTATATATATACACATATGTATATATATATGCATATATATGGATATATCTGTATATGTGTGTATGTATATAACGAGATTGTTGACCACGTTAGAGGTCGCAATTCGGCTCCAACTTTCACCAAAGTTTTTGAAAAGTTGTATAGCCCAGTCATATTAGGTAAAAAAAGGGGTCAACCTCGGAATGAAAGATAATAAGCTGCAAATTGGTATGAACCTTTGTTTTGTCAAATAGTTAAATATGAATAATTATATATAAATAATCAAGTTACTTACTTTAATTAAATATAAATAATTAATAGTTAGTACATAAATAATAGGCATTGCTTAATAATTATAATTTCCAAGTAAATAATTGACTTTATAACGTACTGATAACCATAACTCACGCTTGACCTTGCATTAGGCCGTATATGACTGTACGATGTGCACTCTTCGCGCTCTACCTTCAAAACGGTTGGTCGTATGAAAAAAAAGTTTAAACAAAAGTTGTAGGGAATTTTATAGCCTACAACTTTTATAATAAATGCAAATCTCATTTAACCGATAGGAAGCCAGATATTCGCGAAAAACCGATTTTTGTGACCTTTGACCTTGAATATCTTGAGACGCGAACACGATAACGATTTAGACTTTTGAGACAACATTTAGAATGACAAAACAAAGGTTCATACCAATTTGCAGCTTGTTATCTTTCATTCCGAGGTGAAAGCCCTAATATGACTGGGCTAATCTGCGGAGATTTTCCGCTTGTTAGGTAGGAATTAGTCAAACCCTTTTCCTAATTACTAATTTTTAAATTTATAGTAACGAAACCCAGGATAAAGATCCTGCATCACTTCACTTTTCAATGAGTTTTCACACAGCGAACGACTTTTCTTCTCACAGAAAACTTCATCGCCCCACAGTGGGGCCAAATACCTCAAAACCTGGCAAATAGTCCAAAATTGATTCACCTTCTTGATCAATGATTTTTCTTGGAATCGGTACCTGATACCTGTGTTCACGTGCTCGTTGACGATCAGGCTGCTAGAGTATGATCATACACTTTTAGCATCACTTCAAAGTTTATTTTCTGCCGAAGCGATTGTGTGCGCGAAAAAAATTGTGTATTTTATGTTGGTGTGTTTAATGCAAGTAAAATGTTTTAAGCTTGATTCATAATGGATGCAGTACCTTCAGGTATGTTTATTCAATATATATTTCATATGGTGACATAAAATGATGAGGGATTTTTTTTACGTATATTTTTTACCATTTAATGGAAAATCTTATGGAAATATAATATTGTTCCCGGTTCCCCCCGGTCATTATTTTATTTTAATTACATAGCGAAAATGTTAGTTGATAGCGAACAGAAAAGAGAATGTGCTCAGGTTTGTCCCTTTTCAAGTTATACGCTCTTTTGTGTGGGTCATCATTATATATTATAAGCTTCCTATGCAGCATGTTCCTAATTAGGGTTTTGTAAAATAATTTTACAAAACCCTTCTAAAATCGCGTCCTGTCTGTCCGTCCGTCCGTCTGTCCGTCCGTCCGTCGGTCACAGCAGTTTTTCTCGGAAACTACTTAAGCTAGAAGCATCAAATTTTGTATGTAGGTGTAAAGTGATGCTCTCTTCAAAGTTCATTTGCAAAAAAATTTTATAAGGTATTTAAGGAGGGTCTCTCCATGTAGGGGAGTGACCCCAAAAAAAAAATTTCATTGAAGGTAGCCGATATGGGTATCAAATGAAAGGTCTTGATGAGGATTTTTCAAAAAAGGTCTTAGTTTGGCAAAGTTTGCTTCGACGGGCGCACAGGGAGGGGAAATACACGAAAAATTTGTGTCCCCCCCCTCGCGATTGGACACCTTCCATCGGGAAAATCTGAAAAAAATCAAGAATATAGGCCTTGATAAGTACAACAACAACAAATACGTGATTTAATGTTTTCTTGAATAAAATCTTAACGGTACCCTTAAATTCAATGAAATTCACGTTTAATGGTGGAGCTATCTGCGTGTCACCTTTAGATTTCGCCCCAAGCGACTCTTTAGCCTTCTCTTCGTCTTCGGCCCTTAACCAGCTTCTCCGATAGCGCCCTATGCAATCGAGGAGCTCCTCTAGTTCAAGGAGCCCTTCCTTTGCTGCTTTGCTGATTTTTGGGGAGTCGCATGCAGCTTGTATTCTTTTCAGAACATCTCCCGCTTTTTGGAGTAGTCTTTCTTCTTCATATCGCTGGGCCGCAATTGTACCTTGCAACCATCCTTGGGAGAGGTTATCGCGTTCCGTTTCCGATCGCAGTACTTCCGCCACATTTTCAACTTTGGCGGTGCATTCACGCGGTGTCTGGTCACTCTTTGCTTTTAGTGCCGTAATCTCCTCGTTGGCTTCTGGATTTTTCGTTGCAATGTCAGGATTTGCGACCCTTGCATCGGTCGCTACGGTAACGATCGCAGCAGTGACAATCGGATTTTCGGTGTTCTTTATGTTATCTCCCACCGCTCGAACACCTGAAGTGTCCTGCAGAGTTTCCCGTTTCTCCTTAATAGGACGCTCGGGCGTTCGCATCATTTTTTTTTGCTGCGCCTGTACGCCGCAGGAATCTCAGTCTGTATTCTCCGTTCTTCGTCCGTCTTCACTGTCGTTGTGTTAGTCTTCGTTTTTGTCGTTGTTAGTATCGCTCGCGATGTACTGTGGCTGCAACCGCTGGTTGCGTCGTCATTATTATTCTTCGTTTCTTTTTCTGGGTATTTGTGGTCTTTTGATTTTGTGTGCTCCAGTTTTGTTGGGTCCCCCCTCGGAGCCGCTATCTCCGTTCGTGTGTGTAGTCGCCTTTTTGGTCCCATGGTTATCTTTGCAGAGCAGGGAGGCCATGTGAGGGTTGGCACAAGCCCTTATGGGGACAAGTGCTCAGAGCCAGACCAGCACTAATCGGGAGTCCGTCTCAACCGAACATACACCACCAACCCAATGGTGCGAACTTCGAACGTACTCCGAGGCCTGCCAAGGTTTTACCGGGACGGAGACAGTATGATAGTTGAACTGGAGCCGTTCACACACGAGTTTCACCTCGTCGCTACTGTGCAAAGCAACTAGGTCCAAACCATCACATCCGCCAGCCCAAAGCGTCATTTCCAGTTCGTTGTCCAATTGATGTTGGAATATGTGAAGATTTTTGCTTCTTATAACTCAGCTGAGAGGAAATGTTTTGTTTGCAGGGCTCTTAACTGCAGTTGGAATGCGAGATTTGTGACATGTTGAATCGACAGAATTTTTCCGTTGAATATGAAGAATTACTTTTGTTTTTATGTTGAGATGTTGATGATATAGTGTTTTCGGATGATTTTTGTTTATTTAGAAAATTTTACTTAGATTTTTCCCTTTAGTATTTGTATTGATATTGTAATTTATTTTCTATTTTGTGGGAATGGAAAGTAGTTTCATTGTTTTTGCGGTTTACTAAGATGATTATTATCCCTTACGTTTACGATTTCTAATTTTGTCTTGTTGTTAGTTCTAGTGCTTGTCTATTCTGGTTTGACATTTGCTGCGTCCAGTTTATTTATTTTTTTTTTAATCTGTATTTGTGTCTATTTCAAATGTCCTGCTGTAGACTCTTGGTTTGCAGTTAATTAATTCACCAGTTTTATTTTAGTTTAATTTTCTGTTTTTATGCAATTTCTATGACAATTAGGATATTGATTTCGTGTTTGAATGACAAAAACGTTATATAGCCAGCAAGATCGAAATTTTTTTGATCAGACTTAAATTTTGAGTAGAAATTAGAAAATTGTAATTTTGTACTTTATGTAATTTTAGTTGTTGCTTGCTGGTGATGATGTTGTTGTTGTTGAATTGTTGTATGTGAACTTGCTGTTGGTGTTGTTGAGAAATCTGCATCAGTTGCGCTTGCTGCTGAATTTGAACTTGCTGCTAGGGTGAAGGAGATAGGAAAGTTTTCGAACAGTTTGACAGTGTAACTGCTCGATTACTACAAAATATTTAAATAGTATATAGAGGGTGGTCCAACCATAATGCACGATGTTAATTGTGAGTTACACCTTAACGTCAAGTTTTTTTTAGCATTTGTTTGTTTCAGTGTTTGACAAATTCAACCATGGAGAGGTACGCAATTGAGCAGTGCATTAAGGATGTTGAAGCCTTTTACGAAGATGGTCGTTCAAATCAAAATGCATTTCGTGCACTTCGTGATTTCTTTGGTCAGCATAATCGACCAAATATAATAAATTAGCCTGAATTTCACTTAAATATTCTATAAAAAAACCCTCTTATTCCTTTCAATATAAAGTTAAAAATATTCTCTACAGATTGTTTTACATTTCAGTGCACTTCACTTCCTAAGGGACAACTGTATATTATCTTCTAATAATCACACTGGTTTCTACCCAGTAATACTCGATACGATTCCGTGAATATCTTCAATTTGTGCATGACGTGAAACTTTATTGGATACTAAATAGTCGCAACAAATAGTTTTCAAACTACTAATACATCAACTTTTTGTGCAAATTCAAACAAATTTCCTCCAATAATTACTATCCCGCAACGCGTTCACGGCCGCCCGTGCTGCCCTGGAGTGGCCGTTGATGTTCACAATTCAGCAGGAGCTCCCCGATATCAAGTTTGCTCGCTCACCCCACATTCCCGTTGCACGCCGGAATAGGTTTGAGATGCTAAGACAATTATTTCTTTGTTTTCTTCTTTTCTCTGGGTGATCGTAGTCTGCTGTCGAAAACCTTAGCCAGTTTTCCTAATTATGGCTGCATATCGATTCGATTGTTTTCAGGAATGTAGTTTTTGTTTTCCGTATCCGAGTTCTTGCACTTTAGCCATCGTTATCAAGATCATACATCTTGAATGCAAAATACAATTTCTCTTCTAGGTTGTTCAATGAGGAGGAATAATGGTGATTATCAAGTTGGAGGCAATAATATTAGTGATTATCTCGTTGCTTTCCCAGCATTTGAAATGCCACACGAGCTCGTTCCAACAATTGACAAAATGATAAATCACACTCACTGACTCCTTCTTCAGTCGATACTATTGTTTTCCTTTCGTAAAAGAATACCCAAAAGATTTCTACGGTAATTTTTTTCATTGTATTCCACGATTATATGTAGTAGGTATAAAAACATTTTCGGTTCGGTGATTTCCTGGTTTTCTAGCATATTTGTGCTGGGCCTGGTAGTATTCTGCCACAAACAACGGAACTAAATTAAAACTATGTCGGACAGATTTCCAAGCGATGACAAGTGGAAACCCAGAACAGAACTCCATGACCGGCGCTGTCTTTGCAACTTTCACTCGCGATATCCTGGTCGTAGCTTGGAGCAAACAAAGCACACAAACGATCGTGACAGGGCCCCAAAACGGTTACTGGGTGATCAATTAGGCCCTCACGCAGGTTGGATGCGTTTCCCAATTAGGAAATCCCAAGTGCAATTACGAGAACACACAATTATTAGACAAAGAGTGAAATTTTATGCCCGACATCACTTCACTGAACTTCCAGCAGTAAATAACTTCAATACGATCTTTGCGAATCACTAAAACACTTTATGAATGTGTTTTCTTTCAATTTTCCTACTTGAATTTGAAACGCACGACGGAAACTTGTGAATGTGTGAAAACTTCACCACTACCGGCTCAATTTTTGCGAATTTAACGTACTCTCTGCAGTCTGCAGATACTTTTCAATGAGTTTTCACACAGCGAACGACTTTTCTTCTCACAGAAAACTTCATCGCCCCACAGTGGGGCCAAATACCTCAAAACCTGGCAAATAGTCCAAAATTGATTCACCTTCTTGATCAATGATTTTTCTTGGAATCGGTACCTGATACCTGTGTTCACGTGCTCGTTGACGATCAGGCTGCTAGAGTATGATCATACACTTTTAGCATCACTTCAAAGTTTATTTTCTGCCGAAGCGATTGTGTGCGCGTGAAAAAATTGTGTATTTTATGTTGGTGTGTTTAATGCAAGTAAAATGTTTTAAGCTTGATTCATAATGGATGCAGTACCTTCAGGTATGTTTATTCAATATATATTTCATATGGTCACATAAAATGATGAGGGATTTTTTTTACGTATAATTTTTACCATTTAATGGAAAATCTTATGGAAATATAATATTGTTCCCGGTTCCCCCCGGTCATTATTTTATTTTAATTACATAGCGAAAATGTTAGTTGATAGTGAACAGAAAAGAGAATGTGCTCAGGTTTGTCCCTTTTCAAGTTATACGCTCTTTTGTGTGGGTCATCATTATATGTTATAAGTTTCCTATGCAGCATGTTCCTAATTAGGGTTTTGTAAAATAATTTTACAAAACCCTTCTAAAATCGCGTCCTGTCTGTCCGTCCGTCCGTCGGTCACAGCAGTTTTTCTCGGAAACTACTTAAGCTAGAAGCATCAAATTTTGTATGTAGATGTAAAATGATGCTCTCTTCAAAGTTCATTTGCAAAAAAATTTTATAAGGTATTTAAGGAGGGTCTCCCCATGTAGGGGAGTGACCCCCCAAAAAAAATGTCATTGAAGGTAGCCGATATGGGTATCAAATGAAAGGTCTTGATGAGGACTTTTCAAAAAAGGTCTTAGTTTGGCAAAGTTTGCTTCGACGGGCGCACAGGGAGGAGAAATACACGAAAAATTTGTGTCCCTCCCCCCTCGCGATTGGACACCTTCCATCGGGAAAATCTGAAAAAAATCAAGAATGTAGGCCTTGATAAGTACAACAACAACAAATACGTGATTTTATGTTTTCTTGAATAAAATCTTAACGGTACCCTTAAATTCAATGAAATTCAGTACACAGATGACTATTTATAAGATTGATTAACCCTGCAAGTTTCATAAAGATCGAATCATATTTGGCGAAGTAATAGCGGTTTGAATATTCCTGCATTACTATGGATCAATATGCGCCGCATGTATTACTATGGCAACATATGGCTATGGAACAACATGCGCTTTTTACTGACTCAGACACTACAGTTTTGCTAGGATTTGCATGAAAATTTCAGGAATGATAGGTGTCATGAATACCTTTGAGAATCAGTTCAGCTAGTGGTGTCAGTAATCGTAAAACAAAATAGTGGCTGTTTCAAATGCGAAGATTGAATAATTTTGAGTTATTTTTTCCCAACTTCAACGTTTAAGGTGCATGCTTTGAACACTTGATTCAATTTAATGAATGACTGAAGCTGAGTACCTACAATTAATACTCATAAGTGAAACAAGTCAAGGAGGCGGGAGGGAGCTTCTAGCAAAAGGGCTTTGTAACAACTCTAGGATGAACTGCATTCGGAAAACTAATTTAAATGTGTTTTAGATCCAATACAAGTTGGTTATATAGATATATATATATATATATATATATATATATATATATATATATATATATATATATATATATATATATATATATATATATATATATATATATATAGCGTTGGAGTCGAATTTCAAGGCAGAACAGCGCCGTAAAAAAGTTCAAATTAGGAATTGTAGTTGTTAGTTAAATAAATGTATTTGATGGAGGAAACGTGTGTTTCATTGGGAAAACTTTAAAGTGGAGTTAAGTGTAGCTTACAGATATTCTAGAGCAAGTGAGTGGATACGCGTACGCACCAAATAAATACAAGTGGGTATTTTGGTGCTACGTCCAGCGAAACTCGCCCCAGGTTTGTTAGGCCTCCGTAATAGTCCTAACATCAGGAATGATAGGTATCATGAATATCTTTGAGAATCGGTTCAGCTAGTGGTGTCAGTAATCGTAAAACAAAATGGTGGCTATTTTAAATGCGAAGATTGAATAATTTTGAGGTATTTTTCCCCAACTTCAACGTTTAAGGTGCATGCTTTGAACACTTGATTCAATTTAACGAATGACTGAAGATGAGTACCTACAATTAATACTAATAGGTGAAACAAGTTGCAGAGGCAGGTGAGATCTCCTTGCAAATAGGGTTTTGTAACAATTCTATGATTCGAAGAAATAGTCCATGAATCGATGGTTACAGTACAGGGAAGTGGCCCCTGTAAAAAAAATTTCATCTAACGTAGCCGATATGAGTATGAAATGAAAGTTTTACATGGGAGCTTTTCAAAACAGTTGTTAAACTGTCAGTTTTTGCTTCAGTGGGGCACAGGGGGGACATACATGAAAAATGTGTTTCCTCTCTCGCGAATGGACATCCGAAATAATTATCAAGGGAGATATTTATGAGTATAACAATAACAAAAACCTCAGAAGTTTAAAATCGTTCAACTTTGTTAATAATAGTATGATCTTTGAATTTCATAGTTTCTCCAATAAAATCGTCATTGACATGCTTCATCTGGTGACTGCATTTTGAAAATTGAATACAAAACCCTTCTGACATGAGCGTAGGTCTGTTTACCCAACTTGTTTTTTTCTCAATTTTGTTCGCTTTAAAGGGTCTAATTCAAACAAAATATTTGTGTCAAAAAGAGAATTCTTCATTATTTCGAAAGAATCAAATTGTGCTAAATTAGAAAAACAATGCGATTATTAAAAAAATACATGGAAAATCGTACAAAATGCCCAGAACCACTTCTTGTGGATCTAGATAAATCTGAATTTAAAAGATGATGGTTGGGCGCCAAAAGAGTAAATGGAGCAATTTCTTTCAAAAAATCAGAACTGGTTTGACTGTTCAGTAGGCTTTGCCGGAAGTGTGGAGACAGAAAAAAATAAAACCGGGCCGTCCTCCACAAAATTTCGACATGTTCTCTGAATGAACTAAAAGACAGAAAATGTAAGATTTATGAGCTAGATATTCTTATGAAGAATTGTGTTACACCAGTCAAATGAGTTTAAGTTCAACAGGACGGATTGAAGTTTCCAAATAAGTTGAAGGAATAACAACAACTTCGCCAGCAAGAGCTGAACGATATCGGAAAGCATTTAAAAAATGTGAAACTAGTCAGGTTAAGCGTTTATCTGGAGAAGAAGGTCTTTCAATGATTTTTGAAGCTAAACTGAGTCGGCATCAATATAATATCATAAGACCAAAGGACAAATTGAAATTCTCTCCCTATAAAATAATACAGAAATCTAAAATGGAGTGCTACCCTTCCAGTGAAGATGTATCAATTACTTCTACAACAAGTTTTAGAAACGGAACCAGCGGATAAACTATACAAACTCCATCTTGTTTCTAAATGGGGATTTGACGGATCATCAGGATAAAGTGAATATAAGCAGCAATTTGATGATGCAGCTCTCAGTGATGCCAGTATATTTGTAACTTCTCTTGTTTCCCTTCAACTTACATTTGGTGAACCGGGTTCTGAACAAAAAGTTATCTTGTGGTAAAATACATGGACGTCTTCAACGCAATTCTGTAGACCGATAAGATTTCAGTTTGCACATGAGACTAATTAATTAGTGATACAGGAAAAACAGCATTGAAAATTAAATACAGGAACTAAGGCCTTCAGCATGCAATTTCAATGGAATTAATATTCTAGTAACCCATAAGCTATTCCTTACAATGGTAGATGGTAAAGTATGCAATTCGGTTACAGGAAATAAATCCACTTCCTGATGTTATATCTGTGATCTAACCAGTAAAGATTTGAATGTCCTGCAAAAAATATAGTCTAAAATAGTTGATGCATCCAACCTAGAGTTTGGACGTTCAACCTTACACGGATGGATTCGGTTTTTGCATTTTTCTTGCACTTTTCTTACAAATTACCGTTGCAAAAGTCACAAGTTCGAGGAAATCGAGAAAAATTAATTGTTGTTTAGCAAAAAACTAGTGCAATCTAAATTTAGGGCCCAGTTAGGACTATTGGTGGACAAGCCGAAACCAAGATTTGGAAGCACCAATGACGGTAATACTGCCAGACATTTTTTTAGAATGCGGAGATTTTAGACAGCCCCTCCGGTGTTGGTGTGGAATTCATTAAAATATGCTATATTGTGTTACAAACTATTTCTAGTGGATACAAAATTATTGTAGAAAAATTTATATGGTATGCGCAAGAAACAGCAGATACTAATGTCGAAAAATATTGATGGTATCCGATGCCAATAAGCGTTCATAAGATTTTAATGTATGAACCTGAAGTGATAACTTACGCTTTGCTTCGTAAAGGACAATTAAGTGAAGAAGCACAAGAAGCATGAAACAAACATTTTAAAAAATACCGAAATAGTTTCCCGCGTAAGATCTCTAATCAACTAAGACATTTTGCATTGCTGGTATTGTCTGTTCCTTACACATCAACATTCACCCACCTACCTTATCCTCAAAGCAAATTAAAAAAGTTAGACCCAAAAGCTTTGGATATGTTAGAATCAACAGAGATTGCAAATACATCATCAAAAAACAGTTAACATGAGTCTATAGGAAGTAATGAGTCAACAACATCATCTGAAGATGAATAACATTGTGGGTTAATGCATTGATAGCTTATTTATCTCTAGTAATGTAAGAAAATAAATTGGGAAAAAATGTCACTATAAAAAAGTAAAAGTCTGTAAATGGCAATGTGTATAATTTTAAGAAAATATTATATTCATGCAATATAGTTTTATTTCAATAATTTCAATAAATTACCCAAATTATGTCATACGAAATAATTTTACTCACTAAAGAAATTAAAATATTCCATTTCCCAACATTTTTAATCATCAGAAAGGAGCAGATAAATTTCTGCTAAATCTTAGGATATTTGGCCGCACTGTGCGCCGGCGCAATTTTTGTGAATGTAACGTACTCTCTGCAGTCTGCAGACACTTTTTAATGAGATTTCATAAGCGAACGACGTTTCTTCTCACAGAAAAATTCTCGAATTTGATTTTCCACGACCGAGTTTCAAATCCATACTGACCTTTTCCCTTACTCTATTTTTTAGGGTTTTGTACTAAAATACAAAACCCTATTGCAATCACGACCTGTGTCCGTCTGTCCGTCCGTCCGTCCGTCTGTATGTCACAGCACTTTTTCTCCGAAACTATAGAGGCTACAGCCATGAAACTTTGTGAAAAGGTCAGAAGTGGTGACCTCTTGAAAGTTCAAGGGTGGAAAAATTTTTCAAAGGGCTTAAGGGGGGTCTCCCCGTATAGGGAGGTGACCTCTCAAAAAAAAATTTTCACCATTGGTAGTCGAGTAGGGTGTCATTAGAAAGGTCTCATTGAGAGCTTTCCAAAACAAGTCTTAAAATTGCCTTATCGGTACCGAGGGGGGCAGGGGAAGGGGAAACGTACGAACTTTTCGCGAGAAATACTCGGGAGTATCTGTAGCCAAATCGACAAGAGATACTGTTAAACAGCTGGTTAGGATTGATGCAGCGTTTGAATTATCCGTTGTATCTGTTGAATTTTCTTTATTTGATAATGGTGTATACTATGATGATTGTGATAATGCTTCCGATCATTATCATGACTATCTTGAAATTTACTTAGCACAATTGGTTGTACGAAATCAGCTAAATATTGCATTGATGTGGGCGGTTCCGATTTTAATTCAATAACATCACGTTCATTATTACGTCGAGCTGTTGCTGTTAGTGTTGATGTTGTTAGGGTTAGAACACCACTATTTATGCCGTTCATTTAGACGAGGTTTCCGACAAAATTTAAATAATTAATTTTTATGAAATGTATGAGTTAATTATGCTTTATGATAAAATTTTGCAATTATCTACAAGATGAATTATACCGAACTGTTTTCTAATGACTAAGGCGGACATGTACATTGGTTTGATGATAAACCAATTTGGGTTTTATACCCAAATGCATGATAAATTAAATCGACCTGAGTTTCCCTATTCCCCCATTTTTATTCTTTTCAAATTCAAACGATTTCAAATGAAACCCAATCGATTTAAGAAAAACGTTAATTCGGCGATATCATAATCTTGAGGAAGATTTACGTCGTTTATAAGGTCTTATAGGGGAGTTGCCCCCGAAAAAAAGTGTTCATCGCATGTAGGCAACATGAATATCAAATCAAAGGTCTTAATGAGAGCTTTTCAAAACAGGTGTGAAACCGACAAGTTTTGCTTTGAGAGGTGCAAGGGAAGGAAAAATGTAAGAAAAACGTCGACCCGAAAAATCGGAAAAAAATCACAGAAGTTTGACTTTACGAGTAAAAGGGACGCAAATACCTCAGAAGACGTAATTCGATCAACTTTGTTAATAATAGTACATTTTATAAATTTTACATTTTTGCCTATAAAATCAAGATGAAACCCTTAAAATTCCCAAAACCTACAATTTAAGTTTTATAAAAGTAATTGTATGTGTCCTGAAAATTTCCCAATAATTTAACAATAAACAGCTAAGTTACAGCCGATTGAATATTTAGCCATAACAACAACATTGACACGTAATACTAGGGAGATACACGTTTGCAACGGACCTAGACACTACAAATATGTAGGAATTTAGATAAACATTTTAGAAAATTATTCCTAATATTGATGTGTTATCATGACTAATTAAGCGACGGGGTCAAAACACTTGAAACAAAATAGTGGCGAGTTTAAAATTAAAATAACCATAATAATTTTTCTAACTCAATTTATGGAGTCTGTATATTAGTCAAGTTTTGATATGCAGAATACATTGTTTGATTAACTAATTGTTTTACAATACCCTTCTGGTAGGAGCACTCTCCTGCTATTTCAACTTGTTGAAGATTGCTCTGAACTATTGTTGCTTTTCGGTCTCCCCGCTGTAAACCATCCAAGACCTTGAAGTCGCGCATTGTCGTCAGATTTCCATCAGTTACAACAAATGATGTCCAGTATAACATATTGTACTTTATGGCGTTAAGTTGTCTGAGGAACCAGCCCTAAAGGAGTTTTAAAATTAGTTCATCTAACCACACCGTGTCAATGAAACTTGCACCAACCAACACTAACGTAAGTGCAACGACCCTTCCAGTAAAATTTTGCATTTGTAGTAGTGAGCCTACTTATGGCCAGCATGCGTGAGCTGTCAGCCTACTTCGACAGAATACGAATGTTTGTACGGGGTCATATACTCAATGTTTCACATGAAATACATCATCAAAAAACAGTTAACAGTTAACATGAGTCTATGGGAAGTAATGAGTCAACAACATCATCTGAAGATGAATAACATTGTGGGTTAATGCATTGATAGCTTATTTATCTCTAGTAATGTAAGAAAATAAATTGGGAAAAAATGTCACTATAAAAAAGTAAAAGTCTGTAAATGGCAATGTGTATAATTTTAAGAAAATATTATATTCATGCAATATAGTTTTATTTTAATAATTTCAATAAATTACCCAAATTATGTCATACGAAATAATTTTACTCACTAAAGAAATTAAAATATTCCATTTCCCAACATTTTTAATCATCAGAAAGGAGCAGATAAATTTCCGCTAAATCTTGGGATATTTGGCCGCACTGTGCGCCGGCGCAATTTTTGTGAATGTAACGTACTCTCTGCAGTCTGCAGACACTTTTTAATGAGATTTCATAAGCGAACGACATTTCTTCTCACAGAAAAATTCTCGAATTTGATTTTCCACGACCGAGTTTCAAATCCATACTGACCTTTTCCCTTACTCTATTTTTTTTATTTTTCTTACATTTTCTTCTCTAATCAAAAATAATTTTTATGTTTGACAGTCTGTAAAGTTGAGACAAGTGTTTTGTATGATATAGAATTAATTTTGGTATGTATTATGCATGAATAAAGTCAATATACGAGTATATATGATAAGCTGCCAATCTAGCAAGACAATTCGACCTTTGATTTATTCCAAAAAAAACGTAATAAATGGCCAATTTAGGGATTCGACGAAAATTATCTCTCGAAAGTGTACCACAATCGCCAAGATCCAACGAAGTAAAACGCGTATAAAGTAGTCCAGTTTGGCTAGGAGTAAATCCCGTCTCCTCTTGAACTTGAGCGATTTCTTCTTCACGAAGAACGACAATTTGTTTCCCATTATTTAATTATTTGGGGAAATACTCGGGAGTATCTGTAGCCAAATCGACAAGAGATACTGTTAAACAGCTGGTTAGGATTGATGCAGCGTTTGAATTATCCGTTGTATCTGTTGAATTTTCTTTATTTGATAATGGTGTATACTATGATGATTGTGATAATGCTTCCGATCATTATCATGACTATCTTGAAATTTACTTAGCACAATTGGTTGTACGAAATCAGCTAAATATTGCATTGATGTGGGCGGTTCCGATTTTAATTCAATAACATCACGTTCATTATTACGTCGAGCTGTTGCTGTTAGTGTTGATGTTGTTAGGGTTAGAACACCACTATTTATGCCGTTCATTTAGACGAGGTTTCCGACAAAATTTAAATAATTAATTTTTATGAAATGTATGAGTTAATTATGCTTTATGATAAAATTTTGCAATTATCTACAAGATGAATTATACCGAACTGTTTTCTAATGACTAAGGCGGACATGTACATTGGTTTGATGATAAACCAATTTGGGTTTTATACCCAAATGCATGATAAATTAAATCGACCTGAGTTTCCCTATTCCCCCATTTTTATTCTTTTCAAATTCAAACGATTTCAAATGAAACCCAATCGATTTAAGAAAAACGTTAATTCGGCGATATCATAATCTTGAGGAAGATTTACGTCGTTTATAAGGTCTTATAGGGGAGTTGCCCCCGAAAAAAAGTGTTCATCGCATGTAGGCAACATGAATATCAAATCAAAGGTCTTAATGAGAGCTTTTCAAAACAGGTGTGAAACCGACAAGTTTTGCTTTGAGAGGTGCAAGGGAAGGAAAAATGTAAGAAAAACGTCGACCCGAAAAATCGGAAAAAAATCACAGAAGTTTGACTTTACGAGTAAAAGGGACGCAAATACCTCAGAAGACGAAATTCGATCAACTTTGTTAATAATAGTACATTTTATAAATTTTACATTTTTGCCTATAAAATCAAGATGAAACCCTTAAAATTCCCAAAACCTACAATTTAAGTTTTATAAAAGTAATTGTATGTGTCCTGAAAATTTCCCAATAATTTAACAATAAACAGCTAAGTTACAGCCGATTGAATATTTAGCCATAACAACAACATTGACACGTAATACTAGGGAGATACACGTTTGCAACGGACCTAGACACTACAAATATGTAGGAATTTAGATAAACATTTTAGAAAATTATTCCTAATATTGATGTGTTATCATGACTAATCAAGCGACGGGGTCAAAACACTTGAAACAAAATAGTGGCGAGTTTAAAATTAAAATAACCATAATAATTTTTCTAACTCAATTTATGGAGTCTGTATATTAGTCAAGTTTTGATATGCAGAATACATTGTTTGATTAACTAATTGTTTTACAATACCCTTCTGGTAGGAGCACTCTCCTGCTATTTCAACTTGTTGAAGATTGCTCTGAACTATTGTTGCTTTTCGGTCTCCCCGCTGTAAACCATCCAAGACCTTGAAGTCGCGCATTGTCGTCAGATTTCCATCAGTTACAACAAATGATGTCCAGTATAACATATTGTACTTTATGGCGTTAAGTTGTCTGAGGAACCAGCCCTAAAGGAGTTTTAAAATTAGTTCATCTAACCACACCGTGCCAATGAAACTCGCACCCACCAACGTAAGTGCAACGACCCTTCCAGTAAAATTTTGCATTTGTAGTAGTGAGCCTACTTATGGCCAGCATGCGTGAGCTGTCAGCCTACTTCGACAGTATACGAATTGTTTAATGCGTTCACTTTATATTTTACCACAATAAAAGAAAACACTATGATTTTGATTTCATACTTTATTGAAGTAAAATTAATTGAATAAACTTAGGCGAAAACTTGCGAAAAAAGCGTATAAAGCGACACAATGATCAAACGTAGCGAGTTTCAAACAACGAACTAAAGGATGACAAAGCAAATTGTACGGTTTTTATACAACATGAAAATTTCGGTACTTTTTCCGTTTAGTTTGGTCTACTATTAAGTTGTTTACAATTTAAAAAAAATGGAAAACACTCTTAATAATGCAAAATATCAGCTGATGTGATTTCGTTAAATCGACTGGAACGACTGGAAATAATGACAATCACTTGACATTCAGATGATGGTGATGGTTTGTAAATAAACATTAGATTTGCTAGTTTATAGTTTAATTTTTTTCCTTTTGATTTCAGGTAGCTCCGAACATTCTCCCCCCGATGGTCCGCCTGGATCAGAATTAATACCTATAAATAGAGGTTAAGTAACCTTTTTTATTTATAATAAGATACCAATCCTAGGCTTCTTATCGAAGTGTTATCGCTAACATTCCAATTGATACATAAGTTCAGCTGACCAGGAACTAGTTATGTTTGTATTACTTGATGCATTTCCTCCTTACAAGTAAACAACATATGCTGCGACAAGGGGTTATTTATATGGCGCCCCGACTCACCATTCTGGAACGTCCATTTAATAATTGCCGGGAAAAAGGATAATAATCGGATAAGGATAATAATACTAAAGGATAATTTCAGAGTAGGAGTATAGTATTCAGTGCCTTCAAATTCTCAAATTCACATTGAAGATAGAATCAATTGTTTATGTTCAATAATTCAACTGAATGTCTTTCCATTTCTCGGGGTTTCTCAACTGGTAATAATGCAAATTTCGTAATGGGTCGATCTAATTCCTTGTTAGAAGTGCGAACAGTTACAACTCGAATTAATCCATCATTTCCAGAATGTGTCTTTGTAATTCGACCCATTGGCCATTTGTATGATGGCAGACGCTCATCTTTAATGAGCACTAAGTCATTTACTTCGAGATTGGGCTGACGACGATTCCATTTAGGTCTTTCTTGTAATCTCGTTATGTATTCCATTGACCACCTTTTCCAAAAATCTTGGGTTAATCGTTGTGTGAATTGCCAGCGGCTCAACCGGTTAAGCTGTATGTTCACGAGGTCATCTTCTGGGACTGCTAATAAAGTGTCTCCTACAAGAAAATGTCCTGGTGTTAAGGCATTCAAATCATTTGGGTCGTTTGTCAAAGGGCAGAGAGGCCTTGAGTTCAAACATGCTTCTATTTTGGTCAGTACTGTATTAAATTCTTCGTACGTCAAGGTTGCATTTCCGATGATTCTCCTCAAATGATATTTTGTCGATTTCACACCGGCTTCGTAAAGTCCGCCAAAATGTGGAGAGGACGGAGGGTTAAAGTGCCACGTGATGCCATCGTTAGCCAATTCCTGTGTTAAAGATTCATTTCGTTTTATCGTTTGCATCAGCTCTTTATTGGCACCTACAAAATTGGTGCCACAGTCGCTATACACATGGCTGCATAGTTCCCTTCTACTAACGAAGCGTCGAAAAGCTGCTAAAAATGATGGGGTTGAAAGATCGCCTACTAACTCTAAATGTATCGCCTTCACGGAAAGACAAACAAAAATAGCAATATATCCTTTAGAGGTTTTCGATCCACTTCCTTTGCAAATTTTCAAGTCTACTGGACCACAATAGTCGATGCCACAATGCGAAAATGGTCGGGATGGTGTTACCCTTGGCTCAGGCAGATTACCCATTAGTTGTTCTCTAGATTGAGCCTTCATTTTGTAACATGTGATGCATTTTTGTATGAACTGGCGGGCTAAATTTTTGGCGTTGATGATCCAAAATTTTTGTCTGATGATATTCAACATAAGCTGTATTCCTCCATGCAATGTAAGTGTATGATATTTCAGAAATATAAGAGGCACCAGCTTACTCTTTTTCGATATAATCATTGGGTGCTTGGTGTCATATGGAAGATCAGCATTTTTCAGTCGACCGCCAATTCGCAGTATCCCATTTATATCCAAAAAAGGGTCTAAATTTACCAGATTGCTTTTTCTATCGATTTGTTTGCCTTGTTTCAAACATTCAATTTCTTCCCTATAATCCATTTCTTGTGTATGTTTAATCCAAAACTGCAAAGCTGAATCGAGTTCTGATGTATTCAAATATGATTGGGCGTAGCGGGTACCTTTTGCTGCGGTAATAAATCTAAAACAGTATGCTGTTACTCTTAAGAGACGAGTCAATGTAGAGTATCTGCCAAACCATAAATCCAAAAAACTTGGTTCGGATTCAGATGCTAATAATGATATAAGTGGTGTTTTCCTTTGTTCCAAGGTGCATACCGGCAATAATTGATTCTCAGGCCAGTATTCCTTTGGTTTTCTCAACCAAGAAGGGCCATTCCACCAAAGATTGCAATCAATGAGTTGTTTTGGAAACATACCGCGTGATGCGAAGTCTGCAGGATTATGTTCTGAAGGTACGTGGTTCCAGGGAATATCCTTCACTGCTTCATGGATTTGCGTTGTTCGATTTGCAACAAAAGCAGTCCAGTGTGATGGATGTTTTGCCAACCAAGCTAAGACAATTGTTGAGTCAGTCCATAAATATATTCGAGCTACGGGTAATTCTAACGCTTTTGTAATTTGATTTACGATTTTAGCCAACATTAGTGCTCCACATAGTTCCAAACGTGGGATTGAAATAGCTTTCACCGGTGCTACCTTCGCTTTAGCTAATAGCAAAGAAGATTCATTGTTATTTGGACTACGAGAAACGAGATAAACGACTGCTGCATACGCTTTCTGAGAAGCATCACTGAAACCATGTAATTCAATAGTGTCGTTAGTATTATTTTTTAACCATCTAGGTATTCTCACATTCTGAATTGTTTTCAGATCTGATTTAAAATTGTGCCATTTATTTACTATGTCAATGGGAACTCTTTCATCCCAAGTTATGCCATCTAACCATAATGATTGCATTAATATTTTGGCTACTACAACAACTGGAGATATCCATCCAAGTGGATCGAACAATCTTGCTATGTCTGATAATATTTTGCGTTTTGTATACTTAACGTCATCCATGTTAATATGAATCTTGTATGTGAATTCATCCGATAGTGGATGCCATATAATGCCAAGTGTTTTAAGGCCCTGATCGAGATTCATATCGAAAGTTGTAAGCGTTTCCCGGTCTTCCATAGGAATACCACACAAAAGTTGTTCGTGACTGGCTACCCATTTTTTAAGTTTAAAACCTGCAGAGCTTAATAATATTCTCAATTTATCTCTTTTAGCTAATGCCGAATCTATGCTTACACCACCTGAAAGAAGATCGTCCACATAGAATTCATTGAAAATTGCTTTATGTGCCATGCTAAATGATGATTGATGATCCTCAGCAAGTTTTCGGAGCGTTCTAATTGCTAGAAATGGTGCTGAGGTCACTCCGAAGGTCACTGTATCTAAAATGTAATCCCGGACTGGCTCATTCGGATTATTGCGCCAAACAATGCGTTGGAGATCCGCATCTTCGGAATGTATACGTATTTGACGATACATCTTTTCAATATCTGCTCCAAAAACAAATTGCAAACATCTCCATTTTAATAAAATTTGATCAAGACTATTTTGCAGAGGAGGCCCAGCATACAACACATCGTTCAAAGACATTCCTGAACTAGTTTTCCGTGATGCATCGAAAACAACGCGAGTCCTTGTACTGCTGCTTTCCTTGTATACCACATGATGTGGGAGGTAATTACCCTTGCATTTAGACGTGCTATTTGTTTCAAATTGTGTATCTTTATTGTCGCTGACTTCATGCATGTGATTCAATTCTAAATATTCTCGAATGCATTTTGAATATTCCATACATAAATCCGAATTTTTAGAAAACTTTCGTTCTAACGACATTAAGCTGGCAAGGGCGATGTTCCTTGATTCACCTAACGACTGTCTGTCAGCATCCTTTTTAAATGGAAGACGAGTAACATATCTTCCATCTATGTTACGATAAGTATTCTGCAAGTAGAATTCCTCTCAAATTTGTTCTTCGACTGTCGACTGCCGGGTTACTGCAACTTCTTCCAACTCCCAAAATTTCCTTAATTGCGCATTTAAATCATTATATTCGATCAGTTCTATTTTAAAACTATGGAGATTCACCTCTGGTTGCACATTAACTCCTCCGGAAACTATCCATCCTAAACTCGTTCTCTGAACAATTGGGCCCATCGGCAATCTGTAAATGTCGCCTGTTATTATTTGTACATAAACATCAGCACCGAATAGCAAATCAATTCTTCCAGGTTTATCAAAATTTGGATCAGCTAAATCGAAATTTTTAAGTTGAGTTTTCAAGTCTGAAGCTACATTCCATGTCGGTAACAAATTAGTTAATTGGTTCAAAATATATGCGTCGACATTTAGAGATTGTTCATTGCGCAATTTTAGTTTCAAATTTACAAGTCCCTTAGTTGGAGTGTGATGTGTCTTCCCAATACCACTCACACTTGTGTTTGTGCGCCTTCTTTCCAAGTTAAGTTGTTTAATTGCATTCTCGCTTATAAATGACGCTTGCGATCCTTGATCCAATAATGCTCTGAAAACCATGCAGCCACTTAAGGTTTGTACATTAATTAGAGCTGTAGCCAGAAGTACTCTTTTCGATGTAACCGCACTCAATGTTTGCATATGCAATTCGTTCTGATTGGAACTGGTTGTCGGTACATGTAGAGGCTCGAATTCTGTTGCATTAACATTAAGGGGGTTAGTCTGGATTGGTTGATTCCTGTGCAACAGCGTGTGATGCGCTTTTTGGCATTTTCCACATCTATTGCCACTGGGACATCGTGCTAACAGGTGTCCTTTCGTCAAACAATTGATGCATAGTTTATTACGTTTCACTATATCAAACTTGGATTCATGGCTCATTTGGCTGAAAGTTGCACATTGGCGAATATGATGCTCAGCTTTGCAAACAACACAAGGTTGAACTACTTGACTAGTATGCATTTGCACATTGTGGGCTTGATATGTATTTGGGTTTCTAGATACTTTAATACGTTCAATTCCTGCAGCCTCTAACGCTCTGAATCTACGCTGCATGAATTCAGACAAGCCATTTTGTGAAGGAAGAGTAGTTCTTTGAGCGTGCTCTTGCTCCCAAAGTTGCCTTGAAGCAAGAGGCAACCTCTGTGTAACGATAAAAACCAACATTGCATGCCACAGATTTTCAACTCCCATATTTTCGATAGCTTGTACACACTCCATTGTAGTGTCAAGAAGAGTCTTTATAGAAGAAGATGACTCAGTGGCGTTGGATAGCGAAAACAACCGCTTAAATTGAGTATTCAATAAGATATTCAGATTGTCGTATCTATTATTTAAGATTTGCCAAGCGATGTCGTAATTTGCTTCAGTTACTGCGTATTGGCGTAACAGTCCTTCAGCTTCCCCTGACAAACTACACTTTAAGTAGTGCAACTTTTGCACTTTCGAAAGATTCGTTCGTTTATGGATAAGCGAGGTGAATAAGTCCCGGAATGAAATCCATTGCTCGTAATTCCCATGAAACTTTGGTATTGATATGCGAGGTAACTTGATATCCTCCAAATTTGATTGGGATCCTTGCAATCCAATCTCCACTGGTTTCTGTTCTTCCTCCTTTGTCGTTTTCACTGCATCTGAATTTTCTGAAATCCGTTTATCGTTGCTTGTTGAATTCTCCTCTGACTGCTCTGCTGCCCGCTGCTTATCCGATGCTTCTTTCAAATTATCATCTATCTCAGCCATGAACTCTAACTGAAGCTCATCAAACTGCATGAACAATTCACTCGCGAAATATTCTTTATTTAACTCCGCCTCATCACCTGTTAATAATGCCAAAATTCTCCTATGGTTTTCTTCGAAGTCAGCATGTAAATTATGCAAACGTTCTCTAACCATTCCGCAATACGACAACGTTCTACGACTTATTGAAGTCTTTTTAAAATTAGACCGGAGTCTATTCAATTGCTGTAAGAACAACTTTTGTTGCACAATAATAGTCTCCATTTTCTTGATTATAATCAGAAACTACCAAGTGCAGCTGTAATTCCTCAAGTTTATATGGAGGTGGCAATTCAAAATGAAAAATTCACACAACACTTTGAGTTTGGCTTTTAAATTCAAAATATCCCAACAAAAACTAATTTAATTTGGCGAATTAGTTGTTGGATTCAATGAATAACGATTTCAATCTTATCGTTGATTCATTCACGCACATCCGAATATACACGTATCTGACCAGCCGTTTGTAATTCAATTGTTCTGATTTCCCCGTTAGTTATGAGAAACCATCAAAATGTGTATTGATGAAGAAAGGCAATATAAAAGGCAAATAAAATAACAACAACAAAGAATCTAAGGATGCATATAACAAAGGATATATTTACAGAGGAAAGGGACTTACCCCGGCAAACTGCATGCAATTTATATTATTACACAAGTTACAACCGAACCGCACCACGAATTAAGATTTGTGTTTAGCACTGCACTTCACTGATTTATTACACGAATCCGGCTCGACGGACCAAATGTTTAATGCGTTCACTTTATATTTTACCACAATAAAAGAAAACACTATGATTTTGATTTCATACTTTATTGAAGTAAAATTAATTGAATAAACTTAGGCGAAAACTTGCGAAAACTTGCGAAAAAAGCGTATAAAGCGACACAATGATCAAACGTAGCGAGTTTCAAACAACGAACTAAAGGATGACAAAGCAAATTATACGGTTTTTATACAACATGAAAATTTCGGTACTTTTTCCGTTTAGTTTGGTCTACTATTAAGTTGTTTACAATTTAAAAAAAATGGAAAACACTCTTAATAATGCAAAATATCAGCTGATGTGGTTCGTTAAATCGACTGGAAAGACTGGAAATAATGACAATCACTTGACATTCAGATGATGGTAATGGTTTGTAAATAAACATTAGATTTGCTAGTTTATAGTTTAATTTTTTTCCTTTTGATTTCAGGTAGCTCCGAACACGAATGTTTGTACGGGGTCATATACTCAATGTTTCACATGAAAAATGTACAAATCAAATTTCTTGCATGCAAAAATTCACCTTGCACTGTACACTAACACCATTTAGATCAACCAAATGAAACACACGTTCAACTCTTTTCACTGACAGCTAGCTTGAGGAAGTAAACAAATTCCTATTCTTTCAACTTTGACCATCAATAAAACATGAACGGATGTGTGAACTGAAACGAAATTTGCTTCAGAAGGAGCACTACCATGTTCTCCGCAGACCATATTGATTTCACTACTGAAACCCGTCTTGAAACCGTACAAAACCTGAAATTTTCGAGACCACTTCCACATTTCTTCATATACCACCATAGAAACTAGCAAGGAGTCAGCCGCATGTGGTCATGTATGCGGTAGTAGGCCTATCTAGTACATGGCTAGTAAGGCTTTGGCTCAAACACATTCGCTTTTGCTTAGTTTCCAGCAGATTTTCGATGTTACTTTCGTCATCGTATGTATGGTCAAATGGCTGGCACGAAAACCAAATCGACAATTCAGCATCTCAATGTGGTCGTTTGATGCTTTGTTTTGCATCACTTGAAACAGCTTGCTGATGTTAGGCAGCAACCTGATTGGGCGAACACTTTTAGGGGTCCAAGATAATTTTCCTTTGTTTGAAATCGGGAATACCTTGCCCTTGTTCCACTCATTTGGGAAATATCAATTGCTCAACATGTTGTTGAACAATATGCAATAATTCCTAATAGCAACCTCAGGCAAATGTCGGAGGGTTATATTTTAAATACCGTCGATACCGCATTATTTCTTGTTGTTTACCTTGCAGAATATGAAACACAAGTCTTCATAGCAGACAAAATAATCAATAAGATACACACTCGATATGAGGTCAGACTTGATTTGAAGTCGGAAACTTCTGTTTTATCGACCCTTGAAAGTATTTGATTCTCTCTCTCAGCGTTTGGTAGATGAACCAATTCAAAATGAGTTCCAATCAGGGCAAGTTTCTGTAATCCATCACATTTCCATTTTCTCCGGAGTCGTACCATCAATTTCGATACCAGTCCTATCGAGAAGATTTACCTCATCACTAGCAACTTCAAGATTTGATACCTTCACTCGATGGTTCTTACGGAATAACCTATTCATTCTCGTGAAAACAGCATCTGGGTCCTATGGGCTAATGCCCCTCAGTTTTCCCGTCCATTGATTACTGACCTTACGCCTGAAGTATAGACGAATTAAGTTCTGGACATTTTTTAGGTGTAATTTCAACAAAACATAACTTTTTTTTTATTCAATAGATTATTTTCAGGTTGAATTGGAATTTGAATGAGGAAGAGATCATTCCTTTGATGATTAATTTCCATTACGATTGCGTTATAGTCAGTGTCATAAAGAAGCACCTGCAGTTTCCGTTGAGAACTATTAAAGCTGAGTTCAAGTCTTGCGTGAGCAATGCATAGGTCCAAATATGAATTTGTCCTAGGGAATATGGGAACTCCGACCCATATAGATTGCCCCTATATTCAATTTGATTCTCTGTTAACCACGATCTCAAGAATACGCCTCTTGAATTATTGTTGGCATTCAACCATGATGTATGCTGGGGATTTAGGTCTCCAGCGAGAATATAATAACTGTGCAGCCTGTTCAATTCGAGTATTTCACACAAGGAATCGAGCCCCTCCTTGAATTTGAGAACATTTCGACTAATTGCGTAGGCAGAGATCACTTCGATGTAAACTTACAATGGAGTTAACGTTAATCGAGATGAGACGAAGCGCATCCGTGTGGATGTGACTGAGTGACAAGTTATTTGAGGAAATTGTAGTGAATTAAGTAAGTTCAAATGTCCGTGAAGGACTGCAGCGATGGTCTGCTGCCTCGGCAGAAGAAGGTGTCAGTATCTGCCGAGAATGCCCTCGTCTGGGGATGCGTGAATGCGCTGGCAGGCTAGCATCGCGGTGTCGTGGGGCGGGTTCATTCCCCCAGCACAAGGACCCACTACAAAGAATTTCGCATTCACGAATTTCTGGGGTCGAGAAAAGCAAGGCGACCGAAGTCGCAAAAATCGTAGGCTACTGCACCAGGGGCAACTGACTTGTTCATGGAACAAGTGAAACAAGTAAAAAGAAGTGGAAGCAGGGTAACCTCGTCCTTACCCGGAGAGGCTCATGGCCCACAAATGAGAGAGGGGCAACCAAGTGGTGATGGAGCCTCCGCGCACCCACCCAACCGGATTAAAATCCATAATTGTTGCAGTGGCCAGGTATTCCTCTTCTGAGTGGAAAACTCATACAACTTAACTTGCATAAGCCTTCCCATCAGAAGAGAAGCACCCCGGTGACCAATTTATGCCATAGAATCATGCAATTCGATTACATAATCATATGTCATAAAGAGGCACCTTGCTCGGGCCACTCAACCCGCGCCGTCACCTGAAACAAAGAAGTTAATATGTACCCGGCAGCTGACTCATGTTTGGTGGTGTGAGCCTGCCACCGTACCGGGTCCTATATCCAGTCAAAAGAGCAGAAATGAAAAGACCGAAGTTGTACGTTTAATGCAACATGGTTTTTTATTTCTCTATCATTGAAGCTAATATTGAAGTAACAAGAAAACGTACAATTTTTTCGGTATTCGACCTGACCTGATCTGAGATTAAATTATGTGAAATCTAATGTAACCGCTACTTTGAACGATAAGAAAAACGTTTTTCTTACTTATCGAATTTGTCGATACTCAACAACAACGTAAAAAACATTGCATTAATTTTTATTCTTCTATTCTTCTTAACATCATAAAATTTATTAAATAATCTTTCGCTAAATTTTGCACCTGATATTTAGTTTAAATTTGGTTTACTCATACTAGGAACGTTATGCTCTCATATTAGAGAAATTTTATCCACTTTCCTGGCATTTTGATGTTTTCAACTTGAAAATAAATCAAATGTGTCTCAACCTAGTATGAAATTTCTTTAAAAAACCAGTTACAGTACCTAATAACTGCCGTAAATTGACTTTCGAACTTTTCTAATGCTCGCAATAAATTAACTTGTACCTTTTTAACCTTGGATATGGATTTCAGCATCGCGTCAATAGATGATCTTTCGACAACTTGCAAACATGCCTTAAGTTCATTTTCACTAGCACTTCTAGCGATTCGCATGAATAGTTCCAATAATGTTGTTAATGTCTCCTTACCGATTTCGTTCCACGAATCTTCTTCACTCTATTTTTCTATCAATTTCTGGTCACCACCGAGTTGACTAGTTTCAAGTACGTTCCACACACAAATCACTCGTTTCAAGCATTCACCATGGATGGATACGCCAAAATTTATTTCTCGACTTCATGATGCGATGCAAAAAAATAATTTTGAGGGATCACGAAAGGGCATTAGAATTGGAGCAATATTTTTGGAGGAATTCATCAATAACATTCTGATAAGTATCTCGGGATCTTGGTTCATACTGCAACAGCATACCGTTAATATTCAAAAATATTCGAGTCCCATTTCTTGATTTTATTTGTCAACGTTGATGTATCTTCTTGCGTAGTATCATGGGCTGGGGAAGGTGTCTGAAACGCGTCTATCAACCCTCTCACTAAACAAACATGCGCGAATAAGTTGCGAAAATGCCACTAGAATCGCGTTCACCTTGGAGAAGGGAATATTTTACACGAAATGCAATCACTGTATCAATAGCATCTGATAATTCTCTGTTCATTGAATAAGCTAACAGGAACGAAAAATGATCACTGAAATTTTCACAGTTTCGAACCAAACCAACCCGTCTACCATCGAAATCCGAAACGAGAACTCATTTAGTCATCACATAAGTTGAACTATTAGGCTTTTGAGCGCGGAGAATATTTCAAGCGATTCATGTTCCAATAACAACTTGACAACATTATGTTCAATAGTCATGTCCCGTAGTTTCCATAAATTGCGGAACAATTTCTTGCCGCCTCCGTTCCCGCTGTCTTAGCTTTTGCAGCGCCGCCACGACGCGGCTCTGTTGTCATTCGGCCCACTGCGTACAATTCCAGTCAGAGCGTCTAAACAGTTATTTTCATCGTTTTGGGATTTCTTGTTTCACTTCTCGACGATTTCTCCGTTTTACTTTTATGTTGGCGCTATTCCTTATCTCGCACCCTACATGCTACAAGGCACGGTGCATAATTTCCACGTCCCTGCGCTCGCTCGTAGATAAATTACTGGCTAACAGTATTCTGGCTACAACAGCACTCCGCGACGGCAAGAGTGCGCTCTTCCGAAAATTCCACTTTTTCGGACAGCGCGACGCAAGAAAAGTCCGTGCGGCGCACACGAGATATTTGCGAGGAACACGCACGGTAGCGGGTCCTGCGCTAGCGCTACTCCACAAGACGTGCCCAACTCCTCTAGTCGCACTCAAACTCAAAGCACTAATCCGCCAGCTGATTGTCCGCGGAAAGTCCTTTGAAGTTGTTTGTTTTCGCGGGGAAAGATGTAACGACGGTGATAAACAGCTATAAATACTGGATTGAAATGTTTTGTTTTTAGGTGTGCAAGATAACACGGCAGAACCGGTAAAGTGCCATGGGAAGCGGAACAGACGCTTCCGAATTCAAAGAGGGATTCACGACGGGCAGCCCCGGAGAGAGATACATCGCGCAAATTTGGGTTGTAACTAGCACTTTCTTCGCGAAATGGCACACACTTAAAAATTTAACGCTTATTTTCGTTGCGCCGAGTACATTCGGTTCGATTGAAGTTCATTGCCTCTTCCACTGTCCGACACTCACGGATTTGTGCCGTTCAAGCTTCTAGCATCGCGACGGACTCTCTTCCTCCGAAACTTCCTCGCACGATCACGCTCCACCACTGACTAACATTCCGATGGGCGGAATCGAGAATCTGTAATTTCCATGCTTTCTAGTCATAACCGGATTTTCTATATGGAAATGATTTGCTGGTTGTGTAGTGAATTAGTTGATCTGGGATACTTTATACATGAATTTCTTTTAACCCTTTGCCTGCGCTGAATTCTAATCGAGCAGTTTTAGTTATGCTGAATATAAAAGAAATATAAAATCTATAAATTGACATAAAAAAAATAAAGTTTAAATTCTACATGAAATTATCAAATAATTTTAAGTAATAAAATAATAAATTTAACTAACTGCTCGATTACTACAGGGCAGCTAATTTTCTTGCGATCCCAAGGCGACGAGGATTGCGAAAAAGGAGCTGAAGGATCTTTCATTATGGCATGGGTTGTCTTTAGCGTCGGAATATGGAGTGACAAACAATAAAAGAAAACAAAATCGGCAGACGGACGGACTGATATGTATGTTTGTGTTTTGCTGGAAGTATACAAACCTTGCGCGTTTTTGAAACTGTGTGCGGACGGATAGAACAGACTTGGCCAATTATCTATCGGCGCAGGTCTTTTGCGTGGTATATCCCAACTTCTTTTCCCGATGGGTCCGTTATCATATAGCGATTGGGTCCCACTACCTTCTGTATACGGCTTTTCAAGAAGCGCCGGTCCAGCTTGGCGTTGTAATGCCCAGTGGCGTCACTTTGGCGGAAATTGCGCCGGAAAACTTCATCTCCCTCTTTAAAATTGGCCGATCGTGACCTGAGATTGTACTGCACTTCATTTGCACGTCCCGCGGCCTTAATCTTCCGTCCGATTTGTTGGCGGAGGTCTCCTAAACGCTCGTGGGGCTCCAGTGCAACGACGAAGTCTCCCAAACACTTTAATTGCCGTTACAGCCGGTATGATTTACCATGGCAAATAATGTGCTGTCCGAAGGCGGCAATGTAAGATGCGACACCGGTGACGGAATGATACGATGACCGCAGGGCGCATGTGATGGCGGACAATCTGCGGTCCCAATCTTTTTGAGATGAGTGGACGTAAGAACGGATCGCGGCCAACAGGGTTCAACCGCTCGGAGGCGTTAGACTGAGGAGAGTATATGGGCGTCAGTTGGTGTTCAGCGCCATACTGTTCGAGTAGGCCCTTAAACTGCCGAGACGGGAACTGTACTCCGTTGTCCAATTACACACTCTCTGGAACCCCGAACACGTGGAATGCCCGACTCTCTAGGAATTTCACGATGGATGGAGTCGTGAACTTACGAATAGGTTCCACCAGTGGGAATTTCGAGAGCTGGTCTAGAACGACTATAGCTCCGATGTGTCCCATAGAGGATCGAGGATATGGACCGAGCAGATCTATGTATAGACGTTGGAATACGCGTTCTGGAACGTTGAGTTGACCCATAGGAGGTCCAAGGGGCTGGTTGGGCGCTTTAGTGCCTTTACAGGTCTCACAGGCGCTAACGTAGTCTTTGACCTGGGATGCCATTTTAGGCCAAAAGAAGTATTTCTTGAGTCGCCGTAACGTCCGACCGTAACCTCCGTGGGCACTTAAAGGATGGTCATGTTGTGTCATTTCCTCCGGTACCCAAGTTTTCAGGACTCTTCTTCCTGCCATGGATCACCAGTGGCGTATTCATTTCGTCTATATACGTAGCCGTCTATTACTTTCAAATCAGGCAGCTGCGATTGATGGGTCGCGATGGTTTGCCTCAACTCTTTGTAGCTGTCTGATTAGAAATGTGGGCTGTCCAAATCTATCTCGATGGAGTTCTCGTCACTTGTTGTCGATTCGTCTCCCTCTGGTGAAAACATTCGCGAGAGAGTGTCAGGTACGATGTTCTGGGTCCCTTTCCGATGTTTGATGGAAAACTTGAACCCTTGCAGTTTAAGAGTCCATCTGGCTAGGCGTCCATGTAAATCTGCTTGGTTCATCAACCATTGTAGCGAAGCGTGGTCCGTAATGATCTCAAACTGGTGGCCCTTGATATAGGCTCGGAATTTCTTCACAGCCATTACCGCTGCCAAGCATTCCTGCTCGGACACAGTATAGTTTCTTTGGGCCGAGTTCAGCTTATTGGACATGAAGGCGATGGGAGCTTCTTCTCCCTCATCGGTCAATTTCACCAGCACGGCTCCGACTCCATGTTGACTTGCGTCACAATGAATGGAGAAGGACTTCGTAAAGTCGGGGCTGTGCAAGACCGGAGCTGAAGTTAGGGCTTGTTTTAACTCTTCAAATGCCTTTCAGCTGGGCTCGGTCCAAATGAACTTCCCTTTCCGCAGCATGTCTGACAGGGGCGCTGAAACTGTTGCATAATTTCGAACAAACCTTCGGTACCAACCGCACACACCAAGGAAACGTCGTAGCTGCTTAACTATTTTTGGTAAGGGGAACTCATCAATCGCACGAGTTTTGTCTGGATCCGTTTTGATAGTGCCATGTCCTGTGACATGTCCTAGGTATCGGACTTCTTTCATGACAAACTTACTTTTCTGTACTTTGATGGTGAGTCCCGCCTTACTGATGTGCAGGGCTACTTCTTGCAGGAGTAGGAGGTGTTGGTCAAACGTTTCCGTGATGAGTAATAGATCATCCAGGTACACGAACACTTGGTGTTTCAGGTGAGGTGGGATGACCTTGTCCATCAGCCGAGTCATCGTTTGCGGCGCGTTACACAGGCCAAAGAGCATTGTGACGAACTGATATAATGGTCGTCCAGGCACTGTGAAGGCGGTCTTATCCCTCGACCCCTCATCGAGTGGAATTTGCCAGAAGGCGTCTTTTAGGTCGAGACTGGTAATATAATTGGCTTTCGGCAGTCTCCCTAGTATTCCATCGATGAGTGGGAGAGGGTACGCGTCCTTGATGGTGACCGCATTCACTTTACGGGAATCTAGACAAGGGCGGACTTTACCTGGCTTCACCACCAAGGTTACCGGCGAGGACCAGGCACTTTGGGACTCCTCTATAACCCCCAACCCGAGCATCCTATCCAGCTCCGCATACACCAACTTCTCCATGGCCGGTGAGATGGCACAGTGTCTCTGCTTAATTGGCTTATTATTGCCAACGTCAATGACGTGTGAGACTAGGGTGGTGCGGCCAAGGCCTTGGGTAGCGTAAGATGGAAAAGTAGCAATGGATGCTTCCAGGCGTTGCCGTTGGTTAGGCGTCAGTTCATGCCTATCGGGAATAGAAGTGAGTTCGTTGACATATCTGGTATTTAAAGACAAATCTGTGAATAAATCGGAGGCCAATCCAAAACGAAAGACGAAATCGACGCCAAGGTACACATTCTGAGTCAGGGACGGGATAATGTAGAAAGTAATATCCTTCGTCTGACCTCTGAACGTCACGGGTGTTGTTAGTCTACCTCGTATAGGGTGTTTGGTGCCATCAGCTGAACTGATTTCAGTGCGCCAGGGCTTAATCAAGGTAGGATATTCATGGAGCACCTTCGAGCCAAAGCTCGAGGCAAGACAACTGATAATGGCACCCGTGTCGATCAATGCAAACACGGTTTCGCCCAACACTTTAATTGGGTGGTAAGGTCTGATCTCATTCTCAGCAACCTCCGAGATGTTACAAAAGTTTAAGGTTTGACGGCAGGTGCGCACTCTCTTGCGGAAATTCCGCCAACGACGGGTTGACCATTTTGTTTTGCGCGGGCGAGAAGTGACTTCTTCGGAAGCAAATATTTGCTCTCAAGCCACCCGATATTCCTGCAGTCGAACATGATAAGGTTTTAGAATGCGTGTTTGAGGCTGCCGAGTTTCTTCAGGCAGTAACTGCGTTGGTCGCTTCAATACTGTCGTTGGCGAGGCCTCCGGAAGAGATTGAACATCCGCAGTCATAGTGGTCATGGCTGGTGGGTTATCGTCAGGTTTGTTGGGGTGAGCAGCTGGCTGGGGAACTACTGCGGGGGTTTCGAGTACCACTGAGGTGGTCAGGTACTCTTTCGGCCGTTATTTTGCGCGGCACATTCAAGGCAATCCGGAAAGTAAGTGTCCGGCTTACCGCAACCGTAGCAGAAAACCTTACGCTCTGCTCGACATGAAATAAACCGTTGTCCGGTTTGCTTGCAGTTCCAGCAGGTCGTGAGGCTTCCCATCGCTGCTACAGCAAGCTGGTCCCGGTCCATATCTTCCTCCAGATTCATGGTGGTATAATCTGGGGCCACTTCCGCGATTCCGCGCCGAGGACCCGTCCTAGCTAGTAAGTAGGGCCGTTCCCGGAGGTCTTCCTCAACCCCTCCAGGCGACTCACAGTCCTCAGCAGTGCCTCCATACTCTGCGGATCTGAGTCCACGATATGGCAACGAAGCTCCGGCCTTAGATTGCGCTTGAGCACCCGCAGCAGTTGGGTGGAAGATATCGGCTCTGACAACTGGTCATTCAGCCGAAGGATATCGGCTCGATATTGATGAAAGGGCTCGTCCGGGCGGTGCCATCTGGCATGGATCTTGTCCAGGACCCTTTCATCCATATCGATCGTAGGGTACTCCATGCGGAGTACCTCCTTCAGCCGGGACCAGCGTATTGATGGTGGGGCCGAATGTATTCGCCAATATAACTCAAGTGCTGCCCCCCTAAGTAGCATTGGCAAGTATCCTGCCAGCGCCGTGTGGTCTCCTGCCAACATTTGCTCAATCAGCGACTCCACCCGACCAATGAAAACCTCCACAGTTATGGTGTTGGGTTCCCCGCTGCAATGCAGATTTCAGCCCTGGATGATGCTGGGAATCTGCGTTGGCTTCAGCCGATACGTAGCGTGTGGATGGATGCGTTGGTCCGGAGGAGCCACTGGAGCCTGAGTTGGTGGCGGTGCTTGACTCAGTTGGGGCCGGTACACTGGAGCCAACGGATTCATTGCCACACCGGGCCGGATTCTTTCGGGATCGCGCCGCGTGTCTACCGGAAAATCCCAGGGATTTAACTCCGAATCCCACATCGGAGGCGTTCTTGGACGAGGTGGTATTGGATCTTCCTTCTTGCTTTCCAGCGCGGCTATCCGGGTGGTCAAGCCTTGCATAAGTGCTATCAGATCTTGTAGGACGGTCGCCTCCACAGCCACGGTGGGTCATCATCAGCCGCTGTTTTGGAACCTGATCCCACCGGTCCTTTGGTTTGGGCACCGCCCTTTGAGCAGCTGGAAGCTCTAGGTGGCTGGAAGGTAGACCCGCTGACGTGGCTGGTTGTCGGCATAAAGGGCAAGTCCGGCTGACTAGTAAATGCTGGGTCACGCAGGCTTCGTGGAACTCATATCCGCACCCTTAAGTTTGTACGGATGTCCCATCATTTCGTGCTTGCTGGCAGATGACGCATAATGCCGTTGACCCTGCGTCCGAATGCAACCGACGCTTGTCGGGCGTGCGTTTGGTAGACATTGCTGAAACAATTTAGTTTTAGTAAAGGAAACAAGACTAAAAATATATGACGTAAACACTATTGAAATGAATATATATAGATATATATAAAAAAATGTGGAAAATGACGTGAAATATATATAATTTCCAAGTGGCCGTCAGTGGCGAACTGTAAACGAACCTCAAAAAAAACGTAAGGTATGAAAAGGTTTATAAAATTTACGTTATCAAAAAAAAATTGGTCTTTCCATTCCATTCCATTCCAATGGCACACTCCTCCTACGGCGTAACAGGGACAACTCTCTTGCGGCACCATGAGAATCAGGGTTCAGAAGTGTTTCCTCATCCGCAAGTTTTTAAAGTTACAACTTGTCAGCCCAGGGTTGAATTCTGACCCACAAGCAGCGCGTGTCTTGTCATGGATAGTCATGGATTAGCTAATCAGCCAATCACATGTATCAAGATCCATGTAGTGTAAGACACTCAGGCACCACTTGGTTTGGGGAGCAGATCAGAATCCTCTGCAAAATAGATGTTGAAATAATAACTTCCGAATACAAATAGGGACTCTAATATATTTTGGCCTTACTAGTCATACAATGATGGTAAACCACCAAAGTTTAAATCACAAGCAGGACCAAACGGTATTGATGTCCAAAGACAACACACGTCCGGAAGTTACTAAGTTGCTGGGGCACGATTAGTGCAAAAGCCCTCGGTAGTAACCTACCCGCCAATAGTCTTGACACCTTGTAGGGTCACCTAGAGACGATGGACTGTCTCGTGCTCACGACTGATGATACAGCCGGGGATTTCGGGCCCCACGTTGGGCGCCATTTGTAGTGAATAAGGTAAGTTCAAATATCCGTAAAGGACTGCAGCGATGGTCTGCTGCCTCGGCAGAAGAAGGTGTGAATATGTAACTTTCATGTGGTTGAAGCTGACTACAGACGGACAGAACAGACGCATGTATTTTACTATCGGCGCAGGTCCTTGGCGTGGTACACCCTGACTTCTTTCCCCGATAGGTCAGTTAACAGGTAACTATTGGGTCCTACTACTTTCTGTACGTGGCTTTTCAGGAAACGCCGGTCCAGCTTGGCATTGTAATGCCCATCGGCGTCACTTTGGTAAAAACTACGCCGAAAAACCTCATCTCCTTCTTTAAAATTGGAAGATCGTGACCTGAGGTTGTACTGTGCCTCATTTGCACGTCCTGCGGCCTTTATCTTCCATCTGATTTGTTGGCGGAGGTCTCCTAAACGAAACACTTCGAAGAGGCTAGTTGGGCGCTCTGGTGCCTATACAGATCCCACAGGCACTCACGTAGTCTATGACCTGAGCTGCCATTTTAGGCCAGAAGAAGTATTTCTTAAGTCGCCGAAGCGTCCGACCGTAACGCCCGTGGGCACTTAAAGGATGGTTAGGTGTGCGAAGAATCAGATTGTGTGTCATTTTCTCCGGTACACAAGTTTCCAGGACTCTTCTTCCTGCCATGGATCACCAGTGGCGTATTCATTTCGTCTATACACGTAGCCGTCTATTACTTTCAAATCAGGCAGCTGCGATTGATGGGTCGCGATGGTTTGCCTCAACTCTTTGTAGCTGTCTGATTAGAAATGTGGGCTGTCCAAATCTATCTCGATGGGGTTCTCGTCACTTGTTGTTGATTCGTCTCCCTCTGGTGGAAAGTACGATCAGGTACGATTTTCTGGGTCCCTTTCCGATGTTTGATGGAAAACTTGAACCCTTGCAGTTTAAGAGCCCATCTGGCTAGGCGTCCATGTATATCTGCTTGGTTCATCAACCATTGTAGCGAAGCGTGGTCCGTGATGATCTCAAACTGGTGGCCCTTGATATAGGCTCGGAATTTCTTCACAGCCATTACCGCTGCCAAGCATTCCTGCTCGGACACAGTATAGTTTCTTTGGGCCGAGTTCAGCTTATTGGACATGAAGGCGATGGGAGCTTCTTCTCCCTCATCGGTCAATTTCACCAGCACGGCTCCGACTCCATGTTGACTTGCGTCACAATGAATGGAGAAGGACTTCGTAAAGTCGGGGCTGTGCAAGACCGGAGCTGAAGTTAGGGCTTGTTTTAGCTCTTCAAATGCCTTTCGGCTGGGCTCGGTCCAAATGAACTTCCCTTTCCGCAGCATGTCTGACAGGGGCGCTGAAACTGTTGCATAATTTCGAACAAACCTTCGGTACCAACCGCACACACCAAGGAAACGTCGTAGCTGCTTAACTATTTTTGGTAAGGGGAACTCATCAATCGCACGAGTTTTGTCTGGATCCGTTTTGATAGTGCCATGTCCTGTGACATGTCCTAGGTATCGGACTTCTTTCATGACAAACTTACTTTTCTGTACGTTGATGGTGAGTCCCGCCTTACTGATGTGCAGGGCTACTTCTTGCAGGAGTAGGAGGTATTGGTCAAACGTTTCCGTGATGAGTAATAGATCATCCAGGTACACGAACACTTGGTGTTTCAGGTGAGGTGGGATGACCTTGTCCATCAGCCGAGTCATCGTTTGCGGCGCGTTACACAGGCCAAAGGGCATTGTGACGAACTGATATAATGGTCGTCCAGGCACTGTGAAGGCGGTCTTATCCCTCGACCCCTCATCGAGTGGAATTTGCCAGAAGGCGTCTTTTAGGTCGAGACTGGTAATATAATTGGCTTTCGGCAGTCTCCCTAGTATTCCATCGATGAGTGGGAGAGGGTACGCGTCCTTGATGGTGACCGCATTCACTTTACGGGAATCTAGACAAGGGCGGACTTTACCTGGCTTCACCACCAAGGTTACCGGCGAGGACCAGGCACTTTGGGACTCCTCTATAACCCCTAACCCGAGCATCCTATCCAGCTCCGCATACACCAACTTCTCCATGGCTGGTGAGATGGCATAGTGTCTCTGCTTAATTGGCTTACTGTTGCCAACGTCGATGACGTGTGAGACTAGGGTGGTGCGGCCAAGGCCTTGGGTAGCGTAAGATGGAAAAGTAGCAATGGATGCTTCCAGGCGTTGCCGTTGGTTAGGCGTCAGTTCATGCCTATCGGGAATAGAAGAGAGTTCGTTGACATATCTGGTATTTAAAGACAATTCTGTGAATAAATCGGAGGCAAATTCAAAACGAAGGACGAAATCGACGCCAAGGTACACATTCTGAGTCAGGGACGGGATAATGTAGAAAGTAATATCCTTCGTCTGACCTCTGAACGGCACGGGTGTTGTTAGTCTACCTCGTATAGGGTGTTTGGTGCCATCAGCTGTACTGATTTCAGTGCGCGAGGGCTTAATCAAAGTAGGATATTCATGGAGCACCTTCGAGCCAAAGCTCGAGGCAAGACAACTGATACTGGCACCCGTGTCGATCAATGCAAACACGGTTTCGCCCAACACTTTAATTGGGTGGTAAGGTCTGATCTCATTCTCAGCAACCTCCGAGATGTTACAAAAGTTTAGGGTTTGACGGCAGGTGCGCACTCTCTTGCGGAAATTCCGCCAACGACGGGTTGACCATTTTGTTTTGCGCGGGCGAGAAGTGACTTCTTCGGAAGCAAATATTTGCTCTCGAGCCACCTGATATTCCTGCAGTCGAACATGATAAGGTTTTAGAATGCGTGTTTGAGGCTGCCGAGTTTCTTCAGGCAGTAACTGCGTTGGTCGCTTCAATACTGTCGTTGGCGAGGCCTCCGGAAGAGAGTGAACATCCGCAGTCATAGTGGTCATGGCTGGTGGATTATCGTCAGGTTTGTTGGGGTGAGCAGCTGGCTGGGGAACTACTGCGGGGGTTTTGAGTACCGCTGAGGTGGTCAGGTACTCTTTCGGCCGTTATTTTGCGCGGCACATTCAAGGCAATCCGGAAAGTAAGTGTCCGGCTTACCGCAACCGTAGCAGAAAACCTTACGCTCTGCTCGACATGAAATAAACCGTTGTCCGGTTTGCTTGCAGTTCCAGCAGGTCGTGAGGCTTCCCATCGCTGCTACAGCAAGCTGGTCCCGGTCCATATCTTCCTCCAGATTCATGGTGGTATAATCTGGGGCCACTTCCGCGATTCCGCGCCGAGGACCCGTCCTAGCTAGTAAGTAGGGCCGTTCCCGGAGGTCTTCCTCAACCCCTCCAGGCGACTCACAGTCCTCAGCAGTGCCTCCATACTCTGCGGATCTGCGTCGTGGGTGGGTGGAAGATATCGGCTCTGACAACTGGTCATTCGGCCGAAGGATATCGGCTCGATATTGATGAAAGGGCTCGTCCGGGCGGTGCCATCTGGCATGGATCTTGTCCAGGACCCTTTCATCCATATCGATCGTAGGGTACTCCATGCGGAGTACCTCCTTCAGCCGGGACCAGCGTATTGATGGTGGGGCCGAATGTATTCGCCAATATAACTCAAGTGCTGCCCCCCTAAGTAGCATTGGCAAGTATCCTGCCAGCGCCGTGTGGTCTCCTGCCAACATTTGTTCAATCAGCGACTCCACCCGACCAATGAAAACCTCCACAGTTATGGTGTTGGGTTTCCCACTGCAATGCAGATTTCAGCCCTGGATGATGCTGGGAATCTGCGTCGGCTTCAGCCGATACGTAGCGTGTGGATGGATGCGTTGGTCCGGAGGAGCCACTGGAGCCTGAGTTGGTGGCGGTGCTTGACTCAGTTGGGGCCGGTACACTGGAGCCAACGGATTCATTGCCACACCGGGCCGGATTCTTTCGGGATCGCGCCGCGTGTCTACCGGAAAATCCCAGGGATTTAACTCCGAATCCCACATCGGAGGCGTTCTTGGACGAGGTGGTATTGGATCTTCCTTCTTGCTTTCCAGCGCGGCTATCCGGGTGGTCAAGCCTTGCATAAGTGCTATCAGATCTTGTAGGACGGTCGCCTCCACAGCCACGGTGGGTCATCATCAGCCGCTGTTTTGGAACCTGATCCCACCGGTCCTTTGGTTTGGGCACCGCCCTTTGAGCAGCTGGAAGCTCTAGGTGGCTGGAAGGTAGACCCGCTGACGTGGCTGGTTGTCGGCATAAAGGGCAAGTCCGGCTGACTAGTAAATGCTGGGTCACGCAGGCTTCGTGGAACTCATGTCCGCACCCTAAAGTTTGTACGGATGTCCCATCATTTCGTGCTTGCTGGCAGATGACGCATAATGCCGTTGACCCTGCGTACGAACGCAACCGACGCTTGTCGGGCGTGCGTTTGGTAGACATTGCTGAAACAATTTAGTTCTAGTAAAGGAAACAAGACTAAAAATATATGACGTAAACACTATTGAAATGAATATATATAGATATATATAAAAAAATGTGGAAAATGACGTGAAATATATATAATTTCCAAGTGGCCGTCAGTGGCGAACTGTAAACGAACCTCAAAAAAAACGTAAGGTATGAAAAGGTTTATAAAATTTACGTTATCAAAAAAAAATTGGTCTTTCCATTCCATTCCATTCCAATGGCACACTCCTCCTACGGCGTAACAGGGACAACTCTCTTGCGGCACCATGAGAATCAGGGTTCAGAAGTGTTTCCTCATCCGCAAGTTTTTAAAGTTACAACTTGTCAGCCCAGGGTTGAATTCTGACCCACAAGCAGCGCGTGTCTTGTCATGGATAGTCATGGATTAGCTAATCAGCCAATCACATGTATCAAGATCCATGTAGTGTAAGACACTCAGGCACCACTTGGTTTGGGGAGCAGATCAGAATCCTCTGCAAAATAGATGTTGAAATAATAACTTCCGAATACAAATAGGGACTCTAATATAATTTGGCCTTACTAGTCATACAATGATGGTAAACCACCAAAGTTTAAATCACAAGCAGGACCAAACGATATTGATGTCCAAAGACAACACACGTCCGGAAGTTACTAAGTTGCTGGGGCACGATTAGTGCAAAAGCCCTCGGTAGTTACCTACCCGCCAATAGTCTTGACACCTTGTAGGGTCACCTAGAGACGATGGACTGTCTCGTGCTCACGACTGATGATACAGCCGGGGATTTCGGGCCCCACGTTGGGCGCCATTTGTAGTGAATAAGGTAAGTTCAAATATCCGTAAAGGACTGCAGCGATGGTCTGCTGCCTCGGCAGAAGAAGGTGTGAATATGTAACTTTCGTGTGGTTGAAGCTGACTACAGACGGACAGAACAGACGCATGTATTTTACTATCGGCGCAGGTCCTTGGCGTGGTACACCCTGACTTCTTTCCCCGATAGGTCAGTTAACAGGTAACTATTGGGTCCTACTACTTTCTGTACGTGGCTTTTCAGGAAACGCCGGTCCAGCTTGGCATTGTAATGCCCATCGGCGTCACTTTGGTAAAAACTACGCCGAAAAACCTCATCTCCTTCTTTAAAATTGGAAGATCGTGACCTGAGGTTGTACTGTGCCTCATTTGCACGTCCTGCGGCCTTTATCTTCCATCTGATTTGTTGGCGGAGGTCTCCTAAACGAAACACTTCGAAGAGGCTAGTTGGGCGCTCTGGTGCCTATACAGATCCCACAGGCACTCACGTAGTCTATGACCTGAGCTGCCATTTTAGGCCAGAAGAAGTATTTCTTAAGTCGCCGAAGCGTCCGACCGTAACGCCCGTGGGCACTTAAAGGATGGTTAGGTGTGCGAAGAATCAGATTGTGTGTCATTTTCTCCGGTACCCAAGTTTCCAGGACTCTTCTTCCTGCCATGGATCACCAGTGGCGTATTCATTTCGTCTATACACGTAGCCGTCTATTACTTTCAAATCAGGCAGCTGCGATTGATGGGTCGCGATGGTTTGCCTCAACTCTTTGTAGCTGTCTGATTAGAAATGTGGGCTGTCCAAATCTATCTCGATGGGGTTCTCGTCACTTGTTGTTGATTCGTCTCCCTCTGGTGGAAACATTCGCGAGAGAGTGTCAGGTACGATTTTCTGGGTCCCTTTCCGATGTTTGATGGAAAACTTGAACCCTTGCAGTTTAAGAGCCCATCTGGCTAGGCGTCCATGTATATCTGCTTGGTTCATCAACCATTGTAGCGAAGCGTGGTCCGTGATGATCTCAAACTGGTGGCCCTTGATATAGGCTCGGAATTTCTTCACAGCCATTACCGCTGCCAAGCATTCCTGCTCGGACACAGTATAATTTCTTTGGGCCGAGTTCAGCTTATTGGACATGAAGGCGATGGGAGCTTCTTCTCCCTCATCGGTCAATTTCACCAGCACGGCTCCGACTCCATGTTGACTTGCACACAATGAATGGAGAAGGACTTCGTAAAGTCGGGGCTGTGCAAGACCGGAGCTGAAGTTAGGGCTTGTTTTAGCTCTTCAAATGCCTTTCGGCTGGGCTCGGTCCAAATGAACTTCCCTTTCCGCAGCATGTCTGACAGGGGCGCTGAAACTGTTGCATAATTTCGAACAAACCTTCGGTACCAACCGCACACACCAAGGAAACGTCGTAGCTGCTTAACTATTTTTGGTAAGGGGAACTCATCAATCGCACGAGTTTTGTCTGGATCCGTTTTGATAGTGCCATGTCCTGTGACATGTCCTAGGTATCGGACTTCTTTCATGACAAACTTACTTTTCTGTACGTTGATGGTGAGTCCCGCCTTACTGATGTGCAGGGCTACTTCTTGCAGGAGTAGGAGGTATTGGTCAAACGTTTCCGTGATGAGTAATAGATCATCCAGGTACACGAACACTTGGTGTTTCAGGTGAGGTGGGATGACCTTGTCCATCAGCCGAGTCATCGTTTGCGGCGCGTTACACAGGCCAAAGGGCATTGTGACGAACTGATATAATGGTCGTCCAGGCACTGTGAAGGCGGTCTTATCCCTCGACCCCTCATCGAGTGGAATTTGCCAGAAGGCGTCTTTAGGTCGAGACTGGTAATATAATTGGCTTCGGCAGTCTCCCTAGTATTCCATCGATGAGTGGGAGAGGGTACGCGTCCTTGATGGTGACCGCATTCACTTTACGGGAATCTAGACAAGGGCGGACTTTACCTGGCTTCACCACCAAGGTTACCGGCGAGGACCAGGCACTTTGGGACTCCTCTATAACCCCCAACCCGAGCAGCCTATCCAGCTCCGCATACACCAACTTCTCCATGGCCGGTGAGATGGCATAGTGTCTCTGCTTAATTGGCTTACTATTGTCAACGTCGATGACGTGTGAGACTAGGGTGGTGCGGCCAAGGCCTTGGGTAGCGTAAGATGGAAAAGTAGCAATTGATGCTTCCAGGCATTGCCGTTGGTTAGGCGTCAGTTCATGCCTATCGGGAATAGAAGAGAGTTCGTTGACATATCTGGTATTTAAAGACAATTCTGTGAATAAATCGGAGGCCAATCCAAAACGAAGGACGAAATCGACGCCAAGGTACACATTCTGAGTCAGGGACGGGATAATGTAGAAAGTAATATCCTTCGTCTGACCTCTGAACGTCACGGGTGTTGTTAGTCTACCTCGTATAGGGTGTTTGGTGCCATCAGCTGTACTGATTTCAGTGCGCCAGGGCTTAATCAAGGTAGGATATTCATGGAGCACCTTCGAGCCAAAGCTCGAGGCAAGACAACTGATACTGGCACCCGTGTCGATCAATGCAAACACGGTTTCGCCCAACACTTTAATTGGGTGGTAAGGTCTGATCTCATTCTCAGCAACCTCCGAGATGTTACAAAAGTTTAGGGTTTGACGGCAGGTGCGCACTCTCTTGCGGAAATTCCGCCAACGACGGGTTGACCATTTTGTTTTGCGCGGGCGAGAAGTGACTTCTTCGGAAGCAAATATTCGCTCTCGAGCCACCCGATATTCCTGCAGTCGAACATGATAAGGTTTTAGAATGCGTGTTTGAGGCTGCCGAGTTTCTTCAGGCAGTAACTGCGTTGGTCGCTTCAATACTGTCGTTGGCGAGGCCTCCGGAAGAGAGTGAACATCCGCAGTCATAGTGGTCATGGCTGGTGGGTTATCGTCAGGTTTGTTGGGGTGAGCAGCTGGCTGGGGAACTACTGCGGGGGTTTTGAGTACCACTGAGGTGGTCAGGTACTCTTTCGGCCGTTATTTTGCGCGGCACATTCAAGGCAATCCGGAAAGTAAGTGTCCGGCTTACCGCAACCGTAGCAGAAAACCTTACGCTCTGCTCGACATGAAATAAACCGTTGTCCGGTTTGCTTGCAGTTCCAGCAGGTCGTGAGGCTTCCCATCGCTGCTACAGCAAGCTGGTCCCGGTCCATATCTTCCTCCAGATTCATGGTGGTGTAATCTGGGGCCACTTCCGCGATTCCGCGCCGAGGACCCGTCCTAGCTAGTAAGTAGGGCCGTTCCCGGAGGTCTTCCTCAACCCCACAGGCGACTCACAGTCCTCAGCAGTGCCTCCATACTCTGCGGATCTGAGTCCACGATATGGCAATGAAGCTCCGGCCTTAGATTGCGCTTGAGCACCCGCAGCAGTTGGGTGGAAGATATCGGCTCTGACAACTGGTCATTCGGCCGAAGGATATCGGCTCGATATTGATGAAAGGGCTCGTCCGGACGGTGCCATCTGGCATGGATCTTGTCCAGGACCCTTTCATCCATATCGATCGTAGGGTACTCCATGCGGAGTACCTCCTTCAGCCGGGACCAGCGTATTGATGGTGGGGCCGAATGTATTCGCCAATATAACTCAAGTGCTGCCCCCCTAAGTAGCATTGGCAAGTATCCTGCCAGCGCCGTGTGGTCTCCTGCCAACATTTGCTCAATCAGCGACTCCACCCGACCAATGAAAACCTCCACAGTTATGATGTTGGGTTCCCCGCTGCAATGCAGATTTCAGCCCTGGATGATGCTGGGAATCTGCGTCGGCTTCAGCCGATACGTAGCGTGTGGATGGATGCGTTGGTCCGGAGGAGCCACTGGAGCCTGAGTTGGTGGTGGTGCTTGATTCAGTTGGGGCCGGTACACTGGAGCCAACGGATTCATTGCCACACCGGGCCGGATTCTTTCGGGATCGCGCCGCGTGTCTACCGGAAAATCCCAGGGATTTAACTCCGAATCCCACATCGGAGGCGTTCTTGGACGAGGTGGTATTGGATCTTCCTTCTTGCTTTCCAGCGCGGCTATCCGGGTGGTCAAGCCTTGCATAAGTGCCATCAGATCTTGTAGGACGGTCACCTCCACAGCCACGGTGGGTCATCATCAGCCGCTGTTTTGGAACCTGATCCCACCGGTCCTTTGGTTTGGGCACCGCCCTTTGAGCAGCTGGAAGCTCTAGGTGGCTGGAAGGTAGACCCGCTGACGTGGCTGGTTGTCGGCATAAAGGGCAAGTCCGGCTGACTAGTAAATGCTGGGTCACGCAGGCTTCGTGGAACTCATGTCCGCACCCTAAAGTTTGTACGGATGTCCCATCATTTCGTGCTTGCTGGCAGATGACGCATAATGCCGTTGACCCTGCGTCCGAACGCAACCGACGCTTGTCGGGCGTGCGTTTGGTAGACATTGCTGAAACAATTTATTTCTAGTAAAGGAAACCTAAGACTAAAAATATATGACGTAAACACTATCGAAATGAATATATATAGATATATATAAAAAAATGTGGAAAATGACGTGAAATATATATAATTTCCAAGTGGCCGTCAGTGGCGAACTATAAACGAACCTCAAAAAAAACGTAAGGTATGAAAAGGTTTATAAAATTTACGTTATCAAAAAAAAAATTGGTCTTTCCATTCCGTCCTTCTTCCCAAGTACGGACACCAATGGCACACTCCTCCTACGGCGTAACAGGGACAACTCTCTTGCGGCACCATGAGAATCAGGGTTCAGAAGTGTTCCCTCATCCGCAAGTTTTTACAAGTTACAACTTGTCAGCCCAGGGTTGAATTCTGACCCACAAGCAGCGCGTGTCTTGTCATGGATAGTCATGGATTAGCTAATCAGCCAATCACATGTATCAAGATCCATGTAGTGTAAGACACTCAGGCACCACTTGGTTTGGGGAGCAGATCAGAAGCCTCTGCAAAATAGATGTTGAAATAATAACTTCCGAATACAAATAGGGACTCTAATATAATTTGGCCTTACTAGTCATACAATGATGGTAAACCACCAAAGTTTAAATCACAAGCAGGACCAAACGATATTGATGTCCAAAGACAACACACGTCCGGAAGTTACTAAGTTGCTGGGGCACGATTAGTGCAAAAGCCCTCGGTAGTTACCTACCCGCCAATAGTCTTGACACCTTGTAGGGTCACCTAGAGACGATGGACTGTCTCGTGCTCACGACTGATGATACAGCCGGGCATTTCGGGCCTCACGTTGGGCGCCATTTGTAGTGAATAAGGTATGTTCAAATATCCGTGAAGGACTGCAGCGATGGTCTGCTGCCTCGGCAGAAGAAGGTGTCAGTATCTGCTGAGAATGCCCTCGTCTGGGGACGCGTGAATGCGCTGGCAGGCTAGCATTGCGGTGTCATGGGGCAGGTTCATTCCCCCAGCACAAGGACCCACTACAAAGAATTTCGCATTCACGAATTTCTGGGGTCGAGAAAAGCAAGGCGACCGAAGTCACAAAAATCGTAGGCTACTGCACCAGGGGCAACTGACTTGTTCATGGAACAAGTGAAACAAGTAAAAAGAAGTGGAAGCAGGGTAACCTCGTCCTTACCCGGAGAGGCTCATGGCCCACAAATGAGAGAGGGGCAACCAAGTGGTGATGGAGCCTCCGCGCACCCACCCAACCGGATTAAAATCCATAATTGTTGCAGTGGCCAGGTATTCCTCTTCTGAGTGGAAAACTCATACAACTTAACTTGCATAAGCCTTCCCATCAGAAGAGAAGTACCCCGGTGACCAATTTATGCCATAGAATCATGCAATTCGATTACATAATCATATGTCATAAAGAGGCACCTTGCTCGGGCCACTCAACCCGCGCCGTCACCTGAAACAAAGAAGTTAATATGTACCCGGCGGCTGACTCATGTTTGGTGATGTGAGCCTGCCACCGTACCGGGTCCTATATCCAGTCAAAAGAGCAGAAATGAAAAGACCGAAGTTGTACGTTTAATGCAACATGGTTTTTTATTTCTCTATCATTGAAGCTAATATTGAAGTAACAAGAAAACGTACAATTTTTTCGGTATTCGACCTGACCTGATCTGAGATTAAATTATGTGAAATCTAATGTAACCGCTACTTTAAACGATAAGAAAAACGTTTTTCTTACTTATCGAATTTGTCGATACTCAACAACAACGTAAAAAACATTGCATTAATTTTTATTCTTCTATTCTTCTTAACATCATAAAATTTATTAAATAATCTTTCGCTAAATTTTGCACCTGATATTTAGTTTAAATTTGGTTTACTCATACTAGGAACGTTATGCTCTCATATTAGAGAAATTTTATCCACTTTCCTGGCATTTTGATGTTTTCAACTTGAAAATAAATCAAATGTGTCTCAACGTAGTGTGAAATTTCTTTAAAAAACCAGTTACAGTACCTAATAACTGCCGTAAATTGACTTTCGAACTTTTCTAATGCTCGCAATAAATTAACTTGTACCTTTTTAACCTTGGATATGGATTTCAGCATCGCGTCAATAGATGATCTTTCGACAACTTGCAAACATGCCTTAAGTTCATTTTCACTAGCACTTCTAGCGATTCGCATGAATAGTTCCAATAATGTTGTTAATGTCTCCTTACCGATTTCGTTCCACGAATCTTCTTCACTCTATTTTTCTATCAATTTCTGGTCACCACCGAGTTGACTAGTTTCAAGTACGTTCCACACACAAATCACTCGTTTCAAGCATTCACCATGGATGGATACGCCAAAATTTATTTCTCGACTTCATGATGCGATGCAAAAAAATAATGTTGAGGGATCACGAAAGGGCATTAGAATTGGAGCAATATTTTTGGAGGAATTCATCAATAACATTCTGATAAGTATCTCGGGATCTTGGTTCATACTGCAACAGCATACCGTTAATATTCAAAAATATTCGAGTCCCATTTCTTGATTTTATTTGTCAACGTTGATGTATCTTCTTGCGTAGTATCATGGGCTGGGGAAGGTGTCTGAAACGCGTCTATCAACCCTCTCACTAAACAAACATGCGCGAATAAGTTGCGAAAATGCCACTAGAATCGCGTTCACCTTGGAGAAGGGAATATTTTACACGAAATGCAATCACTGTATCAATAGCATCTGATAATTCTCTGTTCATTGAATAAGCTAACAGGAACGAAAAATGATCACTGAAATTTTCACAGTTTCGAACCAAACCAACCCGTCTACCATCGAAATCCGAAACGAGAACTCATTTAGTCATCACATAAGTTGAACTATTAGGCTTTTGAGCGCGGAGAATATTTCAAGCGATTCATGTTCCAATAACAACTTGACAACATTATGTTCAATAGTCATGACCCGTAGTTTCCATAAATTGCGGAACAATTTCTTGCCACCTCCATTCCCGCTGTCTTAGCTTTTGCAGCGCCGCCACGACGCGGCTCTGTTGTCATTCGGCCCACTGCGTACAATTCCAGTCAGAGCGTCTAAACAGTTATTTTCATTGTTTTGGGATTTCTTGTTTCACTTCTCGACGATTTCTCCGTTTTACTTTTATGTTGGCGCTATTCCTTATCTCGCACCCTACATGCTACAAGGCACGGTGCATAATTTCCACGTCCCTGCGCTCGCTCGTAGATAAATTACTGGCTAACAGTATTCTGGCTACAACAGCACTCCGCGACGGCAAGAGTGCGCTCTTCCGAAAATTCCACTTTTTCGGACAGCGCGACGCAAGAAAAGTCCGTGCGGCGCACACGAGATATTTGCGAGGAACACGCACGGTAGCGGGTCCTGCGCTAGCGCTACTCCACAAGACCTGCCCAACTCCTCTGGCCGCACTCAAACTCAAAGCACTAATCCGCCAGCTGATTGTCCGCGGAAAGTCCTTTGAAGTTGTTTGTTTTCGCGGGGAAAGATGTGACGACGGTGATAAACAGCTATAAATACTGGATTGAAATGTTTTGTTTTCAGGTGTGCAAGATAACACGGCAGAACCGGTGAAGTGCCATGGGAAGCGGAACAGACGCTTCCGAATTCAAAGAGGGATTCACGACGGGCAGCCCCGGAGAGAGATACATCGCGCAAATTTGGGTTGTAACTAGCACTTTCTTCGCGAAATGGCACACACTTAAAAATTTAACGCTTATTTTCGTTGCGCCGAGTACATTCGGTTCGATTGAAGTTCACTGCCTCTTCCACTGTCCGACACTCACGGATTTGTGCCGTTCAAGCTTCTAGCATCGCGACGGACTCTCTTCCTCCGAAACTTCCTCGCACGATCACGCTCCACCACTGACTAACATTCCGATGGGCGGAATCGAGAATCTGTAATTTCCATGCTTTCTAGTCATAACCGGATTTTCTATATGGAAATGATTTGCTGGTTGTGTAGTGAATTAGTTGATCTGGGATACTTTATGCATGAATTTCTTTTAACCCTTTGCCTGCGCTGAATTCTAATCGAGCAGTTTTAGTTATGCTGAATATAAAAGAAATATAAAATCTATAAATTGACATAAAAAAAATAAAGTTTAAATTCTACATGAAATTATCAAATATTTTAAAGTAATAAAATAATAAATTTAACTGAATGCTCGATTACTACAAAATGTTGACCTGAACGTTGAAAAACAAGATTTAGACTCAAGTTTTTGATAGGTTTTAAGATGCAGCTCATTATTGCTACTTACATTATCCATATTGCTGGCCCTATAGCCTGACGAAGTTAGAAGGTATCACACGGCGGTGCACTTATGTTTATTTTGGAATAAGTTTAACTTTTTCATCTTGCTATTGGGGGCATCCTCGATATGATGCTGGATGACCAGACTCCACAGTTCACACAATATAGTTTCTCTTTTGGCTCCGTCTGAGCCAATTTGCACTCGCCGGGGGCATGGACATCTTTGCACTTTCCACATCTATATCAAATCAAATCAAAAAGCGCTTTATTCAATAATAATCATTTAAATTTTCGAGGAATATAAATCAAATCCCTAACAATAAAAATACTAAAACATAATGGCCCAAATAGCTTTCTATTTTTATACGTTATCAATCAAAAACATTAGATCGAAGAAGAATATCAAATTCAAATTGATTAAAATTATTACATATTTTATGATTCAATTGGGAAACGGAGAAAACGAAACAGCACTATTCAAAATGATTTATAATTTTAACGAAACAGCGAGCTTTTATCCTATACCTAATATGTTGTAACCTAATTCTAATAAGATTCAATCAAAAACTTTATCTTATACTAATAAAATGCTATCACAATATTCCTAGCATAAGCGCTAAACCTTATCTCTAAACCTAATATAATATACATTATCTATGCCCATCCTAAATACTGAAATCTATTCCCAATTTTTAACACAACCAAACAACGGCACTAAATGCAGAAAATTTTTATATTTAACAATCGAATTCCTTGTTGCGAAGTCTTTAATTGCAATAAATTTTACTTCTGGTGCAACTTCTTTAAGCACCTGAAGGAGGTCGACTGTGTCCTCTCACCAGTCCAGACCCTTCAACAAAAACGGCTGGTTTTTCTCACTCTTTTTGTGTACGTAAAGTGCGGAACCTCTCCGAAAATCAAAGCCCTTTTTTTATCTGAAAATCAACCAGTGACCTTTTTTAACCGTCAGTTTGTCAGCATTCATTCTTTTGATTTCAAAATCATTTAATTTATTTACATTACATTACATTTATTGGTTAGACTTTTTCCTTCCTTTTATTAATAACGGCAAACGGACCAGCAGAGAAAACCGTTGATTTATTCTCCCTATTTTTAATTTTTAAATAGTTAATAAATGTCTTATCAGGTTTAGTATGAAAATAGTCTGAATTTTCATTTCCTTCATCCTTTTTGATGCTCATTGAATCATCTGGCTCAGCTAGTGCTGCATAATAATTTGTAAATATTTGTTCCACTGAGGACATCTTCTTGATTAGGTTCCTCTTGTGATTTCTTTGTTTTTTCACATCGGTTGCTTTTGATCTTATCTCCTTTTCATTCTTGGTCGTTTATTTTTCACTTTGCCAATTAACTCCTTCAGCGAATGGTTTCTTAGTTTGAGTTCTTTATTTTCTCTCTCGATCTTCTCCATTCGGTCATTAGCTTTAACTTTTTTTTCGATTTCGTCGACTGATAAAATTTCCAATTTGCTTTTATCTTCATTGTTCCCTATTTCAAATTTTTTAATTATTTTTGGCCCGTCATTGATAGCTGAAGCCATCAGGCTCCTCCATTTCGCTGCTTTCGCAGCGAAATTTAGAGGCAATATTCATCAAACGGGACTGCCCCTTGAATGTCTTCTTTCCGCTTCTTGAGACTTCTTCAGAAGTCAAACTTCTGGTATTCAATAATTGCTCGAATAATTTGACGGTGTAATGTCTTTCAATTAACACTAATTTTCAACTGACTTTCGCAAAAAATTATTGACAGGAGCTCTTAGTCAAAGACAAAAGATCATCATTCAGTACCAATCATTATAAATTTTCAAGGAATATCAAGCAAATTCCAAACGATAATCATACTAAAACTTAAAGGCCCAAATGGCTTTCTAAATTCATTCGTTATCAATCAAAAATATTAAATCAAAAAGCAATATCAAATACAAATTAATTAAAATTATTCCATTTTTTATGATTCAATCAGAAAAGGAGAAAAAACCAACAAACACTATTCAAAAATGATTTATTCGCAACAGTGAATGAACATTTATACTACACCTAATATGTTATAACCGAATTTTAATCAAATTCAATCAAAAACATTATGTTATACTAAATAAATGCTATCACAGTATTCGTAACCTAAGCGCTAAAGTTTATCTCTAAATCTAATATGATAAACATAATATACACCCGTCCTAAATATTGAAATCTATTCTTGATTTTTAGTACAAACAAACAACAACAGTAAATGTAGCAATAATGAGCTGAAACTCAAAACTATGCAACGAAAAACACAAAACAAAAACAAATAGCCATGAATAATTTAGACATTGTCATTCAGCCACCAATACCTAGATTGCTCCGTCCCAGTTCGACAAGCCTCAACAAACCCTCCACATTTCGGTTGGTACAACCCTTCGCCGCCATCAATCTTGTTCAAATTTCGTATGAAGCAAACTTCAAGCTTCAAATGTACTATCTTCTGCATGTTTTCGCGTCCATTGTCGCAGTAAATAAATAAATAAGAATTAATAGGAACCGATTTGCACATAGAGTCTGCGCCCTCGACGCGTAGTACCGATGCCAGGAAAGTGCGGTCTCCCCCCATAAAGTTTTATTCATATTCAATATTTTCAGATTTCGCGAAGTGCTTTTTGCAATCAGATCATATTTCCGATTGCATAAACTTTTGTTTACTTTTTTGTAGCAACCCATTGGGTTCCCCTCAACTAGCTTACAAATTGCGGTTACAGGGGTACGAAATAACGAAAAAACACTAAATCAGAAAATAGACACGAATAATTGCAAAATTTTCATGCAGCCAACACTACCTAGATTGCTCCATCTTAGCTCTACCAGCCTCAACAGACCTAGCAAATGAATAAATCCATTGGAATTGTTGGTCTTGTGAACTCAAATTCGGAGTATACTCGTATTTTATCTTCTTATCGGGGGCCCGTTTATATATTTATGCAATATATGATTGGGACACCGTCAGAATCAAAAAAACATCTATTCATGTCAAAATACACGTATGATTTAGGAGGAACGAAGCAAGTAGTGAGACAAGCCCCAACATAAACACATGTAGAAGAAGCCTCAATATGAAGATAAGGACTCTCGTCACTTTAGCAGTTTTATAAGCTTTTCTATCCGATATATAATGCTTCCAATCCGTCTCAGACTTTCTGTACAAACCAGTACATGCACGAAGACATTTTGTTTCGAAAACCCTTATTCTTTCCATAGTGCTAGCAGTCTGGTTGCACCAGATCTGTCACCAATATGTCAATATTCGCTTAACTAGGGTCTTGTAACAAATAACTTTGATCTTTTGATCAATGTATCTAGAATGAGAGTCATCCAAGGGCCGTAACTACTTTTTGTGCTGTGAACTGCCCTCACCCGCCATAAAGTGGTTATTAATTACGTAATTACGTTTCAGGTCTTGAATGATTTTCATTCGCCAATTGTCGGTGTACAACTGCACATCATTGAACATTGTGTGAAGATTGCTCTGAATTATTTTAGCTTTTCGGTCTGCCATATAGATGATCAGATCATCAGCAAACGTTACCAATGATCGCGTTGGCAAAACGTTAAAGTCAAAGCCGTTCAATAGCTTGCAAATGTATATTGAGACTGTTCTCTGCTGTAGACCATTCAACACCTTGAATTCGCGCATTGTTGCCAGATTTCCATCAGCTACAACAAATGATTTCCCATATAACATATTGCACATCATGGCGACAAGGTGTCTGGGGAACCTGTCCTGAAGAAGTTTAAAAACTAGTGCATCTAACCACACCGTACCGAAGGCTCAAAGTCAAAAGCGCTTTATTCAATACTAATGGTTATACATTTTAAAAGAATATAAAGCAAATTCCAAACAATAACAATACTAAATTTTAATGGCCCAAATGGCTCTCTAAAATTACACGTTATCAGTTGAACTCAATTTATCAAAAAAACTATAGCAAATTCAAATTAATTAACATTATTACATATTTTATGATTCGATTGGAAAAAGGAGAAAAAACCAACCAACACTCTTCCAAAATTGTTTATAGTGCGAACTTTTATTCTACACGTAATATGTTATAACCTAATTTTAATAAAATTCAATCAAAAACTTTATCTTATACTAAAAAACTATCCTAACCTACGCGTTTACCCTAGTCCCTAAACCTAATATAATAAACATAAAATATACCTAACCCATCCCTAATTTTTAACACAAATAAACAATACCACTAAATATAGCAATAATGAACTGAACCTCAAAAACTAAGTAACGAAAAACACAAAAACTTAAAATAAACACGAATAATTTTGACTGTCACGAATACCTAGATTGCTCCATCTCAGCTTGACCAGCTTCAACGAATCTAGCAAATGAGTATCTCCATTGGAATAGTTGGTCTCGTGAACTCAAATTCGGTGGATATTGTTTCTCTTTATCGGTGGCCCGTATATATATGTGATGTATGACTGGGACGCCGTCAGAATCAAAAACATCGATTCATGTCCAAATACACGAATGCTTCTGGAGGAACGAAGCCAGTAGCGAGGCAAGTCACAATATACCCGTCTTTAGGGTGGAACGGCTGTGAAATCCAAGGGTTTTCACTCACAGTTACAGGCCTTATGATATGATTCCGAAGAAGTTTCAATATGATCATATTGACTCTTGTTACTTTAGCAATTTGATAAATTCTGCTATTCGATATATAATGCATCCAATGCGACTCAGGCTTTCTGTACAAACCAGTACATGCACGAAGACATGTAATGATTTTATGTCTACGTCCGAACGAGGAACCGACCTCTCATCGGTTCTAGACGTTAAGTCTGAGTAGTGCCAACGGATGGTACCAACCGGTCAACCAATCCGTGCACCGTAACCCATTCACGCGGTGGCTGCTTGTCGGCCAGCTAGATCGGAGAGGATTTCGGTCGCGGGTCTCCGAATGGGTTACGCTCATTTACAATATTCAGCCACCAATAAATGCCCGTTTTCAAACGCGTCACAAAATAAAACCATACGGAGAGGAAACCTATTTTACGTTACTCCGTATTTCTTCATCAATCAGTCAAAGGACAAAATCTAATTTTTACTTCGCGTTCCCGAATTTCCGACGCGGTACCGAAAAGTATACTACGTTAACGTAATTCCGAAAAAAAGCTACGCTAAAGAAAAATCAAAATCAACTAAGGTACCGCGTACCGCGCGCAACGCGAAACCGACCTCAGCGGATTTTTGCAAACCCTACCCTCGCGACGGCATACCTACCCTGCACCTCACTTCCCGCTGAAAAGAAGAACCACTGGAAGGAAAGTCGTTGTTAAGGTTAGCAATTCATTTTGTTATTTAATTTCATTTTTAATTTAATAAAATTAGGATTTCTATTACAAATATTATCTTCCATTTAAAAACGAGAAACTTCTATAATTTAAAAAGCTGTACCGTAAAAAAAATCGTGCAAATATTTATCTTAGATACTTTTCCTAATCTGACTTGATTTTAGTTGTCTACTTTTTCTTATTTTAAGCTTTAATTTTAGAAAACCCAAAAAAACTATCTTTCATCTATGTTTTGTTTTTAAATTTTAAGTTAAAAAAAAGATCACTTTTCGGGTTTTCGTACATTCTAAGCCTTAAACAAATTTGCTGTTTGCTTGTCTATTTTAAATTTAGTCATAAAGCGCTTATTTCTTATCGGAAAGGATTCTGGGGGTTGAAAAATATTTTAGAATTTCTCAAACGTTTACATGTATCGTGTTGCAATCAAAAAGAAAAATTACAATATCTCAAATTCTAGCCAAGAAACAAAACAAATGATGGAGGTCAATAACTTATTTCATGGTGGCACTGTTATCTTGCCTCTTTTAATTGCCAGCAACACTCTTTGTTAACTATTTTAGTAGATCGTATGTTAAAAATTATCAGCAAAATCGAATACTCTATTTTCTTGTAATTATTTTTACATTACATTACTTTGAACAACTATTTTCTATTTTACTCTTTGTTATTTCCACCCAGTTCTTTCATTAATAAATAGGTTTTACATTAGATGCGCTTGCCAGGAGGACTGTGTACAATTATTTAAATTTTACCTTAGTCAGAATTACATATATTAATTACAATTACGAGAAGGAACTGTTCACTTTTATATTATAACCTTTTACTAATGTAAGAAATTTCATTTAAACATAACATTGAGCGAAAGGATTAATAGTAAACTCAAGATGAAGGGGGAAAAATAAAGGTGAAGAAAAATGGAACGTTCTCGTAAGAACAGTCTTACGTTAAAAAAATTACAAACCAACCAAACCGCAAAGAGGAAAGGAGTCTCCTTTCACTAGATGAAGTTGAATTAGGGATTGCATTATCTTGTAGATGATACTAGTTACAAAAAATAACAGTTGAGGATGCCAAAAAAAATTGAAAAAAAAATTTTTCCAAACACTAGGCTAAATACAAATATCCATGCGCCGCGAATGCTCAACTAACGAACAGGACAATTCATAGCCACTTTTGTTGACAAATTCAGTTCTTTTCAGCTAGGCAAGTGTGCAAATGATAAACTTAGAAATCATTTCTTAATCAAAGTAGAAAACAGGAAAGCAGATTGGATATACTCGTAGGTTGAAATGTTCTTTTACGTTATTTGGATATTTTAATGAATGGTCTTACAATTAACAGTCGTTTCATTATTAATTTTAAACTTCTTTGTATGGGTCTTTCTCTAAATGTTACAACTATATTGTTTAGTGCATGCGTGATTCTTATCAAGAGGGTTATATGTTATACTCTATGAATTTTTAACTTGGGTATTTATCACTAAGTGTTTGTTTTGCTCTAGGTGTTTATTTTAAATGGGTTTATATTTGTTGTAACTAAACGATTACGTCAGGCAATTTTGAACTTTCCATAAAAATATTTCTATTTTTATCTATCCTTATCCTGTAAGCTACTCTGATTAAATATCCTATTTTATCTTTATTTAATATATGTATATATAAGTTTATATAAATAATATTTTGAGAGGTTAGTATGGGTTTCATGACTTCTGTATATAATTAATTATAAGGTATATATAAAAAAAGAGACATATCAAAAGAAATGCGCTGTGTTCTTTATCTTTCAATCTTTTGTCAACTTCTAAATATCGTTCGCTTTCAATAACAACATTAACCTTGGTTACCGATCCGAAGTTGTTTCTTTCTAACGCGCGGATGTTGGATATCGCTTGGATGCTACGATTTTGATTTTGTTTTAAATTTCTGCTTGTAGGTTGCACGGTCGTGTACAATATATTGACGTGTTACGGAGTCGAAGCCGATGTTCGCGAACTTCGTCTCTCGCCTCTAATCAAACCCGCATATTTCTTGCGTATTGCTCATCGCATCTCGCAGCACAATTCATATATCTATTCTATGCTTTGTGTGTGTGTGTCTCAAAATCAAACAATCTTTGGTGTAGCCTCATTCTACCCACAACAAAGTCGTTTTGTTTTGCTTCAGCAAAATTAAATTCAAGCGCTTATTTCATGAAGCAGGGACTGTTCAGCTAATTTTACCAAACGTTTCATCGAAAACGGTCGAAATTAAATTAAAAACACAATCGGCACAATCATATCCGGTGTGTACAATATCACACGCCACATACCCCAAGCAAACCTAATTACCTTGATAGTTCTGAGGCCAAATGGTGGGAACATTCACTGGCACACTGCAGCACTGATAAAACGGCTGGTACGGTATTGAAGGGTGGTATATTGTTGGTACACCTGCTGGTGGGTAAACTGCTGCAAACTGCTCAATAGGCCTGTTGCTTATCGGAGCCGGTGGAGTAGCACATAATAAACGGCACCATTCGTTGCCCATATAGTCTGTTCCTAAATAGCAGGAGGGATCCGGAAAAACAGACTATTAGAGCGGTGAAACGAAAACTCACTAATGGAGTCGTATTTAAAATGCTACTTTTTATGGTTACCTTTTTCCTTGGCTTTTTCCCAATTCCTGCAATCCGTCTAGATGTTGTGTTTGTTGTCGCACCAGTTGGTGATCGAATCGAAACGTTAATTTGTTTTTTTTTTACCCTTTTGGAACTGTCGGCACACTCCTTAAAACTCCTTATGCGTGGCGGCCACTACCTCCACACTTCAATTCCATGTGGCTGTCAACTTCTGTTGACATCCCACGACAAAATAGACGTGGGATGTGCACTGGTCGCAACCAACGTAAAATGACAAGCCACCTAGCAGCAAAGTGTGTTGGTAGTGGTCACCAGCGGCGTCGCATGATTCATTACAGGGCAGTGTCCACGATGCCTACCAGGCATGGGGAGACTGAAGGAAACATTGCTTGGCCCTATGACGCTTCTTTTTTTTTCTCAGCGTCGTAGGTCTTTGGCATGGTAGACTCCCAGCTCCTTTCCGGACATGTCCGCAATGAGGTACCGCGTGGGACTTAAAACTTGTAAGACTCGACACTTCACGAACTTCTTATCTAGTTTGGCAGTGGAATGCCGACCTGCTTCACTTTGTCTAAAATTCCGTCGGTAGATTTCGTCGCCTGCCTTGAAGCCAGAAGGATGGGATCGCAGATTGTACCGCTCCTCCCCCACCCGTCTACTGTCTTCAATCCTCTCCCGGATTTGTTCTCGTAGAATTTGGGAGTTTCTCGTGCGGCTCCAGCACCACTATTGGGTCTTCCAACCCTTTCAACTGTCGCAATAGCCGGTACGAGTTTCCGTGACAAATCATATGCTGGCCGAACACGGCAAAGTATGGGGAGATGCCTGTAGTGGAGTGATAAGACGAACGCAGGGCACCGGTGATGGCGGAAATCCTGCGGTCCCAATCCTTCTGATCCGGTTGGACGTAGGCCCGAATGGCGGCTATGAGGGTGCGGTTCAATCGCTCGGACGCATTGGCTTGCGGAGAATAAACGGCAGTCCACTGATGCGTAATGCCATACTTCTCCATTAATTATCGAAATCTAGACGAGGCGAACTGAACTCCGTTGTCGGAGACCAGCTTCTCCGGTACTCCAAATATATGGAAAACGCAATTTTCCAGAAAACTGACTGTGGGGCCGGTGTGCAGGTTTCGAAAAGGTTCCACAAACGGAAATTTGGACAAGTGGTCCAGGACCACGACAGCTCCCGTGTATCCCGAAGTCGAGCGAGGGTACGGACCGATGAGATCTATATACAGGCGCTGGAACACTCGCTCCGGTAGTTCGAATTTTCCCATCGGGGGCCGAAGAACAGAATTGGGCGCTTTAGTGCATTTGCACAGCTCACAAGCGGCTACGTACTTTTTCACTTGCTGCGCCATCTTAGGCCAAAAGAAGTAAGTCTTCAGTCGCCGAAGCGTACGACCATAACCGCCGTGTGCACTCAATGGGTGGTCATGAGCCCGCTTAATCAATTCGCATGTCAGTTCTTCGGGCACCCACAACTTCCACTGTTCCTCTTCTTGAATGGGGTCTCCGGAGGCGTGTTTCGTCCGCTTGTATATAAATCCCTCCGTCACCCGTAGTTCTGGCAGCTGTGGCAACTGGTCCTGAATCGTATTCATCAGCTGGGTATAACATGCTGACTTGAAGGCGGGATGGTCCAAGTCGATCCATAGGGGGCTGTCGTCCTCCTGGGCCAACTCGGCTCCTTCAGGCGCGAACATCCTTGATAGTGTGTCCGGTACCACGTGCTGACTTCCATTGCGGTGTCTTATCGTGAAGTCAAACGCCTGTAATTTCAAGGCCCATCTGGCCAAGCGGCCGTGGAGATCAGTTTGGCTCATCAGCCATTTCAGTGACGCATGATCAGTGACGATTTCAAAAGGATGTCCTTATACATATGCTCAAAAACGTTTCACTGCCAGCACAGCCGCTAGGCATTCCTGCTCCGAGACCATGTAGTTCCGCTGGGCCTGGTTCAGCTTGTGGGACATGAAGGCTATAGGCCTCTCCTCGCCGTCTTGTGCAACCTGGACTAAGACTGCTCCCACCCCATGTTGACTCGCGTCACAATGGATTGAGAACGGTTTGTCAAAGTCCGGGCTGTGCAGTACGGGGGCTGTAGTCAGACTCTTCTTTAGCTCTTCAAAGGCTCGCAAGCTGGGCTCTTCCCAGACGAACTTACGTCCCTTACGCAGCATGTCGGTCAAAGGAGTGGTAATGGTGCCATAGTCACGCACGAATCGCTGGTACCATCCGCATAAGCCCAGGAATCGGCGTAATTGCTTGGTGGTCTTGGGTAATGGAAAAACGTCAATCGCTTGAGTCTTGTCCGGGTCGGTTTTGATATTGCCATGCCCAATGATGTGACCTAAATACTTCACCTCCGTCATCACGAACTGACTCTTCTGTATGTTGATGGTTAACCCTGCCCTCCGGATGTGTAGAGCCACCTCCTGAAGCAGGTCGATGTGTTCGTTAAAGGTCTCGGTTATAAGCAGCAGATCGTCCAAGTACACGAAAACTTGGTGCCGTAAGTGCGGTGGTATCACCTTATCCATAAGGCGCGTCATTGTTTGAGGGGCATTGCACAATCCGAATGGCATGGTCACGAATTGGTACAGGGGCCGACCTGGGACTGTGAAGGCTGCTTTCTCCTTTGAGCCCGGGTCTAAAGGAATTTGCCAGAAGGCGTCCTTGAGGTCTAAGCTCGTGATGAAGTGGGCTTTAGGCAACCGACTCAAAATGCCTTCAATCAACGGTAGAGGGTATGCGTCCTTGACAGTGACGGCGTTCAAACGTCTGGCATCTAAGCACAGCCGGACCTTGTTCGGCTTGACAACTAAGGTGCTGCGATTCTTCGATCACGCCTAATGCTAGCATTCGATCAATTTCGGCATATAACAACTTTTCCTTCGCCGGAGATATGGCAAAATGTCTCTGTTTGATGGGTTTAGCATCCCCCACATCTATTGTGTGTAACACCAGGGCCGGCCGCCCGAGACCTTCCTTCTCATGCGATGGAAAAGCCGATATAGCCGAGTCAAGTCGCAGTTGTTGATTCACATCCAGTGTATGTCGTAATAAGTGAGTGGTTTGAGTTTGGTCAGGAACTGTGGTGACGGACTCCAGGGTCGTACCGGAAAACAGTGCTAGGGCCAAGTTAAATTTTCGAATGAAATCCACTCCTAGATAAAGATTCTGGGTTAATTGAGGTATGATGTAAAATTCCAGAGGTTTAGTTACTCCCTTAAAGGTGACATCCGTCGTAATTTTTCCCACTACAGAGTGACGAGTTCCGTCCGCCGTGCTTAACCAGGTGGTAAAATGGTGGATTTGGTCCGCGTGCATTGCCAGTACCTCCCTTGCAAAATCGGCTGATATGCAATTCACACTGGCTCCCGTATCGACTAAACCTGACAAACGTTTTTGCAGGAGGTGTACTGACGCATATGGTCGAACGTCATCCCTCAATAATTCGTCTAAGTGTATGTCCTTCTGCACCTTCCTCGACTGCCTGACCCTTCTCCAGAAGCTCCGCATCCGACGCGTGGCTCGCTTTCTTCGCGGTGGGACAGTTGTAGCCATCTCCTCATGGAAGATGCGCTGTCGAGTAGCCAAATAATTCCGCAGTCTGACGTGGAAGGGTTTGACATGCCAAGGAACCTTCGCCTTGCTGTCATTTCCCTGCGCGTCGGCCTTGACAAAGGATGGCGTCGGTTGTGGAACTTCGGGAGAACTGTGTTTGGCGGTGCGAGTCAGCAGAATTGGAGTCATGTCTGGGGCTTGGTCATAGCTAGTGATGGCATCCGCCTTGGTTCGTCCGGGTTTTAGGAGTGCCGACGGGTAGTCGCGGCACTCGCTGGCAAGTTTTTTCGCAATTTGCAATTTGCGCAATCAGGTGCGTAAGTGTCGGCCTTCCCGCATCGGTAACAGAAGAGCGTCGGCTCCGCTGGACATGCATAGAACCGATGCCCCGTTTGTCGGCAGTTCCAACAGACCGTCGGGCTTGTAATTGCTTCAAGGGAGGATCGATCAATCATTGCTGGGTCCTCAAGCTCCTGCGGTGCTCCGCTCCTCGGTACTGGGTCAGCAAGTAGGTGGTCCGCTGCCATCAACTCCGCGGTGTGATGATTTCGGGGATTTGGTCCCGTTATGCGAGGTTGTGGACGGAAGGTACCTCGCCGCTCATCCAGTTGTTCTTGCCTACGGGCATGAAGGCGCAATCCCTGTATGGTGTTGATGGAAAAATGCAGAAGGCTGTTCTGAAGCTCCCAACGCATATTCTCTCTGATAATTTCTACCAGTTCGTCCTCGGGCATGGTTGTTCGCAGGCGAGTGCTCAATCTCACTATACTTGTGTAGTATTGATCGAACGGTTCGTGCGCGCCTTGTTTCCGTTTCTTTATCTGTTCCCTTAGTTCTCTCTCAGTGAAGCCGTCATCAAATCGATTGCGGAAGGCTGCACTGAAAGAATCCCAAGTGGGACGTGGCGTCGACTCCTTAAAACTCCAGTACCAGTCGGCAGCATCTCCGCTGAACAAAAGATGTGCATGCCGGAGGAAGGCCGAGAAATCACCTTCCAGGGTGCTGGAGACTAACGCCTGAATCCTGAAAAGGAACCGGTCCGCTGATATCATAGCGTTGAAACCCGTGAAGTTCAGGCGCCAACTCTCCATGATACGAGGCGTCGGGTCTCGGAAAGGTGTCAATGCGTTCCCGGGGGGAATCGCATCTTCGATTGACCTGTTGTAAGGGACTGCCTTGGGGACTGGAGGTACCAACGGAGGTGGGGTGCTGTGTCGTGGTCTATACTCGGTAGCTCTGGGATCCATTCCCGAGTTCCTTGGAGGTAGGGTCCATTGATCAGATGGTCGAGAGTGGGGCATAGCCACACTGGGATTGGGCTCCCAGCCAAGCGGAGTTCTCACGCGGCTGGGTGGTTGGCTCATGGGGAGGTTCTGGAGCCTTCCCTCCAAGTTGCCAATCCTCTCAGACATATCTCGCATTAACGCCACGAGGGTGTCAATGGAGTGGGTGGAAGGCGCGGGTGTAACCTCGGCCGCGACAACTGCAGCAGGAACTTCCCCGCCTACGACTCCCTGCAAGTCCATCAGTGATTGGGGCGGTTCGGCATCTGGAACCCCTTTCGCCACTGCTCCACGCGTGGGGACGGGTGTTCCGAGGGGGACGTCTACGGCGGTCCGCTCTATGGGTCGCCGGCATAGTGGGCAAAGCTCGGACGTTAGGAAGAGCTGTTGGACACAGGCACGATGGAACAGGTGTCCGCACTCCAATCGCACGCTGTGTACGCCCTCCACTACGTCTTCAAAGCAGATCCCGCAGTTAGCTGGTTGGACCGTTTTGGATCCGGTCCAACGCTTGTCTGGGGTCCGCTTAGTCGCCATGTTGATGTTTAATGTGTGTTGGCAATGGGTATTCCTTAAAAAAACAGAAAGGTAGATTACTCCTACTACTACTTAATATATATGAAGCTTAGAAATATATACAGGGTGGGCCAGAAAGAATTGCGAATTTGAAAAAATCATTAAAAAAAACTGAGTACAATTCACATACAAATTTTTATTTCTATGAAAATTGACATCTGGGAAATTCATTTCTTAAAAATAACGCCATCCAGGTGTGCACCATCCCGCTGCAAACATTCTTCGAATCTGACCCTCAAATTGGTAAAAACTCGCTGGCACATTGCACGGGGAATAGCTGCCATTTCTTCCCGGATATTGGTCTTCAACTGGTTAATCGTGGCTGGGTTATTGGTGTAGACTCTACTTTTTAGGTATCTCCACAAAAAAAAGTCCGGTGGCGTCAGATCCGGACTTCTAGGAGGCCATGCAATGTCACCTCGGCGCGATATCAGTTTCCCAGCAAACATCTCGTTTACGACCGCCAAAGAGGCATTAGCTGTATGGCATGTCACGCCATCTTGTTGAAACCATGTCACACGATTATAGGCTTCAAATTGTTGCAGTTGTGGAAAGAAAAAATCCCTTAACATGGCTATGTATTGGTCAGAATTTACAGTGACAGATTGGCCTTGTTTTTTCGAAGAAGTAGGGTCCGATAATTCCGTTCTTGTTGACCTTGGGCGTCCTGCAGGCTTCTGTTTGAGAGTCGAACCAGTCTCTTCGAACTTTCTGACCCACGATCGAATCACACTTTCTTTCGGACACTGATTTAGGTCATGTAATCCAAACTCACGCCGAAATAAACGCCGAACAATAGCGCACGAATTGTGATTTTTAATAATGTTTAACGCAGAATGCACGTTGCGCTCCGGTGAAGTGATCCATCGCGACTAAATTTCCGAGAACCGAGTTACTTAACCCCACCACCCGCGCAGTCCCCTCTCTAAAGCTTCAAACGCAAGAGTGCTTTTAAAATCGTACGCCTTTCTGGCCAACCTTGTATTAGTGGCCGATAGTGGCGAGCTATTTCTGTAAAATAGAAAAAAAAATTCTTTGAATACACACTTTCCTTTCCAGCAGTCGACTCCTCCAAAGGGAAATGAGAGTGCGTGGTAGCCTGCCGAAGAAAGGGTGCTTTCGGCCGATTTACAAAATTTAACCCCATACCCACATACATTACAAAAACCGTCTCTAAACTACGTTAAATGACTCGACGAGACAAGTGGTAGAGCTACCGTAACGGTTTTGTACGCGGTCAAAATTCCCGACGCGTGGAAGCATTCCGGGCTCCGCAACTCCAGCATACGCCACCGAACGTTGAACCGATACCACTCGTCTATCACGCATACGAAATAAGTAGAATCCTTCCGCGACATAAAGGCAAGGTAGCCTTCTATTTTCTTGAGAGTCCAGGCCGACAGGAGAAACCCCATCTGGCTGACAGTTCCATCAAGAAAATAGAAGGTCCTTACAGGGGTTAACCTGGAACAACACATCGGAAGGATTCTGTCGCGAAAAAAAATCAAACAAAGGAGAGCGGAAGCTACAACTCACGTGAAGCGACTGCTAGTGGGTATCACACAACTCCACTGCTCCTGTTTGTGAGGCTCGAGTACCAAAGTACCTGACATCCTCCGTAAAGGACCAACTCGTCAGAAGACGCGAATCTTTTATCCCCTTAGGATGTTTTGGGCCCCACGTTGGGCGCCATTTGTAATGATTTTATGTCTACGTCCGAACGAGGAACCGACCTCTCATCGGTTCTAGACGTTAAGTCTGAGTAGTGCCAACGGATGGTACCAACCGGTCAACCAATCCGTGCACCGTAACCCATTCACGCGGTGGCTGCTTGTCGGCCAGCTAGATCGGAGAGGATTTCGGTCGCGGGTCTCCGAATGGGTTACGCTCATTTACAATATTCAGCCACCAATAAATGCCCGTTTTCAAACGCGTCACAAAATAAAACCATACGGAGAGGAAACCTATTTTACGTTACTCCGTATTTCTTCATCAATCAGTCAAAGGACAAAATCTAATTTTTACTTCGCGTTCCCGAATTTCCGACGCGGTACCGAAAAGTATACTACGTTAACGTAATTCCGAAAAAAAGCTACGCTAAAGAAAAATCAAAATCAACTAAGGTACCGCGTACCGCGCGCAACGCGAAACCGACCTCAGCGGATTTTTGCAAACCCTACCCTCGCGACGGCATACCTACCCTGCACCTCACTTCCCGCTGAAAAGAAGAACCACTGGAAGGAAAGTCGTTGTTAAGGTTAGCAATTCATTTTGTTATTTAATTTCATTTTTAATTTAATAAAATTAGGATTTCTATTACAAATATTATCTTCCATTTAAAAACGAGAAACTTCTATAATTTAAAAAGCTGTACCGTAAAAAAAAATCGTGCAAATATTTATCTTAGATACTTTTCCTAATCTGACTTGATTTTAGTTGTCTACTTTTTCTTATTTTAAGCTTTAATTTTAGAAAACCCAAAAAAACTATCTTTCATCTATGTTTTGTTTTTAAATTTTAAGTTAAAAAAAAAGATCACTTTTCGGGTTTTCGTACATTCTAAGCCTTAAACAAATTTGCTGTTTGCTTGTCTATTTTAAATTTAGTCATAAAGCGCTTATTTCTTATCGGAAAGGATTCTGGGGGTTGAAAAATATTTTAGAATTTCTCAAACGTTTACATGTATCGTGTTGCAATCAAAAAGAAAAATTACAATATCTCAAATTCTAGCCAAGAAACAAAACAAATGATGGAGGTCAATAACTTATTTCATGGTGGCACTGTTATCTTGCCTCTTTTAATTGCCAGCAACACTCTTTGTTAACTATTTTAGTAGATCGTATGTAAAAATTATCAGCAAAATCGAATACCCTATTTTCTTGTAATTATTTTTAACATTACATTATTTTGAACAACTATTTTCTATTTTACTCTTTGTTATTTCCACCCAGTTCTTTCATTAATAAATAGGTTTTACATTAGATGCGCTTACCAGGAGGACTGTGTACAATTATTTAAATTTTACCTTAGTCAGAATTACATATATTAATTACAATTACGAGAAGGTACTGTTCACTTTTATATTGTAACCTTTTACTAATGTAAGAAATTTCATTTAAACATAACATTGAGCGAAAGGATTAATAGTAAACTCAAGATGAAGGGGGAAAAATAAAGGTGAAGAAAAATGGAACGTTCTCGTAAGAACAGTCTTACGTTAAAAAAATTACAAACCAACCAAACCGCAAAGAGGAAAGGAGTCTCCTTTCACTAGATGAAGTTGAATTAGGGATTGCATTATCTTGTAGATGATACTAGTTACAAAAAATAACAGTTGAGGATGCCAAAAAAAAATTGAAAAAAAAATTTTTCCAAACACTAGGCTAAATACAAATATCCATGCGCCGCGAATGCTCAACTAACGAACAGGACAATTCATAGCCACTTTTGTTGACAAATTCAGTTCTTTTCAGCTAGGCAAGTGTGCAAATGATAAACTTAGAAATCATTTCTTAATCAAAGTAGAAAACAGGAAAGCAGATTGGATATACTCGTAGGTTGAAATGTTCTTTTACGTTATTTGGATATTTTAATGAATGGTCTTACAATTAACAGTCGTTTCATTATTAATTTTAAACTTCTTTGTATGGGTCTTTCTCTAAATGTTACAACTATATTGTTTAGTGCATGCGTGATTCTTATCAAGAGGGTTATATGTTATACTCTATGAATTTTTAACTTGGGTATTTATCACTAAGTGTTTGTTTTGCTCTAGGTGTTTATTTTAAATGGGTTTATATTTGTTGTAACTAAACGATTACGTCAGGCAATTTTGAACTTTCCATAAAAATATTTCTATTTTTATCTATCCTTATCCTGTAAGCTACTCTGATTAAATATCCTATTTTATCTTTATTTAATATATGTATATATAAGTTTATATAAATAATATTTTGAGAGGTTAGTATGGGTTTCATGACTTCTGTATATAATTAATTATAAGGTATATATAAAAAAAGAGACATATCAAAAGAAATGCGCTGTGTTCTTTATCTTTCAATCTTTTGTCAACTTCTAAATATCGTTCGCTTTCAATAACAACATTAACCTTGGTTACCGATCCGAAGTTGTTTCTTTCTAACGCGCGGATGTTGGATATCGCTTGGATGCTACGATTTTGATTTTGTTTTAAATTTCTGCTTGTAGGTTGCACGGTCGTGTACAATATATTGACGTGTTACGGAGTCGAAGCCGATGTTCGCGAACTTCGTCTCTCGCCTCTAATCAAACCCGCATATTTCTTGCGTATTGCTCATCGCATCTCGCAGCACAATTCATATATCTATTCTATGCTTTGTGTGTGTGTGTCTCAAAATCAAACAATCTTTGGTGTAGCCTCATTCTACCCACAACAAAGTCGTTTTGTTTTGCTTCAGCAAAATTAAATTCAAGCGCTTATTTCATGAAGCAGGGACTGTTCAGCTAATTTTACCAAACGTTTCATCGAAAACGGTCGAAATTAAATTAAAAACACAATCGGCACAATCATATCCGGTGTGTACAATATCACACGCCACATACCCCAAGCAAACCTAATTACCTTGATAGTTCTGAGGCCAAATGGTGGGAACATTCACTGGCACACTGCAGCACTGATAAAACGGGGTGGTATATTGTTGGTACACCTGCTGGTGGGTAAACTGCTGCAAACTGCTCAATAGGCCTGTTGCTTATCGGAGCTGGTGGAGTAGCACATAATAAACGGCACCATTCGTTGCCCATATAGTCTGTTCCTAAATAGCAGGAGGGATCCGGAAAAACAGACTATTAGAGCGGTGAAACGAAAACTCACTAATGGAGTCGTATTTAAAATGCTACTTTTTATGGTTACCTTTTTCCTTGGCTTTTTCCCAATTCCTGCAATCCGTCTAGATGTTGTGTTTGTTGTCGCACCAGTTGGTGATCGAATCGAAACGTTAATTTGTTTTTTTTTTTACCCTTTTGGAACTGTCGGCACACTCCTTAAAACTCCTTATGCGTGGCGGCCACTACCTCCACACTTCAATTCCATGTGGCTGTCAAATTCTGTTGGCATCCCACGACAAAATAGACGTGGGATGTGCACTGGTCGCAACCAACGTAAAATGACAAGCCACCTAGCAGCAAAGTGTGTTGGTAGTGGTCACCAGCGGCGTCGCATGATTCATTACAGGGCAGTGTCCACGATGCCTACCAGGCATGGGGAGACTGAAGGAAACATTGCTTGGCCCTATGACGCTTTTTTTTTTCTCAGCGTCGTAGGTCTTTGGCATGGTAGACTCCCAGCTCCTTTCCGGACATGTCCGCAATGAGGTACCGCGTGGGACTTAAAACTTGTAAGACTCGACACTTCACGAACTTCTTATCTAGTTTGGCAGTGGAATGCCGACCTGCTTCACTTTGTCTAAAATTCCGTCGGTAGATTTCGTCGCCTGCCTTGAAGCCAGAAGGATGGGATCGCAGATTGTACCGCTCCTCCCCCACCCGTCTACTGTCTTCAATCCTCTCCCGGATTTGTTCTCGTAGAATTTGGGAGTTTCTCGTGCGGCTCCAGCACCACTATTGGGTCTTCCAACCCTTTCAACTGTCGCAATAGCCGGTACGAGTTTCCGTGACAAATCATATGCTGGCCGAACACGGCAAAGTATGGGGAGATGCCTGTAGTGGAGTGATAAGACGAACGCAGGGCACCGGTGATGGCGGAAATCCTGCGGTCCCAATCCTTCTGATCCGGTTGGACGTAGGCCCGAATGGCGGCTATGAGGGTGCGGTTCAATCGCTCGGACGCATTGGCTTGCGGAGAATAAACGGCAGTCCACTGATGCGTAATGCCATACTTCTCCATTAATTATCGAAATCTAGACGAGGCGAACTGAACTCCGTTGTCGGAGACCAGCTTCTCCGGTACTCCAAATATATGGAAAACGCAATTTTCCAGAAAACTGACTGTGGGGCCGGTGTGCAGGTTTCGAAAAGGTTCCACAAACGGAAATTTGGACAAGTGGTCCAGGACCACGACAGCTCCCGTGTATCCCGAAGTCGAGCGAGGGTACGGACCGATGAGATCTATATACAGGCGCTGGAACACCCGCTCCGGTAGTTCGAATTTTCCCATCGGGGGCCGAAGAACAGAATTGGGCGCTTTAGTGCATTTGCACAGCTCACAAGCGGCTACGTACTTTTTCACTTGCTGCGCCATCTTAGGCCAAAAGAAGTAAGTCTTCAGTCGCCGAAGCGTACGACCATAACCGCCGTGTGCACTCAATGGGTGGTCATGAGCCCGCTTAATCAATTCGCATGTCAGTTCTTCGGGCACCCACAACTTCCACTGTTCCTCTTCTTGAATGGGGTCTCCGGAGGCGTGTTTCGTCCGCTTGTATATAAATCCCTCCGTCACCCGTAGTTCTGGCAGCTGTGGCAACTGGTCCTGAATCGTATTCATCAGCTGGGTATAACATGCTGACTTGAAGGCGGGATGGTCCAAGTCGATCCATAGGGGGCTGTCGTCCTCCTGGGCCAACTCGGCTCCTTCAGGCGCGAACATCCTTGATAGTGTGTCCGGTACCACGTGCTGACTTCCATTGCGGTGTCTTATCGTTAAGTCAAACGCCTGTAATTTCAAGGCCCATCTGGCCAAGCGGCCGTGGAGATCAGTTTGGCTCATCAGCCATTTCAGTGACGCATGATCAGTGACGATTTCAAAAGGATGTCCTTATACATATGCTCAAAAACGTTTCACTGCCAGCACAGCCGCTAGGCATTCCTGCTCCGAGAACATGTAGTTCCGCTGGGCCTGGTTCAGCTTGTGGGACATGAAGGCTATAGGCCTCTCCTCGCCGTCTTGTGCAACCTGGACTAAGACTGCTCCCACCCCATGTTGACTCGCGTCACAATGGATTGAGAACGGTTTGTCAAAGTCCGGGCTGTGCAGTACGGGGGCTGTAGTCAGACTCTTCTTTAGCTCTTCAAAGGCTCGCAAGCTGGGCTCTTCCCAGACGAACTTACGTCCCTTACGCAGCATGTCGGTCAAAGGAGTGGTAATGGTGCCATAGTCACGCACGAATCGCTGGTACCATCCGCATAAGCCCAGGAATCGGCGTAATTGCTTGGTGGTCTTGGGTAATGGAAAAACGTCAATCGCTTGAGTCTTGTCCGGGTCGGTTTTGATATTGCCATGCCCAATGATGTGACCTAAATACTTCACCTCCGTCATCACGAACTGACTCTTCTGTATGTTGATGGTTAACCCTGCCCTCCGGATGTGTAGAGCCACCTCCTGAAGCAGGTCGATGTGTTCGTTAAAGGTCTCGGTTATAAGCAGCAGATCGTCCAAGTACACGAAAACTTGGTGCCGTAAGTGCGGTGGTATCACCTTATCCATAAGGCGCGTCATTGTTTGAGGGGCATTGCACAATCCGAATGGCATGGTCACGAATTGGTACAGGGGCCGACCTGGGACTGTGAAGGCTGCTTTCTCCTTTGAGCCCGGGTCTAAAGGAATTTGCCAGAAGGCGTCCTTGAGGTCTAAGCTCGTGATGAAGTGGGCTTTAGGCAACCGACTCAAAATGCCTTCAATCAACGGTAGAGGGTATGCGTCCTTGACAGTGACGGCGTTCAAACGTCTGGCATCTAAGCACAGCCGGACCTTGTTCGGCTTGACAACTAAGGTGCTGCGATTCTTCGATCACGCCTAATGCTAGCATTCGATCAATTTCGGCATATAACAACTTTTCCTTCGCCGGAGATATGGCAAAATGTCTCTGTTTGATGGGTTTAGCATCCCCCACATCTATTGTGTGTAACACCAGGGCCGGCCGCCCGAGACCTTCCTTCTCATGCGATGGAAAAGCCGATATAGCCGAGTCAAGTCGCAGTTGTTGATTCACATCCAGTGTATGTCGTAATAAGTGAGTGGTTTGAGTTTGGTCAGGAACTGTGGTGACGGACTCCAGGGTCGTACCGGAAAACAGTGCTAGGGCCAAGTTAAATTTTCGAATGAAATCCACTCCTAGATAAAGATTCTGGGTTAATTGAGGTATGATGTAAAATTCCAGAGGTTTAGTTACTCCCTTAAAGGTGACATCCGTCGTAATTTTTCCCACTACAGAGTGACGAGTTCCGTCCGCCGTGCTTAACCAGGTGGTAAAATGGTGGATTTGGTCCGCGTGCATTGCCAGTACCTCCCTTGCAAAATCGGCTGATATGCAATTCACACTGGCTCCCGTATCGACTAAACCTGACAAACGTTTTTGCAGGAGGTGTACTGACGCATATGGTCGAACGTCATCCCTCAATAATTCGTCTAAGTGTATGTCCTTCTGCACCTTCCTCGACTGCCTGACCCTTCTCCAGAAGCTCCGCATCCGACGCGTGGCTCGCTTTCTTCGCGGTGGGACAGTTGTAGCCATCTCCTCATGGAAGATGCGCTGTCGAGTAGCCAAATAATTCCGCAGTCTGACGTGGAAGGGTTTGACATGCCAAGGAACCTTCGCCTTGCTGTCATTTCCCTGCGCGTCGGCCTTGACAAAGGATGGCGTCGGTTGTGGAACTTCGGGAGAACTGTGTTTGGCGGTGCGAGTCAGCAGAATTGGAGTCATGTCTGGGGCTTGGTCATAGCTAGTGATGGGATCCGCCTTGGTTCGTCCGGGTTTTAGGAGTGCCGACGGGTAGTCGCGGCACTCGCTGGCAAGTTTTTTCGCAATTTGCAATTTGCGCAATCAGGTGCGTAAGTGTCGGCCTTCCCGCATCGGTAACAGAAGAGCGTCGGCTCCGCTGGACATGCATAGAACCGATGCCCCGTTTGTCGGCAGTTCCAACAGACCGTCGGGCTTGTAATTGCTTCAAGGGAGGATCGATCAATCATTGCTGGGTCCTCAAGCTCCTGCGGTGCTCCGCTCCTCGGTACTGGGTCAGCAAGTAGGTGGTCCGCTGCCATCAACTCCGCGGTGTGATGATTTCGGGGATTTGGTCCCGTTATGCGAGGTTGTGGACGGAAGGTACCTCGCCGCTCATCCAGTTGTTCTTGCCTACGGGCATGAAGGCGCAATCCCTGTATGGTGTTGATGGAAAAATGCAGAAGGCTGTTCTGAAGCTCCCAACGCATATTCTCTCTGATAATTTCTACCAGTTCGTCCTCGGGCATGGTTGTTCGCAGGCGAGTGCTCAATCTCACTATACTTGTGTAGTATTGATCGAACGGTTCGTGCGCGCCTTGTTTCCGTTTCTTTATCTGTTCCCTTAGTTCTCTCTCAGTGAAGCCGTCATCAAATCGATTGCGGAAGGCTGCACTGAAAGAATCCCAAGTGGGACGTGGCGTCGACTCCTTAAAACTCCAGTACCAGTCGGCAGCATCTCCGCTGAACAAAAGATGTGCATGCCGGAGGAAGGCCGAGAAATCACCTTCCAGGGTGCTGGAGACTAACGCCTGAATCCTGAAAAGGAACCGGTCCGCTGATATCATAGCGTTGAAACCCGTGAAGTTCAGGCGCCAACTCTCCATGATACGAGGCGTCGGGTCTCGGAAAGGTGTCAATGCGTTCCCGGGGGGAATCGCATCTTCGATTGACCTGTTGTAAGGGACTGCCTTGGGGACTGGAGGTACCAACGGAGGTGGGGTGCTGTGTCGTGGTCTATACTCGGTAGCTCTGGGATCCATTCCCGAGTTCCTTGGAGGTAGGGTCCATTGATCAGATGGTCGAGAGTGGGGCATAGCCACACTGGGATTGGGCTCCCAGCCAAGCGGAGTTCTCACGCGGCTGGGTGGTTGGCTCATGGGGAGGTTCTGGAGCCTTCCCTCCAAGTTGCCAATCCTCTCAGACATATCTCGCATTAACGCCACGAGGGTGTCAATGGAGTGGGTGGAAGGCGCGGGTGTAACCTCGGCCGCGACAACTGCAGCAGGAACTTCCCCGCCTACAACTCCCTGCAAGTCCATCAGTGATTGGGGCGGTTCGGCATCTGGAACCCCTTTCGCCACTGCTCCACGCGTGGGGACGGGTGTTCCGAGGGGGACGTCTACGGCGGTCCGCTCTATGGGTCGCCGGCATAGTGGGCAAAGCTCGGACGTTAGGAAGAGCTGTTGGACACAGGCACGATGGAACAGGTGTCCGCACTCCAATCGCACGCTGTGTACGCCCTCCACTACGTCTTCAAAGCAGATCCCGCAGTTAGCTGGTTGGACCGTTTTGGATCCGGTCCAACGCTTGTCTGGGGTCCGCTTAGTCGCCATGTTGATGTTTAATGTGTGTTGGCAATGGGTATTCCTTAAAAAAACAGAAAGGTAGATTACTCCTACTACTACTTAATATATATGAAGCTTAGAAATATATACAGGGTGGGCCAGAAAGAATTGCGAATTTGAAAAAATCATTAAAAAAAACTGAGTACAATTCACATACAAATTTTTATTTCTATGAAAATTGACATCTGGGAAATTCATTTCTTAAAAATAACGCCATCCAGGTGTGCACCATCCCGCTGCAAACATTCTTCGAATCTGACCCTCAAATTGGTAAAAACTCGCTGGCACATTGCACGGGGAATAGCTGCCATTTCTTCCCGGATATTGGTCTTCAACTGGTTAATCGTGGCTGGGTTATTGGTGTAGACTCTACTTTTTAGGTATCTCCACAAAAAAAAGTCCGGTGGCGTCAGATCCGGACTTCTAGGAGGCCATGCAATGTCACCTCGGCGCGATATCAGTTTCCCAGCAAACATCTCGTTTACGACCGCCAAAGAGGCATTAGCTGTATGGCATGTCACGCCATCTTGTTGAAACCATGTCACACGATTATAGGCTTCAAATTGTTGCAGTTGTGGAAAGAAAAAATCCCTTAACATGGCTATGTATCGGTCAGAATTTACAGTGACAGATTGGCCTTGTTTTTTCGAAGAAGTAGGGTCCGATAATTCCGTTCTTGTTGACCTTGGGCGTCCTGCAGGCTTCTGTTTGAGAGTCGAACCAGTCTCTTCGAACTTTCTGACCCACGATCGAATCACACTTTCTTTCGGACACTGATTTAGGTCATGTAATCCAAACTCACGCCGAAATAAACGCCGAACAATAGCGCACGAATTGTGATTTTTAATAATGTTTAACGCAGAATGCACGTTGCGCTCCGGTGAAGTGATCCATCGCGACTAAATTTCCGAGAACCGAGTTACTTAACCCCACCACCCGCGCAGTCCCCTCTCTAAAGCTTCAAACGCAAGAGTGCTTTTAAAATCGTACGCCTTTCTGGCCAACCTTGTATTAGTGGCCGATAGTGGCGAGCTATTTCTGTAAAATAGAAAAAAAAATTCTTTGAATACACACTTTCCTTTCCAGCAGTCGACTCCTCCAAAGGGAAATGAGAGTGCGTGGTAGCCTGCCGAAGAAAGGGTGCTTTCGGCCGATTTACAAAATTTAACCCCATACCCACATACATTACAAAAACCGTCTCTAAACTACGTTAAATGACTCGACGAGACAAGTGGTAGAGCTACCGTAACGGTTTTGTACGCGGTCAAAATTCCCGACGCGTGGAAGCATTCCGGGCTCCGCAACTCCAGCATACGCCACCGAACGTTGAACCGATACCACTCGTCTATCACGCATACGAAATAAGTAGAATCCTTCCGCGACATAAAGGCAAGGTAGCCTTCTATTTTCTTGAGAGTCCAGGCCGACAGGAGAAACCCCATCTGGCTGACAGTTCCATCAAGAAAATAGAAGGTCCTTACAGGGGTTAACCTGGAACAACACATCGGAAGGATTCTGTCGCGAAAAAAAATTAAACAAAGGAGAGCGGAAGCTACAACTCACGTGAAGCGACTGCTAGTGGGTATCACACAACTCCACTGCTCCTGTTTGTGAGGCTCGAGTACCAAAGTACCTGACATCCTCCGTAAAGGACCAACTCGTCAGAAGACGCGAATCTTTTGTCCCCTTAGGATGTTTTGGGCCCCACGTTGGGCGCCATTTGTAATGATTTTATGTCTACGTCCGAACGAGGAACCGACCTCTCATCGGTTCTAGACGTTAAGTCTGAGTAGTGCCAACGGATGGTACCAACCGGTCAACCAATCCGTGCACCGTAACCCATTCACGCGGTGGCTGCTTGTCGGCCAGCTAGATCGGAGAGGATTTCGGTCGCGGGTCTCCGAATGGGTTACGCTCATTTACAATATTCAGCCACCAATAAATGCCCGTTTTCAAACGCGTCACAAAATAAAACCATACGGAGAGGAAACCTATTTTACGTTACTCCGTATTTCTTCATCAATCAGTCAAAGGACAAAATCTAATTTTTACTTCGCGTTCCCGAATTTCCGACGCGGTACCGAAAAGTATACTACGTTAACGTAATTCCGAAAAAAAGCTACGCTAAAGAAAAATCAAAATCAACTAAGGTACCGCGTACCGCGCGCAACGCGAAACCGACCTCAGCGGATTTTTGCAAACCCTACCCTCGCGACGGCATACCTACCCTGCACCTCACTTCCCGCTGAAAAGAAGAACCACTGGAAGGAAAGTCGTTGTTAAGGTTAGCAATTCATTTTGTTATTTAATTTCATTTTTAATTTAATAAAATTAGGATTTCTATTACAAATATTATCTTCCATTTAAAAACGAGAAACTTCTATAATTTAAAAAGCTGTACCGTAAAAAAAAATCGTGCAAATATTTATCTTAGATACTTTTCCTAATCTGACTTGATTTTAGTTGTCTACTTTTTCTTATTTTAAGCTTTAATTTTAGAAAACCCAAAAAAACTATCTTTCATCTATGTTTTGTTTTTAAATTTTAAGTTAAAAAAAAAGATCACTTTTCGGGTTTTCGTACATTCTAAGCCTTAAACAAATTTGCTGTTTGCTTGTCTATTTTAAATTTAGTCATAAAGCGCTTATTTCTTATCGGAAAGGATTCTGGGGGTTGAAAAATATTTTAGAATTTCTCAAACGTTTACATGTATCGTGTTGCAATCAAAAAGAAAAATTACAATATCTCAAATTCTAGCCAAGAAACAAAACAAATGATGGAGGTCAATAACTTATTTCATGGTGGCACTGTTATCTTGCCTCTTTTAATTGCCAGCAACACTCTTTGTTAACTATTTTAGTAGATCGTATGTAAAAATTATCAGCAAAATCGAATACCCTATTTTCTTGTAATTATTTTTAACATTACATTATTTTGAACAACTATTTTCTATTTTACTCTTTGTTATTTCCACCCCGTTCTTTCATTAATAAATAGGTTTTACATTAGATGCGCTTACCAGGAGGACTGTGTACAATTATTTAAATTTTACCTTAGTCAGAATTACATATATTAATTACAATTACGAGAAGGTACTGTTCACTTTTATATTGTAACCTTTTACTAATGTAAGAAATTTCATTTAAACATAACATTGAGCGAAAGGATTAATAGTAAACTCAAGATGAAGGGGGAAAAATAAAGGTGAAGAAAAATGGAACGTTCTCGTAAGAACAGTCTTACGTTAAAAAAATTACAAACCAACCAAACCGCAAAGAGGAAAGGAGTCTCCTTTCACTAGATGAAGTTGAATTAGGGATTGCATTATCTTGTAGATGATACTAGTTACAAAAAATAACAGTTGAGGATGCCAAAAAAAAATTGAAAAAAAAATTTTTCCAAACACTAGGCTAAATACAAATATCCATGCGCCGCGAATGCTCAACTAACGAACAGGACAATTCATAGCCACTTTTGTTGACAAATTCAGTTCTTTTCAGCTAGGCAAGTGTGCAAATGATAAACTTAGAAATCATTTCTTAATCAAAGTAGAAAACAGGAAAGCAGATTGGATATACTCGTAGGTTGAAATGTTCTTTTACGTTATTTGGATATTTTAATGAATGGTCTTACAATTAACAGTCGTTTCATTATTAATTTTAAACTTCTTTGTATGGGTCTTTCTCTAAATGTTACAACTATATTGTTTAGTGCATGCGTGATTCTTATCAAGAGGGTTATATGTTATACTCTATGAATTTTTAACTTGGGTATTTATCACTAAGTGTTTGTTTTGCTCTAGGTGTTTATTTTAAATGGGTTTATATTTGTTGTAACTAAACGATTACGTCAGGCAATTTTGAACTTTCCATAAAAATATTTCTATTTTTATCTATCCTTATCCTGTAAGCTACTCTGATTAAATATCCTATTTTATCTTTATTTAATATATGTATATATAAGTTTATATAAATAATATTTTGAGAGGTTAGTATGGGTTTCATGACTTCTGTATATAATTAATTATAAGGTATATATAAAAAAAGAGACATATCAAAAGAAATGCGCTGTGTTCTTTATCTTTCAATCTTTTGTCAACTTCTAAATATCGTTCGCTTTCAATAACAACATTAACCTTGGTTACCGATCCGAAGTTGTTTCTTTCTAACGCGCGGATGTTGGATATCGCTTGGATGCTACGATTTTGATTTTGTTTTAAATTTCTGCTTGTAGGTTGCACGGTCGTGTACAATATATTGACGTGTTACGGAGTCGAAGCCGATGTTCGCGAACTTCGTCTCTCGCCTCTAATCAAACCCGCATATTTCTTGCGTATTGCTCATCGCATCTCGCAGCACAATTCATATATCTATTCTATGCTTTGTGTGTGTGTGTCTCAAAATCAAACAATCTTTGGTGTAGCCTCATTCTACCCACAACAAAGTCGTTTTGTTTTGCTTCAGCAAAATTAAATTCAAGCGCTTATTTCATGAAGCAGGGACTGTTCAGCTAATTTTACCAAACGTTTCATCGAAAACGGTCGAAATTAAATTAAAAACACAATCGGCACAATCATATCCGGTGTGTACAATATCACACGCCACATACCCCAAGCAAACCTAATTACCTTGATAGTTCTGAGGCCAAATGGTGGGAACATTCACTGGCACACTGCAGCACTGATAAAACGGCTGGTACGGTATTGAAGGGTGGTATATTGTTGGTACACCTGCTGGTGGGTAAACTGCTGCAAACTGCTCAATAGGCCTGTTGCTTATCGGAGCCGGTGGAGTAGCACATAATAAACGGCACCATTCGTTGCCCATATAGTCTGTTCCTAAATAGCAGGAGGGATCCGGAAAAACAGACTATTAGAGCGGTGAAACGAAAACTCACTAATGGAGTCGTATTTAAAATGCTACTTTTTATGGTTACCTTTTTCCTTGGCTTTTTCCCAATTCCTGCAATCCGTCTAGATGTTGTGTTTGTTGTCGCACCAGTTGGTGATCGAATCGAAACGTTAATTTGTTTTTTTTTTACCCTTTTGGAACTGTCGGCACACTCCTTAAAACTCCTTATGCGTGGCGGCCACTACCTCCACACTTCAATTCCATGTGGCTGTCAACTTCTGTTGACATCCCACGACAAAATAGACGTGGGATGTGCACTGGTCGCAACCAACGTAAAATGACAAGCCACCTAGCAGCAAAGTGTGTTGGTAGTGGTCACCAGCGGCGTCGCATGATTCATTACAGGGCAGTGTCCACGATGCCTACCAGGCATGGGGAGACTGAAGGAAACATTGCTTGGCCCTATGACGCTTTTTTTTTTTCTCAGCGTCGTAGGTCTTTGGCATGGTAGACTCCCAGCTCCTTTCCGGACATGTCCGCAATGAGGTACCGCGTGGGACTTAAAACTTGTAAGACTCGACACTTCACGAACTTCTTATCTAGTTTGGCAGTGGAATGCCGACCTGCTTCACTTTGTCTAAAATTCCGTCGGTAGATTTCGTCGCCTGCCTTGAAGCCAGAAGGATGGGATCGCAGATTGTACCGCTCCTCCCCCACCCGTCTACTGTCTTCAATCCTCTCCCGGATTTGTTCTCGTAGAATTTGGGAGTTTCTCGTGCGGCTCCAGCACCACTATTGGGTCTTCCAACCCTTTCAACTGTCGCAATAGCCGGTACGAGTTTCCGTGACAAATCATATGCTGGCCGAACACGGCAAAGTATGGGGAGATGCCTGTAGTGGAGTGATAAGACGAACGCAGGGCACCGGTGATGGCGGAAATCCTGCGGTCCCAATCCTTCTGATCCGGTTGGACGTAGGCCCGAATGGCGGCTATGAGGGTGCGGTTCAATCGCTCGGACGCATTGGCTTGCGGAGAATAAACGGCAGTCCACTGATGCGTAATGCCATACTTCTCCATTAATTATCGAAATCTAGACGAGGCGAACTGAACTCCGTTGTCGGAGACCAGCTTCTCCGGTACTCCAAATATATGGAAAACGCAATTTTCCAGAAAACTGACTGTGGGGCCGGTGTGCAGGTTTCGAAAAGGTTCCACAAACGGAAATTTGGACAAGTGGTCCAGGACCACGACAGCTCCCGTGTATCCCGAAGTCGAGCGAGGGTACGGACCGATGAGATCTATATACAGGCGCTGGAACACTCGCTCCGGTAGTTCGAATTTTCCCATCGGGGGCCGAAGAACAGAATTGGGCGCTTTAGTGCATTTGCACAGCTCACAAGCGGCTACGTACTTTTTCACTTGCTGCGCCATCTTAGGCCAAAAGAAGTAAGTCTTCAGTCGCCGAAGCGTACGACCATAACCGCCGTGTGCACTCAATGGGTGGTCATGAGCCCGCTTAATCAATTCGCATGTCAGTTCTTCGGGCACCCACAACTTCCACTGTTCCTCTTCTTGAATGGGGTCTCCGGAGGCGTGTTTCGTCCGCTTGTATATAAATCCCTCCGTCACCCGTAGTTCTGGCAGCTGTGGCAACTGGTCCTGAATCGTATTCATCAGCTGGGTATAACATGCTGACTTGAAGGCGGGATGGTCCAAGTCGATCCATAGGGGGCTGTCGTCCTCCTGGGCCAACTCGGCTCCTTCAGGCGCGAACATCCTTGATAGTGTGTCCGGTACCACGTGCTGACTTCCATTGCGGTGTCTTATCGTGAAGTCAAACGCCTGTAATTTCAAGGCCCATCTGGCCAAGCGGCCGTGGAGATCAGTTTGGCTCATCAGCCATTTCAGTGACGCATGATCAGTGACGATTTCAAAAGGATGTCCTTATACATATGCTCAAAAACGTTTCACTGCCAGCACAGCCGCTAGGCATTCCTGCTCCGAGACCATGTAGTTCCGCTGGGCCTGGTTCAGCTTGTGGGACATGAAGGCTATAGGCCTCTCCTCGCCGTCTTGTGCAACCTGGACTAAGACTGCTCCCACCCCATGTTGACTCGCGTCACAATGGATTGAGAACGGTTTGTCAAAGTCCGGGCTGTGCAGTACGGGGGCTGTAGTCAGACTCTTCTTTAGCTCTTCAAAGGCTCGCAAGCTGGGCTCTTCCCAGACGAACTTACGTCCCTTACGCAGCATGTCGGTCAAAGGAGTGGTAATGGTGCCATAGTCACGCACGAATCGCTGGTACCATCCGCATAAGCCCAGGAATCGGCGTAATTGCTTGGTGGTCTTGGGTAATGGAAAAACGTCAATCGCTTGAGTCTTGTCCGGGTCGGTTTTGATATTGCCATGCCCAATGATGTGACCTAAATACTTCACCTCCGTCATCACGAACTGACTCTTCTGTATGTTGATGGTTAACCCTGCCCTCCGGATGTGTAGAGCCACCTCCTGAAGCAGGTCGATGTGTTCGTTAAAGGTCTCGGTTATAAGCAGCAGATCGTCCAAGTACACGAAAACTTGGTGCCGTAAGTGCGGTGGTATCACCTTATCCATAAGGCGCGTCATTGTTTGAGGGGCATTGCACAATCCGAATGGCATGGTCACGAATTGGTACAGGGGCCGACCTGGGACTGTGAAGGCTGCTTTCTCCTTTGAGCCCGGGTCTAAAGGAATTTGCCAGAAGGCGTCCTTGAGGTCTAAGCTCGTGATGAAGTGGGCTTTAGGCAACCGACTCAAAATGCCTTCAATCAACGGTAGAGGGTATGCGTCCTTGACAGTGACGGCGTTCAAACGTCTGGCATCTAAGCACAGCCGGACCTTGTTCGGCTTGACAACTAAGGTGCTGCGATTCTTCGATCACGCCTAATGCTAGCATTCGATCAATTTCGGCATATAACAACTTTTCCTTCGCCGGAGATATGGCAAAATGTCTCTGTTTGATGGGTTTAGCATCCCCCACATCTATTGTGTGTAACACCAGGGCCGGCCGCCCGAGACCTTCCTTCTCATGCGATGGAAAAGCCGATATAGCCGAGTCAAGTCGCAGTTGTTGATTCACATCCAGTGTATGTCGTAATAAGTGAGTGGTTTGAGTTTGGTCAGGAACTGTGGTGACGGACTCCAGGGTCGTACCGGAAAACAGTGCTAGGGCCAAGTTAAATTTTCGAATGAAATCCACTCCTAGATAAAGATTCTGGGTTAATTGAGGTATGATGTAAAATTCCAGAGGTTTAGTTACTCCCTTAAAGGTGATATCCGTCGTAATTTTTCCCACTACAGAGTGACGAGTTCCGTCCGCCGTGCTTAACCAGGTGGTAAAATGGTGGATTTGGTCCGCGTGCATTGCCAGTACCTCCCTTGCAAAATCGGCTGATATGCAATTCACACTGGCTCCCGTATCGACTAAACCTGACAAACGTTTTTGCAGGAGGTGTACTGACGCATATGGTCGAACGTCATCCCTCAATAATTCGTCTAAGTGTATGTCCTTCTGCACCTTCCTCGACTGCCTGACCCTTCTCCAGAAGCTCCGCATCCGACGCGTGGCTCGCTTTCTTCGCGGTGGGACAGTTGTAGCCATCTCCTCATGGAAGATGCGCTGTCGAGTAGCCAAATAATTCCGCAGTCTGACGTGGAAGGGTTTGACATGCCAAGGAACCTTCGCCTTGCTGTCATTTCCCTGCGCGTCGGCCTTGACAAAGGATGGCGTCGGTTGTGGAACTTCGGGAGAACTGTGTTTGGCGGTGCGAGTCAGCAGAATTGGAGTCATGTCTGGGGCTTGGTCATAGCTAGTGATGGGATCCGCCTTGGTTCGTCCGGGTTTTAGGAGTGCCGACGGGTAGTCGCGGCACTCGCTGGCAAGTTTTTTCGCAATTTGCAATTTGCGCAATCAGGTGCGTAAGTGTCGGCCTTCCCGCATCGGTAACAGAAGAGCGTCGGCTCCGCTGGACATGCATAGAACCGATGCCCCGTTTGTCGGCAGTTCCAACAGACCGTCGGGCTTGTAATTGCTTCAAGGGAGGATCGATCAATCATTGCTGGGTCCTCAAGCTCCTGCGGTGCTCCGCTCCTCGGTACTGGGTCAGCAAGTAGGTGGTCCGCTGCCATCAACTCCGCGGTGTGATGATTTCGGGGATTTGGTCCCGTTATGCGAGGTTGTGGACGGAAGGTACCTCGCCGCTCATCCAGTTGTTCTTGCCTACGGGCATGAAGGCGCAATCCCTGTATGGTGTTGATGGAAAAATGCAGAAGGCTGTTCTGAAGCTCCCAACGCATATTCTCTCTGATAATTTCTACCAGTTCGTCCTCGGGCATGGTTGTTCGCAGGCGAGTGCTCAATCTCACTATACTTGTGTAGTATTGATCGAACGGTTCGTGCGCGCCTTGTTTCCGTTTCTTTATCTGTTCCCTTAGTTCTCTCTCAGTGAAGCCGTCATCAAATCGATTGCGGAAGGCTGCACTGAAAGAATCCCAAGTGGGACGTGGCGTCGACTCCTTAAAACTCCAGTACCAGTCGGCAGCATCTCCGCTGAACAAAAGATGTGCATGCCGGAGGAAGGCCGAGAAATCACCTTCCAGGGTGCTGGAGACTAACGCCTGAATCCTGAAAAGGAACCGGTCCGCTGATATCATAGCGTTGAAACCCGTGAAGTTCAGGCGCCAACTCTCCATGATACGAGGCGTCGGGTCTCGGAAAGGTGTCAATGCGTTCCCGGGGGGAATCGCATCTTCGATTGACCTGTTGTAAGGGACTGCCTTGGGGACTGGAGGTACCAACGGAGGTGGGGTGCTGTGTCGTGGTCTATACTCGGTAGCTCTGGGATCCATTCCCGAGTTCCTTGGAGGTAGGGTCCATTGATCAGATGGTCGAGAGTGGGGCATAGCCACACTGGGATTGGGCTCCCAGCCAAGCGGAGTTCTCACGCGGCTGGGTGGTTGGCTCATGGGGAGGTTCTGGAGCCTTCCCTCCAAGTTGCCAATCCTCTCAGACATATCTCGCATTAACGCCACGAGGGTGTCAATGGAGTGGGTGGAAGGCGCGGGTGTAACCTCGGCCGCGACAACTGCAGCAGGAACTTCCCCGCCTACAACTCCCTGCAAGTCCATCAGTGATTGGGGCGGTTCGGCATCTGGAACCCCTTTCGCCACTGCTCCACGCGTGGGGACGGGTGTTCCGAGGGGGACGTCTACGGCGGTCCGCTCTATGGGTCGCCGGCATAGTGGGCAAAGCTCGGACGTTAGGAAGAGCTGTTGGACACAGGCACGATGGAACAGGTGTCCGCACTCCAATCGCACGCTGTGTACGCCCTCCACTACGTCTTCAAAGCAGATCCCGCAGTTAGCTGGTTGGACCGTTTTGGATCCGGTCCAACGCTTGTCTGGGGTCCGCTTAGTCGCCATGTTGATGTTTAATGTGTGTTGGCAATGGGTATTCCTTAAAAAAACAGAAAGGTAGATTACTCCTACTACTACTTAATATATATGAAGCTTAGAAATATATACAGGGTGGGCCAGAAAGAATTGCGAATTTGAAAAAATCATTAAAAAAAACTGAGTACAATTCACATACAAATTTTTATTTCTATGAAAATTGACATCTGGGAAATTCATTTCTTAAAAATAACGCCATCCAGGTGTGCACCATCCCGCTGCAAACATTCTTCGAATCTGACCCTCAAATTGGTAAAAACTCGCTGGCACATTGCACGGGGAATAGCTGCCATTTCTTCCCGGATATTGGTCTTCAACTGGTTAATCGTGGCTGGGTTATTGGTGTAGACTCTACTTTTTAAGGTATCTCCACAAAAAAAAGTCCGGTGGCGTCAGATCCGGACTTCTAGGAGGCCATGCAATGTCACCTCGGCGCGATATCAGTTTCCCAGCAAACATCTCGTTTACGACCGCCAAAGAGGCATTAGCTGTATGGCATGTCACGCCATCTTGTTGAAACCATGTCACACGATTATAGGCTTCAAATTGTTGCAGTTGTGGAAAGAAAAAATCCCTTAACATGGCTATGTATCGGTCAGAATTTACAGTGACAGATTGGCCTTGTTTTTTCGAAGAAGTAGGGTCCGATAATTCCGTTCTTGTTGACCTTGGGCGTCCTGCAGGCTTCTGTTTGAGAGTCGAACCAGTCTCTTCGAACTTTCTGACCCACGATCGAATCACACTTTCTTTCGGACACTGATTTAGGTCATGTAATCCAAACTCACGCCGAAATAAACGCCGAACAATAGCGCACGAATTGTGATTTTTAATAATGTTTAACGCAGAATGCACGTTGCGCTCCGGTGAAGTGATCCATCGCGATTAAATTTCCGAGAACCGAGTTACTTAACCCCACCACCCGCGCAGTCCCCTCTCTAAAGCTTCAAACGCAAGAGTGCTTTTAAAATCGTACGCCTTTCTGGCCAACCTTGTATTAGTGGCCGATAGTGGCGAGCTATTTCTGTAAAATAGAAAAAAAAATTCTTTGAATACACACTTTCCTTTCCAGCAGTCGACTCCTCCAAAGGGAAATGAGAGTGCGTGGTAGCCTGCCGAAGAAAGGGTGCTTTCGGCCGATTTACAAAATTTAACCCCATACCCACATACATTACAAAAACCGTCTCTAAACTACGTTAAATGACTCGACGAGACAAGTGGTAGAGCTACCGTAACGGTTTTGTACGCGGTCAAAATTCCCGACGCGTGGAAGCATTCCGGGCTCCGCAACTCCAGCATACGCCACCGAACGTTGAACCGATACCACTCGTCTATCACGCATACGAAATAAGTAGAATCCTTCCGCGACATAAAGGCAAGGTAGCCTTCTATTTTCTTGAGAGTCCAGGCCGACAGGAGAAACCCCATCTGGCTGACAGTTCCATCAAGAAAATAGAAGGTCCTTACAGGGGTTAACCTGGAACAACACATCGGAAGGATTCTGTCGCGAAAAAAAATTAAACAAAGGAGAGCGGAAGCTACAACTCACGTGAAGCGACTGCTAGTGGGTATCACACAACTCCACTGCTCCTGTTTGTGAGGCTCGAGTACCAAAGTACCTGACATCCTCCGTAAAGGACCAACTCGTCAGAAGACGCGAATCTTTTATCCCCTTAGGATGTTTTGGGCCCCACGTTGGGCGCCATTTGTAATGATTTTATGTCTACGTCCGAACGAGGAACCGACCTCTCATCGGTTCTAGACGTTAAGTCTGAGTAGTGCCAACGGATGGTACCAACCGGTCAACCAATCCGTGCACCGTAACCCATTCACGCGGTGGCTGCTTGTCGGCCAGCTAGATCGGAGAGGATTTCGGTCGCGGGTCTCCGAATGGGTTACGCTCATTTACAATATTCAGCCACCAATAAATGCCCGTTTTCAAACGCGTCACAAAATAAAACCATACGGAGAGGAAACCTATTTTACGTTACTCCGTATTTCTTCATCAATCAGTCAAAGGACAAAATCTAATTTTTACTTCGCGTTCCCGAATTTCCGACGCGGTACCGAAAAGTATACTACGTTAACGTAATTCCGAAAAAAAGCTACGCTAAAGAAAAATCAAAATCAACTAAGGTACCGCGTACCGCGCGCAACGCGAAACCGACCTCAGCGGATTTTTGCAAACCCTACCCTCGCGACGGCATACCTACCCTGCACCTCACTTCCCGCTGAAAAGAAGAACCACTGGAAGGAAAGTCGTTGTTAAGGTTAGCAATTCATTTTGTTATTTAATTTCATTTTTAATTTAATAAAATTAGGATTTCTATTACAAATATTATCTTCCATTTAAAAACGAGAAACTTCTATAATTTAAAAAGCTGTACCGTAAAAAAAAATCGTGCAAATATTTATCTTAGATACTTTTCCTAATCTGACTTGATTTTAGTTGTCTACTTTTTCTTATTTTAAGCTTTAATTTTAGAAAACCCAAAAAAACTATCTTTCATCTATGTTTTGTTTTTAAATTTTAAGTTAAAAAAAAAGATCACTTTTCGGGTTTTCGTACATTCTAAGCCTTAAACAAATTTGCTGTTTGCTTGTCTATTTTAAATTTAGTCATAAAGCGCTTATTTCTTATCGGAAAGGATTCTGGGGGTTGAAAAATATTTTAGAATTTCTCAAACGTTTACATGTATCGTGTTGCAATCAAAAAGAAAAATTACAATATCTCAAATTCTAGCCAAGAAACAAAACAAATGATGGAGGTCAATAACTTATTTCATGGTGGCACTGTTATCTTGCCTCTTTTAATTGCCAGCAACACTCTTTGTTAACTATTTTAGTAGATCGTATGTAAAAATTATCAGCAAAATCGAATACCCTATTTTCTTGTAATTATTTTTAACATTACATTATTTTGAACAACTATTTTCTATTTTACTCTTTGTTATTTCCACCCAGTTCTTTCATTAATAAATAGGTTTTACATTAGATGCGCTTACCAGGAGGACTGTGTACAATTATTTAAATTTTACCTTAGTCAGAATTACATATATTAATTACAATTACGAGAAGGTACTGTTCACTTTTATATTGTAACCTTTTACTAATGTAAGAAATTTCATTTAAACATAACATTGAGCGAAAGGATTAATAGTAAACTCAAGATGAAGGGGGAAAAATAAAGGTGAAGAAAAATGGAACGTTCTCGTAAGAACAGTCTTACGTTAAAAAAATTACAAACCAACCAAACCGCAAAGAGGAAAGGAGTCTCCTTTCACTAGATGAAGTTGAATTAGGGATTGCATTATCTTGTAGATGATACTAGTTACAAAAAATAACAGTTGAGGATGCCAAAAAAAAATTGAAAAAAAAATTTTTCCAAACACTAGGCTAAATACAAATATCCATGCGCCGCGAATGCTCAACTAACGAACAGGACAATTCATAGCCACTTTTGTTGACAAATTCAGTTCTTTTCAGCTAGGCAAGTGTGCAAATGATAAACTTAGAAATCATTTCTTAATCAAAGTAGAAAACAGGAAAGCAGATTGGATATACTCGTAGGTTGAAATGTTCTTTTACGTTATTTGGATATTTTAATGAATGGTCTTACAATTAACAGTCGTTTCATTATTAATTTTAAACTTCTTTGTATGGGTCTTTCTCTAAATGTTACAACTATATTGTTTAGTGCATGCGTGATTCTTATCAAGAGGGTTATATGTTATACTCTATGAATTTTTAACTTGGGTATTTATCACTAAGTGTTTGTTTTGCTCTAGGTGTTTATTTTAAATGGGTTTATATTTGTTGTAACTAAACGATTACGTCAGGCAATTTTGAACTTTCCATAAAAATATTTCTATTTTTATCTATCCTTATCCTGTAAGCTACTCTGATTAAATATCCTATTTTATCTTTATTTAATATATGTATATATAAGTTTATATAAATAATATTTTGAGAGGTTAGTATGGGTTTCATGACTTCTGTATATAATTAATTATAAGGTATATATAAAAAAAGAGACATATCAAAAGAAATGCGCTGTGTTCTTTATCTTTCAATCTTTTGTCAACTTCTAAATATCGTTCGCTTTCAATAACAACATTAACCTTGGTTACCGATCCGAAGTTGTTTCTTTCTAACGCGCGGATGTTGGATATCGCTTGGATGCTACGATTTTGATTTTGTTTTAAATTTCTGCTTGTAGGTTGCACGGTCGTGTACAATATATTGACGTGTTACGGAGTCGAAGCCGATGTTCGCGAACTTCGTCTCTCGCCTCTAATCAAACCCGCATATTTCTTGCGTATTGCTCATCGCATCTCGCAGCACAATTCATATATCTATTCTATGCTTTGTGTGTGTGTGTCTCAAAATCAAACAATCTTTGGTGTAGCCTCATTCTACCCACAACAAAGTCGTTTTGTTTTGCTTCAGCAAAATTAAATTCAAGCGCTTATTTCATGAAGCAGGGACTGTTCAGCTAATTTTACCAAACGTTTCATCGAAAACGGTCGAAATTAAATTAAAAACACAATCGGCACAATCATATCCGGTGTGTACAATATCACACGCCACATACCCCAAGCAAACCTAATTACCTTGACAGTTCTGAGGCCAAATGGTGGGAACATTCACTGGCACACTGCAGCACTGATAAAACGGGGTGGTATATTGTTGGTACACCTGCTGGTGGGTAAACTGCTGCAAACTGCTCAATAGGCCTGTTGCTTATCGGAGCCGGTGGAGTAGCACATAATAAACGGCACCATTCGTTGCCCATATAGTCTGTTCCTAAATAGCAGGAGGGATCCGGAAAAACAGACTATTAGAGCGGTGAAACGAAAACTCACTAATGGAGTCGTATTTAAAATGCTACTTTTTATGGTTACCTTTTTCCTTGGCTTTTTCCCAATTCCTGCAATCCGTCTAGATGTTGTGTTTGTTGTCGCACCAGTTGGTGATCGAATCGAAACGTTAATTTGTTTTTTTTTTTACCCTTTTGGAACTGTCGGCACACTCCTTAAAACTCCTTATGCGTGGCGGCCACTACCTCCACACTTCAATTCCATGTGGCTGTCAAATTCTGTTGGCATCCCACGACAAAATAGACGTGGGATGTGCACTGGTCGCAACCAACGTAAAATGACAAGCCACCTAGCAGCAAAGTGTGTTGGTAGTGGTCACCAGCGGCGTCGCATGATTCATTACAGGGCAGTGTCCACGATGCCTACCAGGCATGGGGAGACTGAAGGAAACATTGCTTGGCCCTATGACGCTTTTTTTTTTCTCAGCGTCGTAGGTCTTTGGCATGGTAGACTCCCAGCTCCTTTCCGGACATGTCCGCAATGAGGTACCGCGTGGGACTTAAAACTTGTAAGACTCGACACTTCACGAACTTCTTATCTAGTTTGGCAGTGGAATGCCGACCTGCTTCACTTTGTCTAAAATTCCGTCGGTAGATTTCGTCGCCTGCCTTGAAGCCAGAAGGATGGGATCGCAGATTGTACCGCTCCTCCCCCACCCGTCTACTGTCTTCAATCCTCTCCCGGATTTGTTCTCGTAGAATTTGGGAGTTTCTCGTGCGGCTCCAGCACCACTATTGGGTCTTCCAACCCTTTCAACTGTCGCAATAGCCGGTACGAGTTTCCGTGACAAATCATATGCTGGCCGAACACGGCAAAGTATGGGGAGATGCCTGTAGTGGAGTGATAAGACGAACGCAGGGCACCGGTGATGGCGGAAATCCTGCGGTCCCAATCCTTCTGATCCGGTTGGACGTAGGCCCGAATGGCGGCTATGAGGGTGCGGTTCAATCGCTCGGACGCATTGGCTTGCGGAGAATAAACGGCAGTCCACTGATGCGTAATGCCATACTTCTCCATTAATTATCGAAATCTAGACGAGGCGAACTGAACTCCGTTGTCGGAGACCAGCTTCTCCGGTACTCCAAATATATGGAAAACGCAATTTTCCAGAAAACTGACTGTGGGGCCGGTGTGCAGGTTTCGAAAAGGTTCCACAAACGGAAATTTGGACAAGTGGTCCAGGACCACGACAGCTCCCGTGTATCCCGAAGTCGAGCGAGGGTACGGACCGATGAGATCTATATACAGGCGCTGGAACACTCGCTCCGGTAGTTCGAATTTTCCCATCGGGGGCCGAAGAACAGAATTGGGCGCTATAGTGCATTTGCACAGCTCACAAGCGGCTACGTACTTTTTCACTTGCTGCGCCATCTTAGGCCAAAAGAAGTAAGTCTTCAGTCGCCGAAGCGTACGACCATAACCGCCGTGTGCACTCAATGGGTGGTCATGAGCCCGCTTAATCAATTCGCATGTCAGTTCTTCGGGCACCCACAACTTCCACTGTTCCTCTTCTTGAATGGGGTCTCCGGAGGCGTGTTTCGTCCGCTTGTATATAAATCCCTCCGTCACCCGTAGTTCTGGCAGCTGTGGCAACTGGTCCTGAATCGTATTCATCAGCTGGGTATAACATGCTGACTTGAAGGCGGGATGGTCCAAGTCGATCCATAGGGGGCTGTCGTCCTCCTGGGCCAACTCGGCTCCTTCAGGCGCGAACATCCTTGATAGTGTGTCCGGTACCACGTGCTGACTTCCATTGCGGTGTCTTATCGTGAAGTCAAACGCCTGTAATTTCAAGGCCCATCTGGCCAAGCGGCCGTGGAGATCAGTTTGGCTCATCAGCCATTTCAGTGACGCATGATCAGTGACGATTTCAAAAGGATGTCCTTATACATATGCTCAAAAACGTTTCACTGCCAGCACAGCCGCTAGGCATTCCTGCTCCGAGACCATGTAGTTCCGCTGGGCCTGGTTCAGCTTGTGGGACATGAAGGCTATAGGCCTCTCCTCGCCGTCTTGTGCAACCTGGACTAAGACTGCTCCCACCCCATGTTGACTCGCGTCACAATGGATTGAGAACGGTTTGTCAAAGTCCGGGCTGTGCAGTACGGGGGCTGTAGTCAGACTCTTCTTTAGCTCTTCAAAGGCTCGCAAGCTGGGCTCTTCCCAGACGAACTTACGTCCCTTACGCAGCATGTCGGTCAAAGGAGTGGTAATGGTGCCATAGTCACGCACGAATCGCTGGTACCATCCGCATAAGCCCAGGAATCGGCGTAATTGCTTGGTGGTCTTGGGTAATGGAAAAACGTCAATCGCTTGAGTCTTGTCCGGGTCGGTTTTGATATTGCCATGCCCAATGATGTGACCTAAATACTTCACCTCCGTCATCACGAACTGACTCTTCTGTATGTTGATGGTTAACCCTGCCCTCCGGATGTGTAGAGCCACCTCCTGAAGCAGGTCGATGTGTTCGTTAAAGGTCTCGGTTATAAGCAGCAGATCGTCCAAGTACACGAAAACTTGGTGCCGTAAGTGCGGTGGTATCACCTTATCCATAAGGCGCGTCATTGTTTGAGGGGCATTGCACAATCCGAATGGCATGGTCACGAATTGGTACAGGGGCCGACCTGGGACTGTGAAGGCTGCTTTCTCCTTTGAGCCCGGGTCTAAAGGAATTTGCCAGAAGGCGTCCTTGAGGTCTAAGCTCGTGATGAAGTGGGCTTTAGGCAACCGACTCAAAATGCCTTCAATCAACGGTAGAGGGTATGCGTCCTTGACAGTGACGGCGTTCAAACGTCTGGCATCTAAGCACAGCCGGACCTTGTTCGGCTTGACAACTAAGGTGCTGCGATTCTTCGATCACGCCTAATGCTAGCATTCGATCAATTTCGGCATATAACAACTTTTCCTTCGCCGGAGATATGGCAAAATGTCTCTGTTTGATGGGTTTAGCATCCCCCACATCTATTGTGTGTAACACCAGGGCCGGCCGCCCGAGACCTTCCTTCTCATGCGATGGAAAAGCCGATATAGCCGAGTCAAGTCGCAGTTGTTGATTCACATCCAGTGTATGTCGTAATAAGTGAGTGGTTTGAGTTTGGTCAGGAACTGTGGTGACGGACTCCAGGGTCGTACCGGAAAACAGTGCTAGGGCCAAGTTAAATTTTCGAATGAAATCCACTCCTAGATAAAGATTCTGGGTTAATTGAGGTATGATGTAAAATTCCAGAGGTTTAGTTACTCCCTTAAAGGTGACATCCGTCGTAATTTTTCCCACTACAGAGTGACGAGTTCCGTCCGCCGTGCTTAACCAGGTGGTAAAAGGGTGGATTTGGTCCGCGTGCATTGCCAGTACCTCCCTTGCAAAATCGGCTGATATGCAATTCACACTGGCTCCCGTATCGACTACACCTGACAAACGTTTTTGCAGGAGGTGTACTGACGCATATGGTCGAACGTCATCCCTCAATAATTCGTCTAAGTGTATGTCCTTCTGCACCTTCCTCGACTGCCTGACCCTTCTCCAGAAGCTCCGCATCCGACGCGTGGCTCGCTTTCTTCGCGGTGGGACAGTTGTAGCCATCTCCTCATGGAAGATGCGCTGTCGAGTAGCCAAATAATTCCGCAGTCTGACGTGGAAGGGTTTGACATGCCAAGGAACCTTCGCCTTGCTGTCATTTCCCTGCGCGTCGGCCTTGACAAAGGATGGCGTCGGTTGTGGAACTTCGGGAGAACTGTGTTTGGCGGTGCGAGTCAGCAGAATTGGAGTCATGTCTGGGGCTTGGTCATAGCTAGTGATGGGATCCGCCTTGGTTCGTCCGGGTTTTAGGAGTGCCGACGGGTAGTCGCGGCACTCGCTGGCAAGTTTTTTCGCAATTTGCAATTTGCGCAATCAGGTGCGTAAGTGTCGGCCTTCCCGCATCGGTAACAGAAGAGCGTCGGCTCCGCTGGACATGCATAGAACCGATGCCCCGTTTGTCGGCAGTTCCAACAGACCGTCGGGCTTGTAATTGCTTCAAGGGAGGATCGATCAATCATTGCTGGGTCCTCAAGCTCCTGCGGTGCTCCGCTCCTCGGTACTGGGTCAGCAAGTAGGTGGTCCGCTGCCATCAACTCCGCGGTGTGATGATTTCGGGGATTTGGTCCCATTATGCGAGGTTGTGGACGGAAGGTACCTCGCCGCTCATCCAGTTGTTCTTGCCTACGGGCATGAAGACGCAATCCCTGTATGGTGTTGATGGAAAAATGCAGAAGGCTGTTTTGAAGCTCCCAACGCATATTCTCTCTGATAATTTCTACCAGTTCGTCCTCGGGCATGGTTGTTCGCAGGCGAGTGCTCAATCTCACTATACTTGTGTAGTATTGATCGAACGGTTCGTGCGCGCCTTGTTTCCGTTTCTTTATCTGTTCCCTTAGTTCTCTCTCAGTGAAGCCGTCATCAAATCGATTGCGGAAGGCTGCACTGAAAGAATCCCAAGTGGGACGTGGCGTCGACTCCTTAAAACTCCAGTACCAGTCGGCAGCATCTCCGCTGAACAAAAGATGTGCATGCCGGAGGAAGGCCGAGAAATCACCTTCCAGGGTGCTGAAGACTAACGCCTGAATCCTGAAAAGGAACCGGTCCGCTGATATCATAGCGTTGAAACCCGTGAAGTTCAGGCGCCAACTCTCCATGATACGAGGCGTCGGGTCTCGGAAAGGTGTCAATGCGTTCCCGGGGGGAATCGCATCTTCGATTGACCTGTTGTAAGGGACTGCCTTGGGGACTGGAGGTACCAACGGAGGTGGGGTGCTGTGTCGTGGTCTATACTCGGTAGCTCTGGGATCCATTCCCGAGTTCCTTGGAGGTAGGGTCCATTGATCAGATGGTCGAGAGTGGGGCATAGCCACACTGGGATTGGGCTCCCAGCCAAGCGGAGTTCTCACGCGGCTGGGTGGTTGGCTCATGGGGAGGTTCTGGAGCCTTCCCTCCAAGTTGCCAATCCTCTCAGACATATCTCGCATTAACGCCACGAGGGTGTCAATGGAGTGGGTGGAAGGCGCGGGTGTAACCTCGGCCGCGACAACTGCAGCAGGAACTTCCCCGCCTACGACTCCCTGCAAGTCCATCAGTGATTGGGGTGGTTCGGCATCTGGAACCCCTTTCGCCACTGCTCCACGCGTGGGGACGGGTGTTCCGAGGGGGACGTCTACGGCGGTCCGCTCTATGGGTCGCCGGCATAGTGGGCAAAGCTCGGACGTTAGGAGGAGCTGTTGGACACAGGCACGATGGAACAGGTGTCCGCACTCCAATCGCACGCTGTGTACGCCCTCCACTACGTCTTCAAAGCAGATCCCGCAGTTAGCTGGTTGGACCGTTTTGGATCCGGTCCAACGCTTGTCTGGGGTCCGCTTAGTCGCCATGTTGATGTTTAATGTGTGTTGGCAATGGGTATTCCTTAAAAAAACAGAAAGGTAGATTACTCCTACTACTACTTAATATATATGAAGCTTAGAAATATATACAGGGTGGGCCAGAAAGAATTGCGAATTTGAAAAAATCATTAAAAAAAACTGAGTACAATTCACATACAAATTTTTATTTCTATGAAAATTGACATCTGGGAAATTCATTTCTTAAAAATAACGCCATCCAGGTGTGCACCATCCCGCTGCAAACATTCTTCGAATCTGACCCTCAAATTAGTAAAAACTCGCTGGCACATTGCACGGGGAATAGCTGCCATTTCTTCCCGGATATTGGTCTTCAACTGGTTAATCGTGGCTGGGTTATTGGTGTAGACTCTACTTTTTAGGTATCTCCACAAAAAAAAGTCCGGTGGCGTCAGATCCGGACTTCTAGGAGGCCATGCAATGTCACCTCGGCGCGATATCAGTTTCCCAGCAAACATCTCGTTTACGACCGCCAAAGAGGCATTAGCTGTATGGCATGTCACGCCATCTTGTTGAAACCATGTCACACGATTATAGGCTTCAAATTGTTGCAGTTGTGGAAAGAAAAAATCCCTTAACATGGCTATGTATCGGTCAGAATTTACAGTGACAGATTGGCCTTGTTTTTTCGAAGAAGTAGGGTCCGATAATTCCGTTCTTGTTGACCTTGGGCGTCCTGCAGGCTTCTGTTTGAGAGTCGAACCAGTCTCTTCGAACTTTCTGACCCACGATCGAATCACACTTTCTTTCGGACACTGATTTAGGTCATGTAATCCAAACTCACGCCGAAATAAACGCCGAACAATAGCGCACGAATTGTGATTTTTAATAATGTTTAACGCAGAATGCACGTTGCGCTCCGGTGAAGTGATCCATCGCGACTAAATTTCCGAGAACCGAGCTACTTAACCCCACCACCCGCGCAGTCCCCTCTCTAAAGCTTCAAACGCAAGAGTGCTTTTAAAATCGTACGCCTTTCTGGCCAACCTTGTATTAGTGGCCGATAGTGGCGAGCTATTTCTGTAAAATAGAAAAAAAAATTCTTTGAATACACACTTTCCTTTCCAGCAGTCGACTCCTCCAAAGGGAAATGAGAGTGCGTGGTAGCCTGCCGAAGAAAGGGTGCTTTCGGCCGATTTACAAAATTTAACCCCATACCCACATACATTACAAAAACCGTCTCTAAACTACGTTAAATGACTCGACGAGACAAGTGGTAGAGCTACCGTAACGGTTTTGTACGCGGTCAAAATTCCCGACGCGTGGAAGCATTCCGGGCTCCGCAACTCCAGCATACGCCACCGAACGTTGAACCGATACCACTCGTCTATCACGCATACGAAATAAGTAGAATCCTTCCGCGACATAAAGGCAAGGTAGCCTTCTATTTTCTTGAGAGTCCAGGCCGACAGGAGAAACCCCATCTGGCTGACAGTTCCATCAAGAAAATAGAAGGTCCTTACAGGGGTTAACCTGGAACAACACATCGGAAGGATTCTGTCGCGAAAAAAAATCAAACAAAGGAGAGCGGAAGCTACAACTCACGTGAAGCGACTGCTAGTGGGTATCACACAACTCCACTGCTCCTGTTTGTGAGGCTCGAGTACCAAAGTACCTGACATCCTCCGTAAAGGACCAACTCGTCAGAAGACGCGAATCTTTTATCCCCTTAGGATGTTTTGGGCCCCACGTTGGGCGCCATTTGTAATGATTTTATGTCTACGTCCGAACGAGGATCCGACCTCTCATCGGTTCTAGACGTTAAGTCTGAGTAGTGCCAACGGATGGTACCAACCGGTCAACCAATCCGTGCACCGTAACCCATTCACGCGGTGGCTGCTTGTCGGCCAGCTAGATCGGAGAGGATTTCGGTCGCGGGTCTCCGAATGGGTTACGCTCATTTACAATATTCAGCCACCAATAAATGCCCGTTTTCAAACGCGTCACAAAATAAAACCATACGGAGAGGAAACCTATTTTACGTTACTCCGTATTTCTTCATCAATCAGTCAAAGGACAAAATCTAATTTTTACTTCGCGTTCCCGAATTTCCGACGCGGTACCGAAAAGTATACTACGTTAACGTAATTCCGAAAAAAAGCTACGCTAAAGAAAAATCAAAATCAACTAAGGTACCGCGTACCGCGCGCAACGCGAAACCGACCTCAGCGGATTTTTGCAAACCCTACCCTCGCGACGGCATACCTACCCTGGAAGGAAAGTCGTTGTTAAGGTTAGCAATTCATTTTGTTATTTAATTTCATTTTTAATTTAATAAAATTAGGATTTCTATTACAAATATTATCTTCCATTTAAAAACGAGAAACTTCTATAATTTAAAAAGCTGTACCGTAAAAAAAATCGTGCAAATATTTATCTTAGATACTTTTCCTAATCTGACTTGATTTTAGTTGTCTACTTTTTCTTATTTTAAGCTTTAATTTTAGAAAACCCAAAAAAACTATCTTTCATCTATGTTTTGTTTTTAAATTTTAAGTTAAAACAAAAGATCACTTTTCGGGTTTTCGTACATTCTAAGCCTTAAACAAATTTGCTGTTTGCTTGTCTATTTTAAATTTAGTCATAAAGCGCTTATTTCTTATCGGAAAGGATTCTGGGGGTTGAAAAATGTTTTAGAATTTCTCAAACGTTTACATGTATCGTGTTGCAATCAAAAAGAAAAATTACAATATCTCAAATTCTAGCCAAGAAACAAAACAAATGATGGAGGTCAATAACTTATTTCATGGTGGCACTGTTATCTTGCCTCTTTTAATTGCCAGCAACACTCTTTGTTAACTATTTTAGTAGATCGTATGTAAAAATTATCAGCAAAATCGAATACTCTATTTTCTTGTAATTATTTTTACATTACATTACTTTGAACAACTATTTTCTATTTTACTCTTTGTTATTTCCACCCAGTTCTTTCATTAATAAATAGGTTTTACATTAGATGCGCTTACCAGGAGGACTGTGTACAATTATTTAAATTTTACCTTAGTCAGAATTACATATATTAATTACAATTACGAGAAGGAACTGTTCACTTTTATATTATAACCTTTTACTAATGTAAGAAATTTCATTTAAACATAACATTGAGCGAAAGGATTAATAGTAAACTCAAGATGAAGGGGGAAAAATAAAGGTGAAGAAAAATGGAACGTTCTCGTAAGAACAGTCTTACGTTAAAAAAATTACAAACCAACCAAACCGCAAAGAGGAAAGGAGTCTCCTTTCACTAGATGAAGTTGAATTAGGGATTGCATTATCTTGTAGATGATACTAGTTACAAAAAATAACAGTTGAGGATGCCAAAAAAAATTGAAAAAAAAATTTTTCCAAACACTAGGCTAAATACAAATATCCATGCGCCGCGAATGCTCAACTAACGAACAGGACAATTCATAGCCACTTTTGTTGACAAATTCAGTTCTTTTCAGCTAGGCAAGTGTGCAAGTGATAAACTTAGAAATCATTTCTTAATCAAAGTAGAAAACAGGAAAGCAGATTGGATATAGGTTGAAACGTTCTTTTACATTATTTGGATATTTTAATAAATGGTTTTACAATTAACAGTCGTTTCATTATTAATTTTAAACTTCTTTGTATGGGTCTTTCTCTAAATGTTACAACTATATTGTTTAGTGCATGCGTGATTCTTATCAAGAGGGTTATATGTTATACTCTATGAATTTTTAACTTGGGTATTTATCACTAAGTGTTTGTTTTGCTCTAGGTGTTTATTTTAAATGGGTTTATATTTGTTGTAACTAAACGATTACGTCAGGCAATTTTGAACTTTCCATAAAAATATTTCTATTTTTATCTATCCTTATCCTGTAAGCTACTCTAATTAAATATCCTATTTTATCTTTATTTAATATATGTATATATAAGTTTATATAAATAATATTTTGAGAGGTTAGTATGGGTTTCATGACTTCTGTATATAATTAATTATAAGGTATATTGTAGTGAATAAAGAGTTTCAATAAGTCCGTGAAGGACCGCAGCGATGTTCTGCTGCCTCGGCAGAGGAAGGTGTTGATTCCTGCCGAGAATGCCCTCGTCCGGAGACGCGTGAATGCGCTGGCAGGCTAGCATTGCGGTGTCGTGGGGCGGGTTCGTTTCCCCGGCACGAGGACTCACTACAAAACATTTCGCATTCACGAATTGCTTGCAGAGATCAAGAGGACGACCGAAGTCGCAAATCTGTAGATAACCTCCACGAAGGAATTACGACTTGTTGCGAGAACAAGTGCAACCTGACAAGAAAGACTAATTTGGGGGTGACCTCGTCTTTACCCAAATACATTCAGGGCCCACAAATGAAAGAGGGGCAACCGGGTGGTGGTGGAGCCCCTTCATGCCCACCCAACCGGAATAAATCCAATGTTAAATCGTTGAAGTGGCCAGGTATTCCTCTTTTGAGTGGAAAACTCATACGACTTGAATTATATGAACTTTCCCATCAGAAGGGGAGTACCCCGGTGACCAATTTATGTCATAGAATTATACAATTGAATTGCATAACTCTATGCCATAAAAAGGCACTTGGCTTGGGCCACTCAACCCATAAAGTCACCTGAAACAAAAGAAGGAATTAATCTGTACCCGGCGGCTGGCTCATTTTTTGGGGTGGAAGCCTGCCACCGTACTGGGTCCTATACCCGATTGGAAAAGACCGGAAGGGGAAAGACCAATTTTTTGTTTAATTCGGCATTCTTTTTTTTTTTATTTTTATATAATTTTTGAAAATAAATTATATTATATTAGGAATCGTAGATTTAAACCACACAGTGACCTAACCTAAAAATTTGATACGTCGTGTACAAAATTTGTTACTTGAAGTTACAAAGAATTATAGTTCACGTTACTATAGCATACACATCACGACCATAAGAAATAGGAGAAAAATTGTACATAGCAACATAAGTTACACTATTATTATGGAAATAATAAAATATTGCTTTTTAAATTTCTTTTGGTTTGAATATATTTATATTCTTACGCTAGTATTTAAGAAACCTGATTTCAATTTCATATATTTTGTGTAGGATATATTCGCGTAGTTTCGGTTCTTTGAATAGGATATTGATACCTATCGTACATGCGGATATTTGAGATAATTAAATATTGTGTGCCAATATTATAAGAACTAGTATACGCATGCTATTTTGGTTAGAAAAAAAAAACATAACTTGAAAACATCACATTATACAAATTGTGACAGTCTATGCACTATTTTACATATTAGGATATATTTTTCCCTAATTTATCCTGTTCTGTGTTTGCTTCCATACATCTTTTCCCGATTGTATAGTTTGATATTTTTTTTTTCAATCATTATGACGTTGTATGCTTTTGTACCCAGATTATTGTTTTACATTTAGATTTTTCGAATGATATTGTTTCGTATAGAACATTGCAATAAATAGGTAAATAATTAAATATATAATAAAAAAATTAAATTAAAAAAAAATGGTACTTACACTACCTTTCCCTCGACGACGAGCGCTCGTTGACGAATTGTAGGTAAGCAAGTCCTGTAATTCATTTTTAAGCGTATTATTGTACCGGTTGTAACTTATGAGTCACGACTTCTTTCTTTTGGTAGTGTAGATTCGCATTCGTATAACAACTATTAGTACACGAGTAGGAAGGCATAAAAGCCAGCAATCCCACACGTCGCGTTGAATTGCAAAATATTATCGATTGGCTTATTTGCAACTTAGAGAATAACGCATTAAGACAATGCACTTTTTGCTTCAAATGTATGAACTTTTGATGATTGAAATGTTTTAGGCCAATATAAAATTAAATTTTCATCCCTGTATCCAATTTTAGAGCTTGTTTAAGTATTTCGTATGTGGAAAATGAAACAGCTACCATGGGTATTGCTCTTAAATAGTTAATTGACATTCCTCGATATAATCCTCGAACGATACCGTTTTCACGGTAAATTAACGTTAATGTTTGCATCATTCCCATCCCAAATTTTGTTGTATCTGGGCTCATCATTGCGAGTTGCATTCTTCTTCTAGTAACATCCAAGGGATATGAAATTGATTGCGCAACAGCTCCAGCTAAGCCACCACATACCAGTTTTACAGGTATATGTAATACAAGGCCACCAGTATTCCTTTCGCATTTATTGCATGCGTACTTTGGCAAATACTTCATGCAAAAAAAAATTAAACATCTCAAAACAGTAAAATGACAGCCCGGCATACGGGACCATGCCTGTTAAAGTAGGAAAAAAAACCCTCTGTAAAGTGCACGTATTCCGCCTTCATTGCGGAACATTTCAGAAACACACTGCAAAATTCCAGTGTATTTGTGTTCTCCCATTACTTGAAATGCTAAACGAGCACGAATTGTATCTAGCGGATATGCCAATGTAACAGCCGTCAGTCCTGCACAAGCTCCTGCTATAAATTTATCCGCGTGTACTACAAACTTTTAAATGTAGTTCAAACTGCGATAAGTACTTCTTGTACATTTCAAAGGATGTGAACTGCGTGGCTGCGTACGGAAATATCCTAATCATCTGTGCTCCATTGCCTTTATACAATGCCAAAATGATTCCTTCAATATTATGTGCCTGAGACCACTAAGCACCCCTAAATGTTCGTAATGAGAGGAATGTGCTTGAAGTAAGATTTTTATCCTATCTAATGGCGCTACAGCAGTTTTAGAACACATCCCAGCAATTCCCCCAGCCAGAAGATTTTTCAGAACAAATTCATAGTTGCGAAAAGATTCAGCGGAAATAACCATTGTGGATTGATAAATGTCTATTTTCCCCAAATTAAGTCTGGCTAAAGTTTCACAGGAAATACTATTACTAACATTTCACGAAGAAACAATATAAAGAAAGCCGATAAACTGTCGGTTAAGCTCAAATTTATTTTAAGCACGTTCAGGAAGTTCGATTCAATGTTTTCATTAATTCAGTTCGAGATCGGCGTAGCAGATCGGGATAAACAACAGTAATACACGCTTTATTGTCGCGGCTTACGACGAGCATCACCTTGGCGTTTCTAATAAATCCAATAACCACTAACGAATAGCGATACTCCCCTTTCAACGTAGTAAAACCCATACTAAATGCACAAAGTCTTCACTGCTTCCATTTGCTCTATGTTGCACCCTTTCCTGCCTTCGTCGTCCCTTCGAATCGCTTACAAAACATAATTTGTGTCGCTGGCGGATTTGCACGCGTAGATTCATTAACTGACCCGAACTCGGATACTTTAGCAATCTCTGGACACGCACAAAACAACCATTAACTGTCCTATACACTCGCACAACTCCAATTATCCGACTTTTGCCTCGAGTCTTTGCTAAATTGCGTTTTTGTCTCTGGCTTGAAGCTTTCATGAACAAAAGATTTTTCCACAGAACTTCATATCAATAACAATCCACCAAACAGTCCCTTTTCTCTTTAGTTCGAAAAGGAATTTTCTTGCAGTCAACGAAAGCAGGACAGGTGATACAAAGAGCGTCGAAGAAAATGAGACAAAACACAGTTTAGCTGACTGCCACTTACACTGCCCCCGTTCGTCCTAAACTACACTCCACGTTCTAACGTGTCCGATTTCCGCCTGCTGAGTCCCGCAAGCAGAAGTCACACTCTCGATGGTACGATGACACGAGCTTGGATAACATCACGAGATGGGTCGATTTGCTCGATTACGGGAATGCAATAAGCACCGGTTTTTTCAGTACCGTTTTTCGCTCGTGCTAATATATCCTTACCACTTAAAGCAATTGGTATAGCTGCCTTTTGAATTGGCGACGGTTCCTCCCAGCCCTTCCCGAAGGTTCCCATTAATATTTCTCGTTTCAAACAGAATTCTTCGAATTCATTTTCTCTGGGGTCTGTTACATCACTAGTCTTAGGTCTATTATCTTTCGGAGGAATCCGCGATTTTGATTTCCAGCCCATGTCATCGTTTAAGTTGTTGCAGCAACTGTCTTATCATTGCTTAAACTTTTTACACTCATTCGAAAAAAAAATAGTCCTTAGAAAAACTAATATTAGTTTACTCACGGTTTTCTTAATAAGACTCCCTCGCCAACCATTCAAATCACTTCACCTGACACTTCACTGGCCCTTACTTGTATCCGCCTTGTGCACGGAGCGGTTTATGGGAAACTGTTCACTGAAAACATGTTCGAGGCACACGCAATAACCTCGCTCGTACCATGTGGAAATAGAAGTGCCATCTATGTGTGAACATGCGGTGGTGATAATGCACACTCATTTCGGTTATTTTTAAAATTCTAAATTGTTTATTTTTTTGTGTAGATTCGATTAAGTTTTCAATTGAAAGCAATTTATGTTTATAATTATTAGGCGTAATTAAGGGGGAAATAAATCGAAAGAATAGGACAGGCACGCGTTAATTACCGACAAACAAAACAATTTTTAATTAATATTATGGTTGGAATGGGTAAAATTTGACAAATTTTGTGGGGTTTAAATGATACAATGATTTTATCGTTCCTATAATTTAAGGGGTTAACCGTTTCGTTCTAAGTATTTGCATACCGCGTTACACCGCAATTAGTTAAATTATATTCAAAAGATATTGAAATAAAATCACTACACATTAAAACAGTTTTAGAATTTTGTTTCCCGGGTGTTAAGTACAAAAGAAATTTTTTCTTTACTTATTTTTCATGCGAAAAAAACGAGTGTTGCGATGAGGAAGGTGACTGAATGGTTACTCCTTGTTAAATTGAGTTGGTGCTGTGTGCCTGTGTCAGCGCTGCTTTTAGAGCCATAGCTCCTAGATTACTACAATATATAAAAAAAAGAGACATATCAAAAGAAATGCGCTGTGTTCTTTATCTTTCAATCTTTTGTCAACTTCTAAATATCGTTCGCTTTTAATAACAACATTAACCTTGGTTACCGATCCGAAGTTGTTTCTTTCTAACGCGCGGATGTTGGATATCGCTTGGATGCTACGATTTTGATTTTGTTTTAAATTTCTGCTTGTAGGTTGCACGGTCGTGTACAATATATTGACGTGTTACGGAGTCGAAGCCGATGTTCGCGAACTTCGTCTCTCGCCTCTAATCAAACCCGCATATTTCTTGCGTATTGCTCATCGCATCTCGCAGCACAATTCATATATCTATTCTATGCTTTGTGTGTGTGTGTCTCAAAATCAAACAATCTTTGGTGTAGCCTCATTCTACCCACAACAAAGTCGTTTTGCTTTGCTTCAGCAAAATTAAATTCAAGCGCTTATTTCATGAAGCAGGGACTGTTCAGCTAATTTTACCAAACGTTTCATCGAAAACGGTCGAAATTAAATTAAAAACACAATCGGCACAATCATATCCGGTGTGTACAATATCACACGCCACATACCCCAAGCAAACCTAATTACCTTGATAGTTCTGAGGCCAAATGGTGGGAACATTCACTGGCACACTGCAGCACTGATAAAACGGCTGGTACGGTATTGAAGGGTGGTATATTGTTGGTACACCTGCTGGTGGGTAAACTGCTGCAAACTGCTCAATAGGCCTGTTGCTTATAGGAGCCGGTGGAGTAGCGCATAATAAACGGCACCATTCGTTGCCCATATAGTCTGTTCCTAAATAGCAGGAGGGATCCGGAAAAACAGACTATTAGAGCGGTGAAACGAAAACTCACTAATGGAGTCGTATTTAAAATGCTACTTTTTATGGTTACCTTTTTCCCAATTCCTGCAATCCGTCTAGATGTTGTGTTTGTTGTCGCACCAGTTGGTGATCGAATCGAAACGTTAATTTGTTTTTTTTTTTACCCTTTTGGAACTGTCGGCACACTCCTTAAAACTCCTTATGCGTGGCGGCCACTACCTCCACACTTCAATTCCATGTGGCTGTCAAATTCTTTCGAAAACGCTTAATTTCTCCATAGTACTAGCACTCTGGTTTAGAGATATGCAGTTCGATTACTTTTGTGCAACGAATGATTACCGATTACTTCGACTTGAGTATTTACTACCAAGTATTCGATACTTAGTAATCGGTTGAAGAGTGTGATCTCATACAACTGGCAAATAAAAGTGAAAGCTTTTTGAACTATGGAACTACGAAATTAAAACACAGACTCAAGTTAAGATCCTCTCGGAAATATTCTTGAGTTTTAAGAGTAGATCTATATTTCTGCCGTTTCAAAACAGACATAGGTCTCCTATATCCTACATACTTATACTTATTACTATTACTCAGTAATAACTGTTATAAAATGCAGCTTTTAGCCCCAGGTGTTCTTGTGCTAGTTGAACAAGATTTGGATATATTATTTCCCTACTCTTCCACCGCTCTAGAGCATCTTCTTGTCGAGATATACGTTTCTCTTCCGAGTTTTCAATTTCAGCATCGTTATCAAAGTCCCCCCAAAGAATATGCGACTCCATTGTTTCATTCAAAGATGGACTGACTCCTCCAGCAGCGACGACGTTTTCAGATCTCTATCTTCCACTAATTAATTGAGAAACTTCAACGCGAAGAGTTTCTTGGATTTTGCTTAGAGCATCTGCATCATCGAAACCTTTTTGTTTAAAGCGGGGATCTAGATATGTGGTTTTTGCATACACTTCATTATATTGTATGCGCTCAAAGCGATTCTACAAACCTTGCAACAACGAATCTTGTAGTTTGATTCCTTCTTCAGAAACTACAATAGTTTTTATAAGTGCTTTCCTTAAAACTGTTATCAATGGAATGACCTTTGATATGGTGATTACTTTGTTCGTACTTAGCTCTGTTGTACATAGTTCGAACGGTTTTAAGACAAGACAGCATTCTTTCAATATTCTCCATTTCTCCGCAGTCAACATTTCAACAGGATTATGCAAAACACCTAGAGCAGCTTCTATTGACTCTTGAATAATGATGAATCGCTCGAACATATAATAGGTTGAGTTCCATCGTTTGATCACATAATTAATTAGTTTTAACGGTTGCCTACTGTTACCAATTTCTTGTTGGAACGATTGGAGTTTCTCAGTGGCTGGAATACTTCGGTCTATCCTGTTGACTTTTTGTAGATTGTATCAATTGTTGAAAGAGAAGCTTGGGCAACAAGATTCAATGTGTGTGCCAAGCATGACAAATGTTCCCATCCTGATAACCTTACTGCAGCAACAGAATTAGCCGCATTATCGGTACCGCAAGTAATTCATTGTTTATATTGATTGCCATGTGCCGCTCAGGAAACTGAAAACAATATAGAAGAACGGTAATAACTGCCCAGTTTTTGTCAACAAAATAAGCCGTGACCGACATGAAGCTTTCTCTTGCACAAGATGTCCACGCGACACTAGTCAGCGTTATTGTTTTGGCACTCTTCACTTTATTTCGACAGCTTCCCTCAAATTAATATAGTGTTGATCTACTCATAGCATGTTTCTGCCAAAAGTTGTTCCGGATGGAATTTTGTACACGGGTTCGATTTCAGCCATGAGCTCTTGAAACCTTCATCCTCAACCATTGAAAACGGATGCAAATCCTTAATCATCATTTGGAAAATACACTCAGTAATTTTTCGTTCACGAGTAATTGTAAGTGAGCGGGAAATGTACTTTATTATTTTGGGTTGATTTCTTTGGCCCATCAAATGTGATTTCAAGGTCACTACATTTTGTTCCCTTATTAAGGAGGCTGAACAGTTTCCAGGATCGACATCCGCTACCAGAGGAGATGCCACCTCAACAGAGTGGCTTACATTTGAAACAGGGGTACTTGCAGCCCTTTCTATAATTTCAATAGTTGGATGCTTATTTTTTGTGCTTTATAAGATATGAAGTAGCACTTCCTTTATGAGACAAATCTTGCACTTTGCTTTTCCTTCTACATCCATAGGAAAATGCATACAAACGCTACTACGTTTTCTTTTCAGCAGCCATATCTTAACCTATTTAATTAAAAATTTTTATTCTAAAATATCAGTGAGAAATTTACACATACTCAAAAGTTCTCGAAGACTTGTAGTTTTCGTAATATTCTCCAAAAACAATCTATTAAAGGAGAAAAACTTCAATATATACCTTTACTAAAAGTATGTATTCAAACACATTTCGATCAATATTTGGAATCACGCGCTACACTTTCAACAAAAAGTTATATTAATCTGCAGTATTGGATTGATAGTCCTATTGCTTAGTATTTAAGGTTGCGGTGATGAATATACAAATATTTGGGAGGTTTCTGTTACTCCAAAATTGGTTTTAAGAATACCTTACAGAAACGCAATTATTATGAAATAACTTAAAAGCATTTGATTCACAATATTAATCAAATTAAAACTATTTAACTAACTTAAAAATATTCTTCTGGCCTGTTTTTTTCTCAGAAATCCACTTATTTTAGTGAAAACTGTCTTTATTTGACTGTAAAGTTCAAATATGTCTTTGACTTAATAAACACTTGAAAAAAAGTTTTCCTCCCGACAGGTGTTACATAACCAGTATACCCTATGTATACCGGTATGAACTGGGAGCTCATTTGATGTGTATCCTATATACAACATCTAGGCTCCCGGGAGAAGAATTCGCTGTAACACCACTTACCTGCTACTCTGTCCATTTAAACCAAAACAACAAAGACGAGAGTTAACTTTAAAGCATTACTTTTATTGTATTATTCATCTTTTTAAAACATTTACATCACAACTGAATTTATTTTAATTTAGTTTACAACTGGATTTATCTACTATCAGCCAGCCTGAAGAGGGTAACGTCTGGACGAGCTAATGGATCGGGATGGCCATACGGCGTGAAACGCCAAAAGGCCGATTGAGGACCGCAGCACAAGCCAACGTCTTACCCCTCACCATTTTGTCGAATACTGGACAGCACTTCGAGCTCGAACTTGAATCGCGTTATTGCACGTACGGTTAAAATACTGGGTAGCAGCATGCTCCCTTTTGGACTTGAATACCGACTGACTGAGTATACTCCACAAATTGTTTATAAATTGTCGCGAAACGAGTTTTTGATCTAGTTTGCCGCTAAAATCGCTGAGACGATGAGAACGTTAGTTCTCATTTACTGGGAACTTCTCCTCCCCGCTTCATCTTATCAATTTGTAGGTGATGAAAGCCATTCTGCAATATTTACGATATTATGGTAGCCAGCTTGGGGGAAATACTTTGCATATGAGCGAGGAAAGCTTTTCGCCCTTGCACAAGATGTCCACGCGACACTAGTCAGCGTTATTGTTTTGGCACTCTTCACTTTATTTCGACAGCTTCCCTCAAATTAATATAGTGTTGATCTACTCATAGCATGTTTCTGCCAAAAGTTGTTCCGGATGGAATTTTGTACACGGGTTCGATTTCAGCCATGAGCTCTTGAAACCTTCATCCTCAACCATTGAAAACGGATGCAAATCCTTAATCATCATTTGGAAAATACACTCAGTAATTTTTCGTTCACGAGTAATTGTAAGTGAGCGGGAAATGTACTTTATTATTTTGGGTTGATTTCTTTGGCCCATCAAATGTGATTTCAAGGTCACTACATTTTGTTCCCTTATTAAGGAGGCTGAACAGTTTCCAGGATCGACATCCGCTACCAGAGGAGATGCCACCTCAACAGAGTGGCTTACATTTGAAACAGGGGTACTTGCAGCCCTTTCTATAATTTCAATAGTTGGATGCTTATTTTTTGTGCTTTATAAGATATGAAGTAGCACTTCCTTTATGAGACAAATCTTGCACTTTGCTTTTCCTTCTACATCCATAGGAAAATGCATACAAACGCTACTACGTTTTCTTTTCAGCAGCCATATCTTAACCTATTTAATTAAAAATTTTTATTCTAAAATATCAGTGAAAAATTTACACATACTCAAAAGTTCTCGAAGACTTGTAGTTTTCGTAATATTCTCCAAAAACAATCTATTAAAGGAGAAAAACTTCAATATATACCTTTACTAAAAGTATGTATTCAAACACATTTCGATCAATATTTGGAATCACGCGCTACACTTTCAACAAAAAGTTATATTAATCTGCAGTATTGGATTGATAGTCCTATTGCTTAGTATTTAAGGTTGCGGTGATGAATATACAAATATTTGGGAGGTTTCTGTTACTCCAAAATTGGTTTTAAGAATACCTTACAGAAACGCAATTATTATGAAATAACTTAAAAGCATTTGATTCACAATATTAATCAAATTAAAACTATTTAACTAACTTAAAAATATTCTTCTGGCCTGTTTTTTTCTCAGAAATCCACTTATTTTAGTGAAAACTGTCTTTATTTGACTGTAAAGTTCAAATATGTCTTTGACTTAATAAACACTTGAAAAAAAGTTTTCCTCCCGACAGGTGTTACATAACCAGTATACCCTATGTATACCGGTATGAACTGGGAGCTCATTTGATGTGTATCCTATATACAACATCTAGGCTCCCGGGAGAAGAATTCGCTGTAACACCACTTACCTGCTACTCTGTCCATTTAAACCAAAACAACAAAGACGAGAGTTAACTTTAAAGCATTACTTTTATTGTATTATTCATCTTTTTAAAACATTTACATCACAACTGAATTTATTTTAATTTAGTTTACAACTGGATTTATCTACTATCAGCCAGCCTGAAGAGGGTAACGTCTGGACGAGCTAATGGATCGGGATGGCCATACGGCGTGAAACGCCAAAAGGCCGATTGAGGACCGCAGCACAAGCCAACGTCTTACCCCTCACCATTTTGTCGAATACTGGACAGCACTTCGAGCTCGAACTTGAATCGCGTTATTGCACGTACGGTTAAAATACTGGGTAGCAGCATGCTCCCTTTTGGACTTGAATACCGACTGACTGAGTATACTCCACAAATTGTTTATAAATTGTCGCGAAACGAGTTTTTGATCTAGTTTGCCGCTAAAATCGCTGAGACGATGAGAACGTTAGTTCTCATTTACTGGGAACTTCTCCTCCCCGCTTCATCTTATCAATTTGTAGGTGATGAAAGCCATTCTGCAATATTTACGATATTATGGTAGCCAGCTTGGGGGAAATACTTTGCATATGAGCGAGGAAAGCTTTTCGCCCTTGCACAAGATGTCCACGCGACACTAGTCAGCGTTATTGTTTTGGCACTCTTCACTTTATTTCGACAGCTTCCCTCAAATTAATATAGTGTTGATCTACTCATAGCATGTTTCTGCCAAAAGTTGTTCCGGATGGAATTTTGTACACGGGTTCGATTTCAGCCATGAGCTCTTGAAACCTTCATCCTCAACCATTGAAAACGGATGCAAATCCTTAATCATCATTTGGAAAATACACTCAGTAATTTTTCGTTCACGAGTAATTGTAAGTGAGCGGGAAATGTACTTTATTATTTTGGGTTGATTTCTTTGGCCCATCAAATGTGATTTCAAGGTCACTACATTTTGTTCCCTTATTAAGGAGGCTGAACAGTTTCCAGGATCGACATCCGCTACCAGAGGAGATGCCACCTCAACAGAGTGGCTTACATTTGAAACAGGGGTACTTGCAGCCCTTTCTATAATTTCAATAGTTGGATGCTTATTTTTTGTGCTTTATAAGATATGAAGTAGCACTTCCTTTATGAGACAAATCTTGCACTTTGCTTTTCCTTCTACATCCATAGGAAAATGCATACAAACGCTACTACGTTTTCTTTTCAGCAGCCATATCTTAACCTATTTAATTAAAAATTTTTATTCTAAAATATCAGTGAGAAATTTACACATACTCAAAAGTTCTCGAAGACTTGTAGTTTTCGTAATATTCTCCAAAAACAATCTATTAAAGGAGAAAAACTTCAATATATACCTTTACTAAAAGTATGTATTCAAACACATTTCGATCAATATTTGGAATCACGCGCTACACTTTCAACAAAAAGTTATATTAATCTGCAGTATTGGATTGATAGTCCTATTGCTTAGTATTTAAGGTTGCGGTGATGAATATACAAATATTTGGGAGGTTTCTGTTACTCCAAAATTGGTTTTAAGAATACCTTACAGAAACGCAATTATTATGAAATAACTTAAAAGCATTTGATTCACAATATTAATCAAATTAAAACTATTTAACTAACTTAAAAATATTCTTCTGGCCTGTTTTTTTCTCAGAAATCCACTTATTTTAGTGAAAACTGTCTTTATTTGACTGTAAAGTTCAAATATGTCTTTGACTTAATAAACACTTGAAAAAAAGTTTTCCTCCCGACAGGTGTTACATAACCAGTATACCCTATGTATACCGGTATGAACTGGGAGCTCATTTGATGTGTATCCTATATACAACATCTAGGCTCCCGGGAGAAGAATTCGCTGTAACACCACTTACCTGCTACTCTGTCCATTTAAACCAAAACAACAAAGACGAGAGTTAACTTTAAAGCATTACTTTTATTGTATTATTCATCTTTTTAAAACATTTACATCACAACTGAATTTATTTTAATTTAGTTTACAACTGGATTTATCTACTATCAGCCAGCCTGAAGAGGGTAACGTCTGGACGAGCTAATGGATCGGGATGGCCATACGGCGTGAAACGCCAAAAGGCCGATTGAGGACCGCAGCACAAGCCAACGTCTTACCCCTCACCATTTTGTCGAATACTGGACAGCACTTCGAGCTCGAACTTGAATCGCGTTATTGCACGTACGGTTAAAATACTGGGTAGCAGCATGCTCCCTTTTGGACTTGAATACCGACTGACTGAGTATACTCCACAAATTGTTTATAAATTGTCGCGAAACGAGTTTTTGATCTAGTTTGCCGCTAAAATCGCTGAGACGATGAGAACGTTAGTTCTCATTTACTGGGAACTTCTCCTCCCCGCTTCATCTTATCAATTTGTAGGTGATGAAAGCCATTCTGCAATATTTACGATATTATGGTAGCCAGCTTGGGGGAAATACTTTGCATATGAGCGAGGAAAGCTTTTCGCCCCTGTATTCGCCGCAGCTCTCAGTCGGCTGGCGAAAGCTTTTACATGATCCCTATGCCATTAGCTTGCTCATACATAGAGCTTCTCGCTTTTAGTTAATCGGTGCCGTGTACGCGTTATCCATATGTTGAAGCTTCACAGCGGCATATTGGCCACAACGTGCATGGCTATCATGTACTAGCGTTTACCCATGCTAACTCCTAAGTTTTTTATTCGCCGTAATGTACATCCATATGCTGAAGCTTCACAGCGGCATATTGGCTGCAACGTACATAGGTATCATGGTATTGTTTATCTGCCGTAATGTACATTGGCGCCATTGGCTGACGCTCTTAGCGCTAAACGGTAGGCGGGAGTTCCACTCACTCGTTCGTAACATTAAATTAAAGTATATGAACTAGTTGCTTACGAAACTATACCTTAAGGTAAATAAACTTATTTTAATTTAATCACTAAATATTTACTTGTGTCAACTGATGAGCACTTTTTACACTAAACGAAGTTTTAAACTCACATAATTTAAGTGCATAAACATATTTATATTCTGCCTTTTACCAGCATACATTCATGCTTTTAACGCCAATACAAAGTAGAATATGTCTGTTTGATTTACCTTCAAATTTAGTATGTATTTAATATCCAAGCAAAAAATCACATTTGTTACGACAGCCAACACCATGCAATTTATTCATCAAATAACGACTGTCACACAACAGAAAATCAAATCACCAAATACAAGTTTAAGAGAAAAGAAGCAAACACCCATAACCGCCCAATAGCGCATTATTGCAAGGATTGTGATAATACACATGTTGCACGATAACAAAAGAATCTCTTAAAGAAGTCTACTCTTGTTCAAATTGCGACAAAACATCAAATCTCTCAACCCAAATCGTCCCCATGGCATCAGCTCATACGAATAATAAAGTAGAAAACCGTGTAAAAGAAAACACGAAAAACCGAATGAGTGATCTACCTACTAGTACTCGCTGACTTGAATTGAATTCGATTCTTTGAGAAACTCTATGAGTGAGTAGTAGTACACAGAACGATTTTGGATGAGTACCAATACCGAATACTTTCATGACTGAGCATCCGATACTTATATTAACTCAAAGCATTCGTTACTTTATATCGAATGATTACTTTTTGCACATCTCTATTCTGGTTGTACCAGATTTGACATTCATATGTTAAAACTGGTCAAACCAGGGTCTTGTAACCGATAATTTTGACCTTTTGATCAATGTATCTGGTATGAAAGAACCTTCGTAGGGCCATAACTACTTTTTGTGCTTTACTAAACATGATTTTGACATGTTCAGTATAGTACAGATACTGATCGAGATGAACACCGAGGTATCGAACACAGGATTTATGTGGAACCCGTTCTGAACTACCCTCGCCAGCCATGATGTGAAAATCCTTCCAATTACGATTCAGGTTTTTTACCGACCCAATGCAGCGTTGTCCGGAGCTATATTGTTTCGCACTTCTACGCATTGATTTTCATTCGCCAATTGGCAGTGTACAGCTGCACATCATTTAACATTTTTTGGAGATTGCTCTGAACTATTGTAGCTTTTCGGTCTGCCGTATGGACGATCAGATCATCAGCAAACGCTACTAATGATCGCGTTGGCAAGAAGTTAAAATTCAAAGCTGTTCAATAGCTTGCGAATAAACATTGAGAAGAGCAGAGGCGCAGTAACTGTTCCCTGCTCTAGACCATTCAACACCTTGCATTCGCGCACTGTCGTCAGATTTCCATCAGTAAAAACAAATGATTTTTCACAAAACTATTTTACGTAATGGCGACAAGGTGTCTAGGGAACCTGTCCTGAAGGAGTTTAAAAATGATTCTATCTAACCAACCGTATCGAAGGCTTTCTTCGTATCAATGAGACACGCTTCAACACATTCTCGGTTGTTTAGTTTTCAACAGATGTCTCAGGTTACTTTCGTCATCACCTGCATGGTCGAATGCCTAGCACCAAAACCAAATTGGCAATTCGGCATTAACTCATATTTCTCAATGTGGAAATTTCATGCTTTGTTCAGTATCACTTCAAACACCTTGCTGATCTTAGGCAGTAAGCTGATAGCTTTTGGGCATAAAGATTCTTTTCTTTTCTTCAAGTTTGGCAGTACCTTAGCCTTCTTCAACTCAGTTGGGAAATATGAATTGCTCAACATGTTGTTGAACAATATGCAATAATTTCTAATAGCAACCTCAGGCAAATGTTGGAGAACTATATTTGGAACACCGCCGATACCACATGATTTATTGTTGTTCATCCTGCCAAATATGAAACCCAAGTCTTCATAGCTGACAAAATAATCAATAAGATTCAGACTCGGTATGAGGTCAGATGTTAAAGTTGCAGTAAAATGAAAAAGTGATTCACCGTTCAGGCTTGATTTGAAGTCGGAAACTTTTGCTTCAACGACCTCTAAAAATATTTCATTCCCTCTCTCAGGGTTTGGAAGATAAATCAATTCAAAATGAATTCCAATCAGGGCAAGTTTATCAAATCCATCACATATAATCCTGTTTTCATTTCTATCCGGAGTCGTACTATCGATCGCCCTATCGAGGAGATTTATCTCATCACTAGCGACTTCAAGATTCGATACCTTCACTCGAGACTTCTTGCGGAATAGGCTATTCACTTTCGTGGAAACGCCATTTGGGTCTTGTGGCCTAATACCTCTCAGTTTTTCCGTCCATTGATTGCTGACCTCACTCCTAAAGTAGGAACGGATTAAGCTCCGGACATTCTTCAAGTGTAGTTTCAACAAAGCCAACGAAGGATGCTTGTAATCCAAAAATCGCCGATAAATACATATTGTTGACGCGTGTGAGGCTTATCAATCTTTTCAACCTCGCAGCGGTTAGTTTTTTATATGCTTCCATATTATTTCGATGTTTAATCTTGGGAACTATTTTCTCAATCGTTTCCAGCGTCAGCTTTTCTAACTTCCGACAAATATAGATCTAGTTAGTTAGATTCCTGTCATTAGAAACCATTGAGCAAGCGTTGCCATCATCAGAAGGAGGACACTGCCTCTGGTAATCCAGATTAAACTTCTTTTGAAACTTTCCCCAGTCTGTTTTTTTTAAATTCAACCGATAATTTTCATGTTCAAATGGAATGAGGAAGAGATCATTCCTTTGATGATTGATTTCCATCACAATTACGTTATGGTCGCTATAGTAAGGAAGCACCTACAGTTTCCGTTGAAGAAAATTATATTTAAAGCTGAATTCAAGTCTTGCGTCAGCAATGCATAACCCAAATATGAATTTGTTGTTGGGAACTCCGATCCATATAGATTGCACCTGTATTCAATTTGGTTCTCAGTTATAATTTCAGGAATACACCGCTGGGATTATTTTTGGCGTTCAGCCATGATGTATGCTTGGCATTCGGGCCTCCGGCAAGAATATTATTATGCAGACTGTTCAATTCAAATATTTCAAACAAGGAATTGACTCCTCCTTGAACTTGAGAACATTTCAACCGGTTGCATAGGCAGAGATAAGGAAGAGATTATCCCCATCTGGCAGTGAAATCTTGATAACGGACACTTGAAGAGATTCAAGACTTTTGAATTCGACTTTTTCAATATTTTGGAAACAATGGGATCTTCTAATCGATATCTCAGTGCCACCTCCTCCATCATCGTCTTACGAATTCAAAATCCTTGAATCTCATGAAGTTCCACGAATTGAGGTGGGTTTCGGTGACGATGTCAAACTTTTGCCTGACAAGGAACTCCAAGAGACAGTACGTCGATGTATAGCAACAATAGAGTTGACGTTGATCGAGATGAGATGAATCCTATTCATGGGAATGTGACTGGATGACAATTTATTTTGAGGCATTTGAAAGCCCTAAATGCTGAAAAACAAAGTTAATTTTTGAATCCTCGTTATCGATTCTCTCCGATAAAGAATTTAATTGCTGATAAGCTTTAAGAAGCAGCTCATTATTGCCACTTACATTATTTATTTTATTTACATTGTTTACTGGTCCTGTACCAGTAAGTGCAAATGGCACTCCGGGCTTGACGAAGTTGGTAGGTACCACACTACGATGTACTTGACTTTGTTTTGAAGTAAAGTTTACGTTTGCATTTTGATACCGGAGGAAAAGACAGGTAATGATGCGTGATTAAGTAGTTGCTTGAATCTGATGGCAAAGTCAAAGTCAAAGTCAAAAGCGCTTTATTAAATACTAATCATTATAAATTTTAAAAGAATATAAAGCAAAATCCAAACAATAACAATAAAAAACTTAATGGCCCAAATGGCTCTCTAAATTTGTACGTTTTCATTAAACACATTTAAAAAAAAAAAAACTATAATCAAATTCAAATCAATGAAGATTGTTACATATTTTTAAAATTCAATTGGTAAAAGGAGAAAAAACCAACCAACACTATTCTAAAATTATTTATCATCTTAACACTACAGTGAACTTTGATCCTACACCTAATATGTTTTAATTCTAATAGAATTCAATCAAAAACTTTATCTTATACTAAAAAATGCTATAACAATGTTCCTAACCTAAGCGTTTAACCTTACCTCTAACCTAATATAATAAACATAATATAAACCTAACCCATGCCTAATTTTTAACAAAAATAAACAATAACACTAAATGTAGCAATTGTGAGCTGAAACTCAAAAACTAAATAACGAAAAACACCAAAACTGAAAATAAACACGAATAATTTAGACATTGTCATTCAGCCACCAATACCTGGATTGCGTCGTCTCAACCCGATCAGCTTCAACGAATCTAGCAAATGAGTATCTCCATTGGAACCGTTGGTCTCGTGAACTCAAATTAGGAGGATATTTTATCTTCTTATCGGTGGCCCGTCGATATATGTGATATATGACTGGGACACCGTCAGAATCAAAAACATATCGATTCATGTCCAAATACACAAATGCTTCTGGAGGAATGAAGCCAGTAGCGAGGCAAGTCGCTATATACCCGTCTGTAGGGTGGAACGGCTGTGAAATCCAAGGGTTTTCACTCACAGTCACAGATTTAGCGATATGATTCCGAAGAAGTTTCAATATGAAGATATCGACCCTGGTCACTTCAGCAGTTTGATAAATTCTTTTGTTCGATATATAATGTTTCCAATCCGTCTCAGGCTTTCTGTGCAAACCAGTTAATGCACGAAGACATTCCCTTTCGAAAACTCTTAATTTTTCCATAGTACTAGCGCTCTGGTTGTACCAGATCTGACACCCATATGTCAAAACTGGTCTAACCAGTGTCTTGTAACAGATAATTTTGACCTTTTGATCAATGTATCTGGAATGAAAGAGTTTTCGAAGGGCCGTGACTACTTTAAGTGCCTTACTGAGCATGATTTTCACATGTTCAGTATAGTAGAGATACTGATGGAGATAAACACCGAGGTATCGAACACAGGATTTATGTGGAACCCGTTCTGAACTACCCTCACCAGCCATGATGTAGAAATCTTTCCAATTACGTTTCAGGTCTTGACTGACCCCCTGCAGAGTTGTTCGAAACAAGATTGTTTCACACTTTTGCGCATTGATTTTCATTCGCCAATTGTCAGTGTACAGCTGTACATCATTGAACATTTTTTGGAGATTTCTCTGAGCTATTGTAGCTTTTCGGTCTGCCGTATAGAAGATCAGATCATCAGCAAGCGCTACCAATGATCGCGTTGGCGAGACGTTAAAATCAAAGCCGTTCAATAGCTTGCGAATGAAGATTGAGAAGAGCAGAGGCGCAGTAACTGTTCCCTGCTGTAGACCATTCAAGACCTTGAACTCGCGCATTGTTGTCAGATTTCCATCAGTTACAACAAACGATTTCCCGTATAACATATTACACATCATGGCGACAAGGTGTTTGGGAAACTTGTCCTGAAGGAGTTTAAAAACTAGTCCATCTAGCCACACCGTATCGAAGGCTTTCTCCATATCAATGAAACATGCTCCAACACATTGTCTATCATTTAGTTTCCAACAGATGTCTGAGGTTACTTTCATTAGTGCATGTATGGTCGAATGCCTGGCACGAAAACCAAATTGGCAATTCGGCATCAACTCATTTTCCTCAATGTGGGCGTTTAATGCTCTGTTGAGTATCACTTCAAACACCTTGCTGATGTTAGGCAGCAAGCTGATTGGGCGATAGCTTTTAGGGCATGAAGATTCTTTTCCTTTCTTCAAGATCGGAAATACCTTAGCCTTTTTCCACTCATTTGGGAAATATGAATTGCTCAACATGTTGTTGAACAATATGCAATAATTCCTAATAGCAACCTCCGGCAAATGTCGGAGAACTACATTTGGAATACCATCAGTACCACATGATTTCTTGTTGTTTATCCCGCGAAATATGAAACACACGTCTTCATAGCTGACAAAATAATCAATAAGATTCAAGCTAGGTATGAGGTCAGATGTTAATGTTTCATTGAAATGAAGAATTGATTGGCCGTTCAGGCTTGATTTGAAGTCGGAAACTTTTGCTTCAACGATCTCTGAAACTATTTCATTCCCTCTCTCAGGGTTTGGTAGATGAACCAATTCAAAATGTGTTCCAATCAGGGCAAGTTTGTCCAATCCTTCACAAATGATCCTGTTTCCATTTCTATCCGGAGTCGTACTATTAATTTCGATACCAGCCCTATCGAGAAGATTTATCTCATCACCAGTGACTTCAAGATTCGATACCTTCACTCGAGACTTCTTGCGGAATATGCTATTCACTTTCGCGAGCACGCCGTCTGGGTCCTGTGGGCTAATACCCCTCAATTTTTCCGCCCATTGATTGCTGACCTCACTCCTGAAGTATGACCGGATTAAGTTCCGGACATTCCTCAGATGTAATTTCAACAAAGACAACGAGGGATGGTTGTAATCCAAAAATCGTCGATAAATATTGTTGATGCGTGTGAGAAGAAGGCTTTTCAATCTTTTCAACCTTGCGATGGTTGGTGTTTCATATCCTTCCATATTGTTTCGAAGTTTAATCTTGGGAACGACTTTCTCAATCGTTTCCAACGTCAGCTTCTCTAACTTCGACAAATAGAGATCTATTTAATCGTTAGTTAGATTCCTGTCATTAGGAACCATTGAGCAAGAGTTGCCACCATCAGAAGGGGGATATTGCTTCTGGTACTCCCGATTAAACTTCTTTTGAAACTTTCCCCAGTCTGTTTTTTTGAAGTTCAACCGATGATTTTCGTGTTGTACTGGAATGAGGAAGAAATCATCCCTTTGATGATTGATTTCCATTACGATTGCGTTATGGTCGCTATCATAAGGAAGCACCTGCAGTTTCCGTTGAGGACTATTAAAGTTGAATTCGAGTCTTGCGTCAGCAATGCAGAGGTCCAAATATGAATCTGTTCTAGGGTATGTTGGGAGCTCCGACCCATATAGATTGCACCTGTATTCAATTTGGTTCTCTGTTATCCACGATTTCAGGAATACACCTCTTGGATTATTGGTGGCGTTCAGCCATGATGTATGCTTGGCGTTCAGGTCACCAGCAAGAATATAATAATTATGAAGCCTGTTCAATTCGAGTATTTCAAACAAGGAATTTAGTTCCTCCTTGAGCCTGAGAACTGTTCCACCAGTTGCATAGGCAGAGATAACGGAGAGGTTATCCCCACCTGGCAGTGAGATTTTGATAACGGACACTTCAAGAGATTCAAAGCTTTTGAATTCGACTTTTTCAATATTTTGGAAACAATAGGATCTTCGAACCAATATCCCGGTGCCACCTCCCCCATCACCTATTACCCTATCGTTTCTTACGAATTCAAAATCCTTGAATGTCATGGAGTGCCATGAATTGAGGTGGGTTTCGGTGAGAAGTATGATGTCAGGCTTTTGCTTAACAGTGAATTCAAGGAGATAATCACGCCGATGTATAGTAACAATGGAGTTGGCGTTGATCGAGATGAGACGAATCCTATCCATGGGAATGTGAATGGATGACAAACTATTTTGGAACATGTTGACCTAAACTTTGAAAAACGATATTGATTTTTTGGTCTTGCTTATTAATTCTATCTGAAAGCGATTCAAGTTGCTGGTAGATTTTAAGAAGCAGCTCATTATTGCCACTTACATTATTTATTTTATTTATATTGTCGTCTGCTGGTCCTCTGGCAGCAAGTGCAAATGATAACCCGGGCTTGATGAAGTTGGGAGGTAACAGATTGTGATTTACTTTGGTTTGCTTTGGGGAAAATTTAGCTCTTGCATCTTGATACCGAGGGCATCCTCGGTATGATGCTGGATGACCAAATGTACCGCAATTAACACAATACTATTTTTCTTTTGGCTCCATCTGAGCCAATTTGTATTCACCGGGGGCGTGGATATCTTTGCACTTAACACAGCGATAGTGCATTGCACAATTGGCAGCCGAATGACCGAATCGTTGACACCTGTAACACTGGTTGACTTCAGTTTTTTGGAGGCGTTCCCACCTCACAACTCTAAAGTTTAAGTACCTTACCTGTTGGAGGGCACTCGGACTGCTGTCGTTGGAAATTTGGACTAAATAAAATGGTAATATTTTACCTTCTACAGTTGATCTCCTTGTAGCAAAATTTTTCACACAGATGAACTTAACAGCTGGTGCTGCTTCCTGCAACATCTCAAGGAGATCAACTGTATTCTCCCCACAGTCCAGGCCCTTCAACAGGAAGGTCTGATTTTTTTCCGCCTTTGGCGTATATGTGAAGTGGGGAGCTTGGACACTATTAAAAGCATCTTTCGCCTGTTTGAAGTCAGCCAGTGTCTTTGTCTTGATCGAGAGCTTATCACCGGTCACTCTCTTAATTTCAAAGTTTTCGATTTTATGTTCGGCTGCCAATAACCGAACCATATCTCCTCCACGCTGCCCAAAAACGTTTATTGGAGGAACTTTTTCATTTACCTTATTAATTTTATTAGAACCAGCAGACACCGGTTGGCTTCTTCTCCTTTTGCTTATTTTTTAATTTTAAATATTTAATGAAATTATTACTGCTATCAATATTACCTATGTTATCGTTGTTCTCCATCTCATGTCCATTTCTTCGTTGATTGCAGACAGCACCGCATAATAATTGGCGCTGTCGTTCGCTCCTCCTGCGCATCATGAATTGTCTTGCTCATATCTTGCGATTTCGTTTTATATGTTGGCACTGCTTTCTCGTTAGTCTTGCTTGTTGTTGTTGTTTCCTGTTTTTCATTCTTCTTAGTTAATATCGGCTTCGCTTTTGATTTGCTCCCATTTGACAACGTCCGGACCATATCTTCCAAACTCTGTATCCGGAGTTTTAATTCGTCATTTTGTTTCGTAACCCTTGCATTCTCCCTGGTTACTTTTTCATAATCTTCGCTGGAAAGTGTAATACGCTTACCATGCTCACAATTGTCTTGTTCATTTTTCCGCTTGTTTATTTTATCATTTGTAATTTTCGAAATGCCTGGCTCTGGGTCCCCCAGCGGTGGGAAGCCGTCGGGCTCCTCCATCCCCCCGGTGAAAAAAACTTTTCTTCTTTCTTGAAACTTTATCGCAGGTAAAATCCAGATACTCGATAAATTGTTCGAATAGTTCGACGATGTAATAAGTTTCTTTATAAAATTACTTTCTAATTGACGTTTTTAAAAATTATTTTAATTTATAAAAATTCTTGACAGGAGCGAATTAAAAACACGTCTACACGCAACGAGTGCTAGACGTAGAATCTGAATCTGATGGCATTAGCTATAAGCAGCGCATTAATCAATTTTGAACCCAACAATTTTTTATACCCCCATTCCCTACGCTCTTGTGATCTGAACTTCACAAAAAATCTTTACAATTTCAATTTCAGCTTTAAAAATTTCTTCAACACTGGTATACCAAATTCGCAAACTGATACTTAACCAGTTAGTTATTTTCTAGACCCAATGGACAGGTTTATTCGCCTCTAATCGTTGCAGTTCTGCGACCACGTTCCCACGCCAGTTTACCATATCAAGTAGGGATCTGCTGTCAGTATCCAATAAAACTTCCTATCGTTTCCTCCATTTCCCTACCCCACGCTTCTCGTTAACTTTACCCTTTAAAGCTTGCCTTGTTCTTCGGTGCTTTTCTTGCGAATAATGCCAACATTAGTTCACAAACGGACATTACTGAAAGCTTAGTGTAAAAACAATCCAAACTTTTTAGATTTGATGCAAGACACTGATGCTGAAAACCAATCATTTTATTGTCTGGAATCTGATAATCATCAATAGATTAACTTAATTGATTAATAATATATTTTCGCGTTAAAATCCATTTCTCTGTTAGTTGAAAAAAAAGAACTATAACAAACTGAGAAACTTTTATTGACCTACAATGATTCAAATTATTCTACATACAATACATCAATAAGGTTAACGTCAAAATCAATTTTTACTTGACAAAAATTTCACTTATTCGCAACGATTTTGAAGTGTATCTTTGTTAATATTTATTGGCTTTCATTTTTTAAATATTACTTTGAGAACAATCAGATTCCTTATTGCAATTAATAAATAAAAATGTTCAATTTTCAATTATATAATTTTCGATGAAAATTGTTCTAAAATTATAATAAAATTTCGTTTTGTTTTCTTGCCTGCCCCATCCTAATTTTTAATTTTTTGTTTTCACGGCGAAGCTACAAGCATTATGCTACATTTTGATGTACATTGTTGCAAATACTGTAATTCTTATATCTAGGCAATATTAAAATTATCCTAGCGATATTAAAATATATCGTCAATTATTTGTGGCATCGATGTTTTGTTTACCTTTAACGTAAAGGACTTTTTTGTGAGTTACTATTGATGATCCCGGTGCAGATGGCGACTGCGCGTTTGTCACTACAGCAGTTGTTGGGGCGGTACTCGATGTAGGTGATACTGTAACACATGTAAGACCACCGTCGGACGTTGCATTGTATATTGCACGTATTTTACGATTGTTTAAAACTGCGATGCTGTGAGGAGTCTAGAAAGACAATAATCAGTTTTATTGGATTTTGGTCGAGTATTGGCAACTTAATAAAATATAAGCAATGTTAAATATGTAGATAGTAAAGAAATAAATTGATTAAGGATAACTTTTTCGTCATAGAAACTAAATCGTCATAGCTAATGAGTAATTCAACAATATGTATAATGATGGAAGGCTTGACAAATAAAATGTTTGATCGTACCAAAAAATCCTTAAGGTAATTAGTCCCAATTCGAAAATAATTTCTTGTGGGAAATATTGATTTTTTTTTATTTCAATCATGTTTGTCAATGTGTTGTCGCAAATTATTATATCAAATTGGGAATTAATTTGTCATCGGTGCATGTTATTTATGTATATCATTTTCAGGTATGTTAAAATCGGTTTTCTTTTTGTTTTAAAGTTTATTTTTATTTCAGGCACGAATAACTAATCCTCTTTGATTCTACGTCTAGCATTGGTTGCAAACTATTGATCGTTCCTGTCAATATTTAAAAATTAAATAATTTTTGAAAACGTCAGTTGGAAATTAATTGTTATTAGAAAAAACTTATCGTATCGTCGAAACAATTGATTCAAGAAATTTATATCGAATATCATAATTTTCTTTTTCTTAAAAAAAAAAAAAGAAAACGTCGACAAACTCTCAAGTCCGCATCAATAACCGACTCACCGATGCCTTTGACACAAATATCGGACTAAAGCAGAGTGATGGGCTGGCCCCATTGCTATTCAATTTGGCTCTAGAGTACGTCATAAGGAAGCTACCTGTCGATACGCGAGGTGCATTATTATTCAAGTCGAGGCAAGTAGTAGCCTATGCGGACGACATAAGCATTTTGTCACGGTCATTAACAATTGCCAAAGAACCCTTCTTGAAACTCGACAGCGAAGCTAAACTAGTAGGGCTACAAACCAATGAAAATAAAACAAAGCTCATGACGCAGTTGAGGAAAAATACCTCAAGTACACAAAATATGACACTTGACGAATATAGTATCGAAAATGTTAACGAATTTGTGTATAAATGCGCCAAAATAACGAAAACGGGCAATGAAAGAGACGAAATACGCCGAAGAATACAGCTCGCAAATAAAATATTTTATTCAGTATTGAAAATCTTGAAGACCAGCTGCATACACAGGAGAACAAAGCTCCAAGGATACAAATCTGTGATAAGACCTGTGTTATGCTATGGGTGTGAAACATGGACCCTAACCCAAGAATCCGCAAATGTATTGAACGCCTTTGAGCGACGGGTCCGGAGGCGAATAATCGGAGAGAAGCTAGACGGGGACCAATGGCGAATTCGATACAACCATAAGCTGCATGACATTTTTGACGAACCGGAGGTCTCAACGATTGTAAGACTGCGGAAGCTGCAATGGGCTGGCCACATGACTCGTATGGACGAACAACGGATACCCAAGAAGGTATTCGTTGGAAGAACTGAAGGCCGGAAGCCAGTGGGGAGACCGAGGAAACGCTGGTCTGACTCGGTCAACGAAGACAGTTCAACCCTTTTCGGAATTGGAAGACGCGGTCAACGGACCGAGACATTTTGAGGCGCTTGTTGCAGGAAGCGAAGGCCCGAGAGGGGCTGTAGTGCTAAGAAGAAGAAGAATTTTGACAGCATTTCGTCTAAGATCGCTACTATTAATTGGCCCCAACTTTTTGAAGGCCTGACTTATGAACAAGCGCTAGTAAAGCTTTATCATTTTCTTTTGCCAACCATTAATGAGTTTACACCTATTCGTTACTCTCCCAAGAAAAATGATATTCCTTGGATTAGAAACTCAATGGTAAATGCTCTGAAACTTAACAGACCCCATAAACGTTGGAAAAATGTTCAAACTGACTATTCTCGAGATGATTTTTGTAGACTTCGATGTATGGTCAAAAAAAGAAGTAATCTCACCCAAAAAACTATTTCACTAGTATAGAAATTCCTCTGTTCTCTTACCAGCCGAAACCCTTTTGGACAGTCTCTGAAAACCTCCGTTTCTGTTCCTGACACTATCTCATGGAATGATTCAGTTGCATCATCCCCAGCTACAATCACTCGTTCTTCTCTTCCCTTCCTATTAATTATCAAAGTGCATTCTCTCATGATATTTTCGACTTGTCACACACGTTGATTGATCAACTCCATCAATCCGCACCTGTTTTTAAAATCCTTAGCAACCCCCATAAGTGAACCTTATTCCATAATTTTCAATCTCAGCCTCTCTAGTAGAAATTTTCCACTTCGTTGGAAGGGGCCCATGTTGTTTTCTCCAAGCTGTCCCAATTATCAAAAAATACTTGAAAAAATTGTTCATAATAAAAATTTTTCCGCAGTTAATTTAACTTAGACAGCACAGAATCATTCCTTAGCGCTCTACAACTTCCAATCTCCTTGAAACTAACACATAGCCTCTGCTTTTGATAATGGACATCAAGTCGATGTTATTTATACTGATTTTTCTAAGGCCTTTGATTCAGTAAATCACTTTACCCTAATTCACAAGCTGCGAAAGTTGGGCATCGCTGTTAACACTCTGACGTGGTTATCTTCTTATTTGTCATTTAGAACCTGCCGGGTTGTATCTTAGAGAGTTTTACTTCTCCGTTTTATCTCGCTTCTATTCAAAATTTTTATCAATGATCTTCTCGCCTATTTCGACTCTTCATCCCTGCTCTATGCAGATGATCTTAAAATTTGTAGAGTTAATAAATTCATCCGACGAATGTGTTACTGTCCTAAATGTTTTTAAATTCCTTGAATCCTGGTGTGAACTGAACTCTTTACATTTGAATATACCTAAATGTCATACTATGGCTTCCTCGCTTAAATAACCGCCTATAGTTTTTCCTTACAACATTCCCTCTTGGAAACTGTCTCTTAGATATCTGATCTTGGTGAAATTTTTTATCCAAAGCTCAAATTTGACCTGCACATGGTACATCAAGTGCCTAAAGCAGCGCGCTTATCGGGATTTATCTTCAGATACTGTCATATTTTCTCGGATCCATGTCCACTAATGATACTTAACTGTAGCTCAGTACGTAGTCTTAGAATACTGTACTGTTCTCGTCGAATCCGTTCAACGTTAATGCATTCACCATCTGTTGTGAAAATTTAAACTACCCTATTCATCATGTGAGGATCGACAATTGTTTTTAAAAGATAATTTCCTTAGAGAACAGTCGTCTGATGCTGGATGAGTTTCTTCTTTTTAAATTGTACGATCATCTTATTGACTCCCATCTAGTCTCTTTGCTGTAAGTAAGAATAACTCACCACCCATTTTCCCTCACTTGTTTATTATCCCTTTTGCGCATACGGAGATCTGCTTTCGTGCTCCCTTATTTATGCTATCACTCTACCTGCGTTAACGTTAGTTTAAACGTCTGTGTGAAAGTGCGCGTTGAAAAATAATGCCTTAAATGATTGGCTACATTTGTGAAGCCCTGCTACAAAAGTTATTTCTGCATTAATTAGTGCACTAAGTATGTTCGAAATGGAGGCAGAAACTGCTGCTCTAGTGTATTAAATGAGTAAAATTAATAATTATGTACATGTTTTTAAGTGGAAGAATAATAGAAAATTGAAAATAAAACAACGTTGATGATGGATGGTTCAAATGCATCGTCGTCGAACAGAGTAAGAATATTTATAGATTTTTTATTCATTTCAGAAAATCATCTGGGGAATTCTTTTCAGATCTTATGGCTGAGACTGCATAAGAATTTTATAATTTTGTACGAATGTCGGCTACTGATTTTGACATTTTGTTAAAGAAAATTAAGCTGCTGATATTCAAAAAAGATACTAAATTCCGAAAAACAGTTCCTGCTAAAGTTAATTTATCATTAAACTTAGCTATAGGAGACAGCTTTAGAAGTTTACATTTTTTATTTAAAATATCTCACCAAGTTATTTCGAAAATTATTAGAGAAGTCAGCGCTGCACTTATTGCAACTTTAGATCATATGATCAAGGTAAGCAAATAAAACCAACAGCTAATATGTAATTCAATATGGATGGCAGTTTTTGAAAAAAAACGGTGCTTCGGTTTTCCGGTTTTTTTCATCCTCGGTTTAACTGGGCGGTTTTTTACAGCCCAAAAACCTGGTTTTTGGAAGAACCAACTTTTCGGTTTTTTAAGCAAATTATCTAAATAAAACTCTGAAGTCAAAATTAAATATATGTCCATTGATTAACTTTAGATGTAAATGGTTTTTCGATTTTTTACTCACTAAATTATTTGAATCGAAATGAACTGAGGGATATTTCATCTTTGTATTAAAAATGAGAGACTAAAATATTGAAATCCTAGCCGATAGCATACTGTTAAGCTAAATCATTCATTTACAGTATACGGATGAAAGAACCTTCAGTTCAGTCCCCAAGAATTTTGCATTTATTGTGTATCGTGTGCTGGCTTCACTTCGCACTCTACGTAGTCCTCTACATTATAGCAAAATATAAACAACTAATACCAAGAACCAATCACACATAGAAATTTACTTTGCTCTGGTGGCTGTGGTCGTTAATGCTGCCTAGATAGGGATGACGAAATAACGGTTTTCCGGTTTTTTCACTTCGGTATTTTTTTCTTTCTTTGTATCCGGTTTTTTATCTGATTTTAGAATTTGAAAGAAAAACCGGTTTAAACCGGGAGGAAAAGACCGGTTTTCGGTTAAATCGGTGCGGATTTTCCCATCCTTTATAATTCAATTTATTTTGTATTCAATTATTTTGTATGTTATATTATTCAAAAAATTAATTCAGTTAATTTGAGAAATAATATCATTTGTGTGAATGATGCTGGAGTAAGTCTTTTTTGTGATTTGAGTATAGGACGGAATTAGCATTTCGTTGCAAATAATTTGAATTGACCCGTTGTCGGATATGGTCAAAGTATATTGTTGTTGTTCTCTTGGTATTTTTTGACAATTCGGCGGTGTACATGATGATGAGCTCTGTGTATTCATTATATCAAAATACTGGAATCTCTCTTCATTACTTGCCTAACTTATACGAGCATTATGTGCAGATGTGACTGCTAGGGCTGATGAATTCTTATTCCTGCTTCTTTTATAAAATTCGAAAGTGAGACTTTGTATATTTTTAAGTTTACCGTATTTTAGAAACAATCATACCAGAAAAATAATCGTATTCATCCAGTTCTTTCTTTTTGCTGATAATTGCTTATACACAGCCAAAAGCTTCCTTCATTTGCTTCTAAGCGTTGATAACCTCAGGAGGAATTCTTAACTTTTTTTGTTTGTATTGAATACAATGTTCCTTAAATTTGTCCACTGTTGGAAGTACAAATGATTATTTATTATTTAATGAACAGGAGATAAGTTTTCGGGGACTGTTTTGTTTCGATACTCTTTAAAATATGTTTTCTCTTCGCTGTTTTCTTCAGAAGCGGATTGAAACAAATCAAATGAAAAGTTTTTGTTTTTAGGGTTTTGTAAAATAATTTTACAAAACCCTACTAAAATGTCGTCCGTCCGTGTGTCACACCACTTTTTCTCGCAAATTACACAAGCTAGAAACATACGACTTTGTGAGTAGGGGTAAAGTGGCGCTCTCTTCAAAGTTTCTCCACCAAAAAATGTATAAGGTGTTTGAGGGGGGTGTCCCCATACAGGGGAGTGGCCCCGGAAAAAAAAATTCAGCAAATGTAGGCAATATTGGTATCAATTGAAAGGTACTAATGAGAACTTTTCAAAACAGGTCTTAAGATGGCAAGTTTTGCTTTGAGGGGTGCAGGGGAAGGGGAAATGTACGAAATTGTCATGCGCTTTACTACATAATTTCTTACTGAATAGCCGGACTTCCAGAAATTTTTATACTCCATCAGGATTTTAGCACAATATTGGAATAGGAAGACACGTAGCACCTGGAAGATGGAGAGAAGAGATAGGTCACAACATTAGCGCTCTAAGGCTACTAAATATTTCAGCTAGACGTTCCTCCATGCCAGCCTTGCAAATTATAAATAATTTCGTTAAATATTTTACAAATTCATTATAAAAAACAGGTTAAATGAGTTTTTCCAGAAAAATAAAATAAATTTCTTAACTTACTTCTGTGTTTATTATTGAATTAGATACGTATATAGGGCTCATAATTCGCTGAAAACAAGCAACGAGCTCTGGATGGAAGTGAAAGTGGCTATTAAGACCGTGGCAGAACAGACGGTCGGACATCAAGCCCGGCGCAAGAGAAATGATTGGTTCGATGTTAAGTGCCAGAATACGTTAGACAAAAAGAATCAGGCGTACAAAGAATATTTAAGTAGGAAAACCAGGACGAAGAGAGAACATTATGAAAATTTCAGAAGAGTAGCGAATAAGATCATTAAAATTAAGTAAAGAAAATATTATGACGATCAATTAAGATCTATCGATGTAAGCCTAGCGAGCAATAACACCAGACAAGCATACAAAGTAGTGAAAAGCCTGAAACGAGGTTATCAGTCAAAAACCACGCTTTGTCGTGATGGCGATAATTGAGGAAAGATGGGCATCATATTTCAAGATCCTCCTTAATCCTCCGCATACCTCCAGAACATCGGAACCTATAGATAGCACATTAAATATTGTGCTATTCACAAAGTTACTCGTATCTAGCCCATTTGGCAACAAGAACATATGCCGAAAGAGTGGAGCCAATCAATTTTATTCCCTATCCACAAAAAAAATTGACAATCTACAGTGGGAAAACTATAGAGGCATACCACTGCTTTGTACGGCGTACACAATGTTTTCAAAGATCTTAGAAAATAAGACCGGATCAGAAGCCAACAATATTATTGGGGAGTATCAAGGTGGTTTTAGGGCAGGTAGATCGACAATCGACGAATTATTCAATGTCAAGCATGTACTTTGAGAAATGCTGGGAGTTCAACATAGGCGTATACCAAATTTTCGTTGACTTTAAGCAAGCATACGACAGTATTGGTCGTAACGTACTTTACCAAATAATGTTCTGCTTTGGTATCCCAGCCAAAATAGTTCGTCTTATGTTACTAAAATAACACGCGTCGACGACCTCTCAAGTCCGCATCAATAACAAACTCACCGTTGCCTTTGGCACAAATATCGGACTAAAGCAGGGTGATGGGCTGGCCCCATTGCTATTCAATTTGGCTGTGGAATACGTCATAAGAAAGCCACCTGTCGATATACGAGGTACATTACTACACAAGTCGAGCCAAGTAGTAGCCTATGCGGATGACATCAACACTTTGCCACAGTCATTAACAACTGCCAAAGAAATCTTCGTGAAGCTCGACAGCGAAGCTAAACTAGTAGGGCCACAAATCATAAAACAAAGTTCATGACGCAGTCGAGGAAAAATACCTCAAATACACATAATATCACACTTGGCGAATAAAGTATCGAAAGAGACGAAATAAGCCGAAGAATACAGCTCGCAAATAATCTATTTTATTCAGTTTTGACGATATTGAAGGCCAACTGCATACACAGGAGAACAAAGCTCCAAGTATACAAATCTTTGATAAGACCTGTGCTATGCTATGGGTGTGAAATATGGACCCTAACCCCAAGCATCCGCAAAAATATTGAACGCCTTGGAGCGACGGGTCTTGAGGCGAATAATCGGAGCGAAGCAAGATGGGGACCAATGGCGAATTCGATACAACCATGAGCTGTATGAAATTTTTGACGAACCGGAGGTCTCACGATTGTAAGACTGCGGAAGCTGCAATGGGCTGACCACATGAATTGTATGGACGAACAACTGATACCCAAAAGGGTATTCGTTGGGAGAACTGAAGAGGGGAGACCAGTGGGGAAACCGAGGAAACGCTGGTCTGACTCGGTCGACGAAGACAGTTCATCGCTGTTCGGATTTCGAAATTGGAAGACGCGATCAACGGACCGAGACAGTTGGAGGCGCTATTTGCAGGAAGCGAAGGCGCGAAAGGGGCAGTAGTGTTACGAAGAAGATATTTCAAGTCTTTCTAGGATGTCAAGTCTTGGCCCTTTGCTTTGTGTGGGTAGCAATATCATAGAGTTTGTCGTAGCGTCAGGCTTGTACGCGTGGAGTCTGTCTTGTCGTGTAAGAAAGATCGTAAGTGCACTTTGTATCTTGTGGTTAGTTTCCGTGTTGTCCGTCCTATGCATACCATGTCGCAGTCCTTGCATGTCTTTCGGTTTCAGTTTTTTTCCAATTTTGTTGTTAGTTTTGAATGCAGTTTGCAATTTATATTTCCTAAGTAAGTTTGATAGTTTGCCTCTTTACCTACGCATGTTAACGAATTCCACTATTGGTCGTTCTTGTGTGTTTCAGTCAGTTGGTGCTCCTGTTTTTGTTTGTACCTTGTAATAAGTACTTCAATGCTGCTTTGTTTGTATCCGGTCTCTGTGCCATAGATCTGTATGTTGCTACTTTATGTTGTGCGGGATGGTTAAATGTTAGGTACAAACAGTTGTGGTTGTTTTTCTGTACATTCTGTTGTCTAATCGTTTTCGTTCCCGTGTCACAGTTAGGTCCATATAGTTGAATTTGCCGTTTGTTTCTTTTTCTATAGTGAAGTTATATCCGGGTGTATTTCCAACATATTGGTAAGTAGTTCGTCTTGTTTATTTTCTTGTGAGTCAACAAGGATGAAACAGTCATCCACATATCGTTTGTAAAATATCACATTCAATCTTTCGACAGTTTTGGGTATAAAGACTTCTTCCAGAGATTGTACGAATATTTCTGATATTATTGAGGACATTGGATCTCCCATACTCAAACCGCCCTTGGCAACATATGTGCTATTATTGAACCTCAAATAGTTCTGTTTGATTGTGGTCTTTATGAGGTTGAGAAGTTGATCTGTGAATCGTCGGCTGTTACTGAATTAATGTTTAGCATGGCCAGTGTTTCATCGACGGATATAGACGTATGGTGACGCCTAGTGATAAAAGTCGACAAGTGGCGGCTGCTGTTCATTAATGGGTATTTGTCGTCAAGGAGCATAACATCAGCCAGTATCTTGCCAAGTACCGTGCTAATTGGTATGCATGAGCTGGGCGGTAATTAACAACAGGCCGGATAGGCATATTGGGTTTGTGGAGCTTAGCTTGTGCTTTAAGGGGTGGTGTGGATTTGGGTTCATGTAGCGATGCTTAGTATTAGGAGGAATGATTAGTGGAGATTGTGTCAAGTCTGCTTGGAACTTATTAGTGGGGTCTTTGTTCCTTAATTCATATCCGTTGGCGTTAATAAAGTCTGTTGTTTTTTGTACGTGGTCCATTATTTTAAGGATCACCATTGAATGTCCTTTGTCAGGCTTTGTCACTGTTAATAGGTTGTCCGAAAGTTTTTTTTTTGAATGTTTTTTAATATCTTATGCTCTTTCTGGAAATTCGTTTTGTTTATGCTAGTGCGTATTGTTTGTAGTTTATCTACTGCAATGTGTCTTGCATGTGTCTGTTGTTCCTGCGGCAGTTTGTTAATGGCTACTTCAGTGTCGATTACTAGTTGTTCTAGTCTTTTTGGTAGTTTGTGTTGTGTTTCATTCGCCTATATAACAGCTCCATTGGTGTCGTAAAAGTCGTGTCTGATAGAGTTACATTCGTGGATAGAAGGCAGTGTTTCGTTGGTATAGTCATTGTGTTTTGCTTTTTCATCAATTTGCCAAGTTTTTTTTTCATTGCCTCAGAAAGAAAGGCCCGAAGAAAAAAGAGACCCCCGCTTCTGCTCGCTACGAGATGAAAAATAAAAGTAGTTTCTGTTGCGTGTCGGGATGTGTTTATTTTTAGGGTTTTGTAAAAATTTCACAATATCCTATATTAATAGTACCCGTCCGTCCGTCCGCCCGTCAATGCGTCACTGCAAGTTTTCTCAGGAACTATAGACGCTACAGTGTTCAAATTTTGTGAGCAGCTCAGGAGTTTCTGGTTAATGAAAGTTCCGTAGTCAAAAAAAAAAATTCATATGCTTTTAAGGGGGGTTTCCCCCATATAAGGATGTGAACCCTTAAAATATTTTTCACTAAAGATAGCCGAGTAGGGTATCAAATGATCTCTTAACATCCGTAATTAAAGTTGCAATATATATGGCGGGGTAGGCAGGAGTACAGGAGGAACACGAAAAACATGTGTCCCCCTTGCGATTGGACACCTGTAGACTGAAAAAGCTGAATAAAACATGAAGGGAGTTCTCTTTGAGTACAACAACGACAAATACCTGAGAAGTTCAAACTCACTAAACTTTGTTAGTGATAGTATGATTTATTAATTTTACATTTTCTTGTATAAAATTGTAAGGGTACAATTAAATCCAATGAAATATATATGTCCACTTCTAGGCTAATAAACCATGAAAATTACAGAAGCACGAGATAGTACCAAGTTATGGTGGATTAAATTTTCGGTGGTACAACAACTACAATACGTGTCTATTGAGCAATATGTGCTTCCAATCGACTCAGGCACTAGGGGCTTCTTAGGATTTACATGCAACGAGTGATAATAGTTATCGTAAAACAAAATGGCGGCGATTTTAAATGAGAATACTGAGTAAATTTAAGTTACTTTTTTCCAACTTCAGTATTGAAAGTACAGGCTATTAACTTTTGATGAAAACATACATTTTAAAGGTGAAAAATTCATGGTGGTTGGTTTTCATGAGTATAACAATAACAAATACCTTAGAAGTTGAAATTCACTCGTTTCGTTAACGTCGAATTTGTAAATATAACATTTCCCTTGTGCATTCATACGGGTACCTTTAAATGTAAATTAAAGTAGTTCTAAGAAAAGTCTCTTCAAGGGGTCTTCAAAAATTATTAAATTTTCCAGTGATTGTGGCAGGGAAGGTCATTATGCAGAAGTTATAGAAGTCAAAGGTTGACTGAGATGAAGATATTCCAGAAGAGCTTCGATTGACTTGGTTAAAGTATAGAGAAGAGCTACAGGGCTTGAATGAAATCTACATTCCAAGATAAATGTTCAGTGACTACGAAACAATTGATATGCAAATCTACGCCTTTGCAGACGCTGGTTTAGAGGCCTATGGCACTGCCGTTTATATAAGGTCGAAAGATAAATGCGGAAAGATTACAGTCATGCAAAATCGAGAGTTGTCCCAATCAAATCTACTAGCATCCCTATTTGGGAACTATGTGCAGCGAAGCTGGCGGCCAAATTGGTAAAATAAGTCATCAGCCAATATAAAAGCGAATACAACATTCTATTGGTCTGACTCACTCATCGTCATTAACTGGATTAGAGGTGATCCATCTATTCGGAAAACATTTGTTGTGAATCGAGTTGCAGCTATACAAGAAATGACGTCGACAAAAGAGTGGTTATTATGTTGCTACTAAAGATAACCCAGCCGATCTTGTTTCTTGTGGACTCTTTCCCGAGCAGTCAGAACGGTCCGAGATATAGTTTGACGGTCCAGCGTTCTTAAAATTGCCCAAGATTGCATAGCTAGCTAAGCCAAACTCGAATCTAGATGACGACGAAGAAAGAAAAGTTAACAAATTGATTGTGACGGCTACAACTGATTCTCATACACATCCACTGTACTCAATCGACCATGGAAATCCATTCCAAGAGCTGTTGCGGGTTATGGCTTACATAACTCGAGCGATCAGAAACTTTAAAAACAGAAGCCCTTAAAATTATCATGAGAGAAGCTCAAGGATGTAGCTTCCAGGATGAAATGTCCGCTTTGATGGTGGTCCAAGAAGCTGCGAAATCAAGTAAGCTTCGCACTCTTGCACCATTTAAACCTACAGATAATAACACCCGTGTCGGCGAAACATTACGAGCAGCAGAAGTCAGTTACGATATAAAAACACCCCCAGAAGATCGTTTTGTCACGCGACTCCTGCTCACACATCTCCATCAAGCGAATTTACATGCAGGACCTCAAGCGTTACAGAATATCGCGAGACAAAGATATTGGATTCCAAACGGTAGAAACATCTCCAGGACCGTTGTGGGGTTATGCGTTTCTTGTACAAAATTTCGACCTCACTTACTTAGCCAACAAATGGGTGACCTACCAAAACATCGAACCCAATTAACAAGACCATTCCTCAACGTTGGTCTTTATTGCAACGGACGGTTGTTTCAGCTTCATGAACGTATGAAGAATTATGCACAGTGGCTACAGAAATGGAAGCCATACTCAATTCAAGATCACTCACTCCACTTTCTTCGGACCCGAATGATTTAACGCCACTGGCACCAGCACACTTTCTAATTGGAGAACCGTTCTTAAGTCCAAACAGGTCTACAAATGAGATCGCGAAAATGTCACTAGCATCGAGACGGCAACTAAAAAATCAACTCAAAAAGTTTTGGCAGCGATGGTATATATAATACTTGGGCGTGTTGCAAAAGCGAGCAAAGTGGTTATCAAAGCAAATAGAAGGAGCATAGGCAACTGTTAAAGAAGAAAAGATTTCACCATACAAATGGAAACTAGTGGGATTATAGAGACCATCCAGGACGAGATAGACGTGTAGGTGTAGCTGATGTACAGACGAGTTCAGGCATCATTAGGCCATCAATCCATCAATAAGTACCATTACCCATCCACTATGATGGCGAGATATTCACGGACTCATACGACATTACTGAAGCTACTACGGAGCCAATGGAGACGACAGAAATCGTGGACGCCACGTACAGGAAAAGAAAGCGATCTCCGTCAAAATTAAATTCGCTTAAAACATGCTTACTCACATTGCTGGTCTTACCAATAGTTACTTGGAACACTTCCTCCGCTTCAGACTTACCGAGCGAAATCACCTAAATTGACAATAACGGAGGCATAGACTTTGAAAATATCGGGAGTGGATGACTGACGCTAAACTCATAGAAAATCATAACCTTTTGTGACCTTAAAGGCTATTGGAATGTTTTTTAAACCATTGAAGTTGGTATAATACAACTAGAGCGGCTTAATGACAACATCACTAATAACACGTATCATGACGCTATTGTCGCGCGATATAGTCCGAGTATAATTACTAAGCCAAGGCAACCTCATCTTTCGACAACCTACTCAAACCAGAAATTCGACATCATTCACCATAATTGGGTTGTTAGCCAACAAACTATTTGGAGTTTTAGATAACGAATACGAGCAAAGTATGGGTGAGACCATCGCCAACATTGAAAACAATGAGAGCCATCTGAATGAGTTGGTGAAACGGCAAGTCAATTCTAGAGAAACAACTGCAAACATTATCGCTAAAAGTGGAACAAAGGATAAATCAGATAGAACAAATTCAAAGGGCTTTCGATACTATTTATGAGAATATAAAATTTTTCAACTCGGTATTCCAGCAACAAAGGATGGGCGAAGCATTCAAAACCCTTTCCATACTTATTATAGCCTTGATAAATGAGTGCCAGAATATGCAGCATTCACTGATTGAAATAATAATCGACGCACATCATGAAACAATGAATCCCAACGTTACATCACTGCAACAACTGAAAGCCCAGATCATCGTGATCAAGGGAAATCTGACACAAGGCTTAGAGCTTCCAACTGTTGCAAACCCAAGCAGAACTCGTATAACACGAATTTACCAGATCATGCAAATCCAATATTGGATATAAGGTGGATATTTAATATATGCCTTAAATATACCACTATTGCTGCCTACGACATTCCATATACTTCGGCTGCTACCGACCACATTCCATATATTTCGGCTGCTACCTTTGACATCCATGGTCAACAAGACTTTTGTATAATTATCATCTACTACAGATGGTACTATGTGAAACATCTTTAAGGATCAATTCTACACTCTTGAAATGAATGCATTTAAACTTTGCAGAAGCCCAGAACTCAATTATTTCATATGTAACCAACAGCGACCTATAATCCATAAAACTGATACAACCTTCGATTGTGTGATTGAACTAATGGCCAGTAGTAAATTTTTACCTAGTTGTGTGTTACAACGGGATCATCGAAGTAAAGCAGTTAAAAACACCCAATCATTGGTTTTTTCGATGAACAACATATACGACTCCACATTTATCTGCCAGAGCCACTTGTTCCAGCAGCGCTTACAAGGAAAAGGTATCTTAAAAATGCGACCTGGCTGTACGTTAAAAGACGACAAATTTTTCCCAAAGCATTCGACTCTTGGCAATCGTCAATGAATGCTTCACTATTTCCAACAATTAATGTTTCAATTGCAGAGTTCACAAGCAGTGTCAACCTTTTCCAATCAGCGATTTATCACAACATCAGCATACTTCCCATAGATGTCGACACGGCAATGCAACAATTACATGGATTAAAAGCTAAACAAGCGGAGCTTCATTTTGTCCAATCAAATTCTTTCCATACCATAGCAGTTAGCTAAACCGTCTTAGGAGTTATTCTTGTGGTTATCGGATGGCTAGTTTTTCGACATCTACGAACCTTAAATATGACGCGAACTAAAAGGAAACCAGTTCCAGCTCCCCTGCGATATAACTTTGAAGTACGATACTTCAACAGGCAACAGTATGTTCAAGAAGTCTTCAAAAATTATTATTAAATTCTTACATAATTTGATAATTAAACCCATTCAATCATTGATTCATTTAAATGTCCATATCAGATTTCGTTTTTGTAAAACTCTAATTGCAAATTTATGTTTAAAAAGTCTTCAAAATTCTTATCAAATTTATGCTTTCTCCATTCATTTCTAAATTAATTTAAATGTCCAAGTCTATAATCAGATTCCCTTTATGTAAAATGCAAATTTCATTCTTGTAAAAAGATACTAAGAAAAAAACCTTGAAACTTGTACCGCAATAATTTTCCCAGGCTAGACATCGCATCAGCAAAAACTCTTTCGCGTCTTGAAGATTCTACTTCCTTTCACGCATGGGAAAATTATTGTGCTTTTCTCGTCTAGCGTCAGCATTTTTTTCTTTTAGAATAAGTTTACTGTGACCTTCGAAGTGTTACGAGCTCTTTTGCAAGCGAAAAAGTTGTTTTTAATTTTTTCAATTCGGCAGTTGGTTAATAGATCCTATTGGTAGAGTTACCTGACATATAGGAATAGCTTATACAAAAGGCAACAAATCAAAAGTAGAGATACCTACTATTTGCTTGTTCAAGCCACAACAAGGTCTTTATAGTCTGGCAATTTCAATAAAGTAAAATCGCATTCACGGAAGTAATAGCCATTTGAACGAGTACAACAAAAACAATGTACGGGTTTTCGACCATTCGGGCTTTCTATCGAACCAGACACTACACATTTAATTGGATCTTCTGATTTCCAGATAAAATGAATAATTCAAAATATTTAGGATTTTTGGTGTTCGGATCGGTTGTAACGCGTTCTTTTCCGTTTGATTCGCTACTTAATTTATAGACGACAACAAGATTAGCTTTAAGTTGAAGTGTAGATCTGAATAGAATAAGAATCGTAGCCTAATTTATAAGTTTCGGTGATTCGAAGTGTTTTAAACACAACTTCCACTGATGAAGATAAACGGTGACTACCACCACGTAGTATGCTTTTACACGAACTGCGATTAAATCCTGGTCGGTATATACAATACCACCGTCAGAAAATAATCTGAAAATATTCACAATATCTGGTTGATTTGCTGACCAAATAATGCGAATCGATTTCATCATTCCTAGCTTAACGGGAGAAATATCCTGAACATCACAAACAAACGCAGGCATAACAGCTCCAGCTTTGAAACGTACTAATGGCGTACGCACTTGAATGTCTCCCAAAGCAATTGAACAGAATATTGTTGTCTGGCTGTGAATAAATTTGTAATAGCTTTTACCAGAGTGGATGTCTAACGAACGATGCCACAAATGATGCTCTACGTATATGTAACAATCTTCCAGGAATGGTTAAGAAAGCAAAATCATTTTTGGTATTTAAGAAAAGACTTAGGAATCATGTAATGAACACTGATTGAAGTGTGGACCTGAAGAGATTTTCCAACTTAGTATCTTGGGGCATTTTTGACCCGATCGGTGAGATACTTGGCGACAGGTACTCAAGAGTTTTTTGTAATGCATCGTATTATATGATTTTTTTTATTTCTGAGAGCTGATCATGAATTGGACTAGAGATTTATGAAAGGATTCACATTATTTTGTTTACCCCCTTATACCGAAGTATAGAATATTGTCTGGATGGCGAATTGTGAATGCAGATCGCATGAGCGTGCTACGAAGAAGTGATGGGGAGAGTAGTAGGAGATAGAGGTAATTAAAAAATTGAGAGATAAAAAAAATTTACCGACAATAAGCGTTGCATTTCTCGGAAGTGGTTTTCTTGTCTCAACCCAATCATTGCTGCACTGAAAATATTCTTATAGAGTTCGTATATTGGCAGATAATAGACGGACGAAAGCTTCAATAGATAGATGTTTTATCGGGTCTTTTTACGTACATACATTTCTGACATGATAAGAAGGCACATAGCTTGACAATGGCCCTATAGTCATATAACAATTATTACAAAACGTTTCAAAGTGATTGAAAAATTGATAAACATATTGGGTTGTCCGATAATTCACGTCGTTTTTCTCATAGATGACGTGAACTGCATATTTCATGTATTTGTGATTGCGTGGTTTATATTATTATATACCATTTTAAAGATTAGAGTTTAGATAATCTTCAGTCAAAAACTGTCATTATTAAGAAAGTTGGTTAAAAATAAACTTTCAAATGGACTATCAAATAGGGCATTGTCGGCATATTTTATTGTTTTACTTCTGAAAGGGCAAAAATGCGGTGCAAGCTCAAAAGAAATTGTGTGAAGTTTATGGTGAAGACTGTCTTACTGAACGCCAGTGTCAGCGTTGGTTTGCTCGCTTTCATTCCGGAAATTTTTATGTATCAAATGCACCACATACTGTTCGTCTAACCACTACTGATGACGACTAAATAAAGGCGTTAATCGAAACTTACCGGCGACATATCGAATTCAACCGTTTACTTGCACTTACAACAACTTGGTTACGTAAACAAACTGGATGTTTGGGCTCCTCACAAATTAAAGGAAATCCACCTCATCAAACGCATTAACATATGCGAATCTTTGCTGAATTGTAACCAAAACAACCCATTTCTCAAAAAAATCATAACGGGTGATGAAAAATACATCGTTTTCGAGAACTTAGTCCGAAAACAATCTTGGACCAAGCAAGATGAGCTCCCACAATCAACATCCAAAGCCAATATTCACCAGAAGATGATTATGTTTTCTGTGTGGTGGGATTACAAGGGCATAGTCTACTTTGAGCAGCTTCCAAGAAATCAAACTATCGAAATTAAACGAAGAAATGAAAAAACCTTCTGAACTGGCCAATCGCAAGGGCATTATGTTCCATCATAATAACGCCAGACACCGCACCTCTTTGATAACTAGTCAAAAGTTAACGGAGCTCAATTGGGAACTGATACCACATCCACCCTAAAGTCCTGACTTAGCACCATTAGACTATCATTTATTTCGCTCCATTCAAAACCATTTGAACGGTAAAAGCTTCGATTCCGATTAGGCTGAGTTGAACCAGATCTTCGCTTCTAAACACCACGACTTCTTCGCACGAGGAATTTTTCAACTTACCGAAAGATGGCAAAAGGTCATCCAACAAAATCGTCAATATACTGTCGCGTGTTATGGTTCGCGGCCAATAATTTTAATGTGCCGGAAAAGTGAAAACGCACTGTCTTTTAAATTAAGTTAAAAGAGTTTATTTACAAAAAATGCACAATCATTGATTTCACTATTTTACCTATTTTACTTTTCACTTCGTCTATAAATTTTTACTTTAACTGTCTTATCTATCAACGAAAATCACTTTACTATCACTCAATCAATATCGCTTTCCAATTCGCATTCCACAATATCGCAGTTTTACTATCACGGTTGTCATTAATTCCCCCATTCATTCAGCTCGCCTCTATATAGGGTATCTAGTCATTCAATTCATTTCTCATACATTGTCGAATATTCGAGCAATACTGAATGGGCAGTGACGTCACTTTCAGATGTTGATCATGTTTGGAGGGTTCTTCTGCTTTCGAGTACGTTCGTTTTGTTGATCATGATGTTCTTAATGGTTGTGAAAACAATTGCGACAGTAGCTCGGAGAATTATTTGTACATGGAACACTGCCCCCACCTCAGTTCTTTTCACCCCGAAAAGATGTGTGGCCTGTTGCAGTCAATTCTCCCAGGATGTAATATGGGGCAAGACAGTCCAGGTGCACGATTTTCATTTTGGCTCTTGGCTTACGGTGTTCCTTTATGCGGTATACGACGTCGTTGATTCGCTTTGTAACTCGGTATGGTCCCTCCCAATCATGCTGCAACTTCGGAGACCTACCCTTTCGCCGTTGTGGGTTATATAGCCACACCAAGTCATCTTGCTGGAAGCCATTAGAATTTGCCTTTAGATCATACCTCGTCTTCATGCGGTCAGTAACCCATGCTAGGTATTTTCGCACTGTACGATGTATCTGGCTCAACCGTTGCCTTAGCTCACTTGCGTACTCCGAGATCGTTTGGAGTTTCTTAGGAGGTGTTCCGAACTTTACATCAGCTGGCAGACGAATAGTCTTTCCAAAAATGACTTTGGCTGGGACTTGGCCCGTCGATGTATGTTCGGCAGCTCTGTACGCCATCAAAAATAGTGGAATGTGTCGGTCCCAGTCCCTTTGGTTCTCGTCAACCATCTTGGCCAGGTGTTTATTGAGCGTGCCGTTGAAACGTTCGACCATTCCATCGGATTGGGGATGCAGCGGTGTTGTCCTCGTTTTCCGTATTCCCAGCAGCTCGCACATTTCGCCAAATACTAGTGACTCAAAGTTTCGGCCTTGATCCGAATGTAGTTCGCAAGGTACGCCGTACCTACCGACCCAATTTAATACTAGCTGTTCGGCTACAGTAGTTGCTTCCTGGTTGGGAATGGGGTAGACCTCGGGCCACTTGCTGAAATAATCGGCCACAACCAGCGTGTCCTGCGATGTCAACAGCAATCCTCTCAAATGGCACACAAAGGTTATAGGTTTGCATTTGTCTCTCAGTCGTCGCTTTGGACCTTTAACGAACGCACAAATCGTGCATCGGCGGCACCAGTCCTCTACGTCTTCTCGAGCGTGGAGCCAGTAAAACCTTTCCCGCAATTTCGCTAAAGTCTTGTCAACACCAAGGAAGCCTCGCGAGGATCCTTCATGCATTTCCTTAATCACATCGTGGATTCGGCTTTTGGGGAGTATAGTTTGCATCCTATAGGAACTGCCATCCGCCGTTTCCCATTTCCGCTTGAGTACGCCACCCTCCACATGAAGGGAGTTCCATTGTGCCCAATAGCTTTTCAGGGTTGCGCCATGTATTGAAACGTCTTTCCACTCAGGTCGCCCAGTTGTCTCCTTCCATAAGAGCAATGGTCCAATGTCTTCATCGGCTAACTGGGCATTTCGAATCTCCTCCGATGACCAACCCTCATCGAATTCTGCCGTTATCAATCGCAGATCAACGGGCGGCTCCTTTTCTTCAATTTTTTGGCAATGCTTGCAGTTAACTGGACATGGACGATGAGATAGGGCGTCAGCATTTCCATGAACTCCGCCCTTCCGATTAACAATTCCGTAGTCGTATGACTGCAATCTTTCGATCCATCTCGCCTCTCGGTGGCCTCTATTATAGCCGTTATCAATCGCAGATCAACGGACGGCTCCTTTTCTTCAATCTTTTGGCAACTTCTCCCGGTTTGATGCTCGTGGTTGAGTCTGCGGTGTTAAGGACTTTAACCGGCACGCATCCGTTCCTTATAGATCTTACAAGGCTTCGTCCTACAATCAAACTGCGCAATGCCGATGTCTCCGTTGGCTCTATCAGATAAGATCGGTGGTCTCCAGAATCACCATCAAGCTTGGCCCATACAATTCTTTCAGAAGAATTCGGTACATACTACCACATTCATCTTGGGAATTTGGACGCTGGGATCCTCCATCAATACTTCGACATTCTGCCATTTCAATACCCGTTTGCCCAAATCCAACGTGATTCCATGTGGTCGCAGAAAATCAACTCTGAGGATACAGTCATCCATAATGTTCGCGACCAGAAAATTATGTCGGAACGCAAGCTCTCCCAACTGTATCTGGAGGTTAATCTCTCCATGGACAGGTGCAGTTTCTCCCGTAGCTGTCTGTAGTGAGAAAATCCTACCCTTGTGAAGTAGTTGTTGCCTCACTAGGTCTGGTCGGATAATCGATCGGGTTGCACCAGTGTCGATTGTTATGGTGCAATTTTCTCCGTCAACTTGCCCCGGAAGGCATGTCTGCTTCTCCACGATGTAGTCTTGACACGGTGATGGTAGTGCTGGGGACGTCACTTCTCCTAGCCAACCTTTGCCCCACGAAATTGACCCCGTCATTTTGAAGGGCTCCCTTTCTGGGCTCCTGACTCGGTCTGGATCTCCTCCACCCTGGACGATAGCTCGGTTTTCTTCGATTCTTGCAATCCGGGTTTGAGTGTAACTCAAAACGGGGATAGTCTCTAAAAGCTCGGCAGCTGGGCCTCTTAGAGCAAGAATTAATGCAGTTGCTCGTTCCTGCTCATTCCAGTGATTTGCCCTAGCGGCGGCATCAAACTGTGTTTTGTAAACACTCCAGACCATTTGCCCGTCGAATATTGGTGTTTTCACATTTCTGAATGTGCTATGCACTGCGGTTATAAGTGGGGTTGGTGAGTCGGTTACTACTGCCTTCGCTGCTTCCAATTCTTTTTTCACTTTTTCCATCTCATGGCTCATTCTCTCTTCGGCCTGGCTGACCTCATAGTTGATTCCCTCCTTAACCTGGCTGACCTTCTGCTCGACCTGGTAAACCTTTTTCTCGACGCATTTAATTTTGTTGTTCAGACTACCGAGCTCCGCTTTTATTTCGGTTGACTGTTTTTGCACTCCCTTGATTTTGTTTGCTTGTTGGTCCAGATTCGCTGATTGTTTATCTAGCTTCGTTGTTAAACTAGATGACTGTTCATTTAGCTTTACAGTTAAATTGGATGACTGTTCATTTAGCTTCGCAGTTAAATTGGATGACTGTTCATTTAGCTTCGCATTTAAATTGGATGACTGTTTTCGCTGCTCTTGCTGTATCTGCATCAGCATTTGCATCAGCGCATTTTCTGGTTCCTTTGATTTTGGTGTTTCTGCTCCTCCACCTTCTGCGCCTTTTTCCGCATCTGAGGGCTCATCCACCATGGTAAATTCATTAATGTTAGCTTCGTGGTATTTTTATTATTTCGCTTTTTATTTTTTTTCCCACCAGTTTCCACTGTGCACTTTAAAAATGTTTAAAAGTTTTTCACTTCCAAAACTTTCTTTCTCACTTCTTGATACCACTGTCGCGTGTTATTGTTCGCGGCCAATAATTTTAATGTTCCGGGAAAGTGAAAACGCACTGTCCTTTAAATTAAGTTAAAAGAGTTTATTTACAAAAAATGCACAATCATTGATTTCACTATTTTACCTATTTTACTTTTCACTTCGTCTATAAATTTTTACTTTAACTGTCTTATCTATCAACGAAAATCACTTTACCATCACTCAATCAATATCGCTTTCCAACTCGCACTCTACACTATCGCAATTGTAATAAATTCCCCCATTCATTCAGCTCGCCTCTATATAGGGACTCTAGTCATTCAATCCATTTCTCGTACATTGGCGAATATGCGAGCAATACTGAATGGGCAGTGAAGTCACTTTCAGATGTTGATCATGCTTGGATGGTTCTTCTGCTTTCGAGTACGTTCGTTTTGTTGATCATGATGTTCTTAATGGTTGTGAAAACAATTGCGACAGTAGCTCGCAGAATTATTTGTAGATGTAACAATACATTAGGCAGAAAAAGTCTGCGTTCATTTGATGCAATTTAGTTTTCAACATTCACAAAACGAAACGAATCCAACATTTTCTAGATTTTGTTTCGCCTATCGATGAACAATTTGTTTATCACTAGGCACCCAGACTTTCATTGATTTCCTCCGAGCGATTTTTGAGATAACTGTACTTTTCGCGGGAAACATACAAAACCGATGCAGAAAAGTCTGCGTTCACATGTAATAAACGTTTTTAAATGACTGATTATTACAGTTCTGAAGCCAATCAATAACTTGTAGGATATCCTCGATTCTTTACGAACTCTTGGTCTTTTACGCATCGAATTGATGAGCTTCGCTATCTTTTCTGGTGATGTTTTCTCCCACTCTTCTCTGTCAAATTTTTTGAGCATTTCTTTGCTCATTATCGTTTGTTGTCGAATTCTTCTCTGGAGCGAGTTCCATTAATGCTCAATGGGATTAAGGTCCCGAGATTGCGGTGGCGTGTGTAGCAGTTTTGGCGTATTATAAAGTAGCCAGAGCCTCACAATTTCGGGTGTATGCTTGGGGTCATTATCTTGCTGGAAGTGATAATCATTACCCAATGCGAGGTTTCGCGCACTTTGTTCCGAATTGTTTCTTAAAATGTTAAGGTAACTGAATTTATTCATTGTCGACTCAATGAACTCTAGATTACCAACGCCAGTAGCCGCCATGCATTCCCAAACCATTACTCCACCGCCACCAAATTTTAGAGTGCGTAGCAAATGTTCTTTTTGTAGTGCTGTTCCTGATTTTCTCCAAACTATTTTTCATCCTTTTATACCGAAAATGCAGAATCTGCTCTCGTCCGAAAAAAGACTCATTCCGAAATTCTTGAGGTTGGTTCATGTACTCCTTAGCAAAAGCAATGGCTTTTTCCGATTAATCGAGGAAATGAATGACTTTCGTCGTGCGACTCGCCCATGGTACTCAGCCTTTTTAAGAATTTTCCTAATGATATCTGGTATATGCTTAATTTCTGCTGCTATTTCCCTTGCAATCAGCCGCGGATTTTTTTTACCATTGTGAAAATATTTCGCTTTTCTCTCAGGGGCAGCTTTGATGGACGATCAGAATGGGGTTTCGAGGAGAGTTCTTTTGTCAATTTGAAATTGTTTACAGCTCTTTGAATTGACGAATATTGTTTTCCAACGATTTTTCTTAAATTTCGAAAGCTTTTTCACTCCTTCCATAATTTCAAAATGATTTTCCTTTCGTTGCAAAAATTGAACACGTTTTTTCACTAAGCAAGCTTTACTATATTTTACTAAACACCTGCCCAAATAAAACTCAATAAATTACTAATGCAAGACAACATTAGGAATGTGCGCTTGAAAAGTTATTCTTCGGGGAATCCCCTGATTTGATGAGTGAACGCAGACTTTTTCTGCCTCGGTTCTGTATGTTTCCCGCAAAAGTACAGTTACCTCAAAAATCGCTCGGAGGAAATTAATGAAAGTCTGGGTGCCTAGTGTTAAACAAATTGTTCATCGATAGGCGAAACAAAATCTAGAAAATGTTGGATTCGTTTCGTTTTGTTAATGTTGAAAACTAAATGGCATCAGGTGAACGCAGACTTTTTCTACCTAGTGTATCATTGATTGTTTGTTGTTAATATACATAATTTACTTTGAAAAACATGAAAAAAAAAAAACGACATTAATTATCGAACAATCCAATAGTACTCAATGGCTTATAGATTGAAAAGAAATACAATTAAAAATTACTTGCAAAAAAACAAGGAAGGAGTTTACATCAGTATGAGAGTTTTGAGCTTAGAAAATAAATATAATAATTAACAATGATTTCCCAACCCAGTTTCCATGATTCCTCACCCTACACGATTGTAAATGTTCTCGGGGTCGCACATTGAGTGTACTGGTTCCCCAATAATGGGACATTAAATGCAGAGAAACGCCAATTACTGTAAACACATCGCCCTTGATAAGGAAATCGAAATAATCATGCCGCCGGAATAGAGGTTGGGCCAGGGGCTAACTCCTCGTTCCTGGAAAACTCTACATTGTTTCGAAACCGGCAGAAGAGCCTCGGAATGGATTGGACCTACGGCAGGGACCTCGCAAAAAGAAAAAGGACTAAGATATTGGATCCTGGAATGTCAAATCACTCAACTACGCTGGCGCTATTAAGGACCTTGTACAAAAGGCCAGCCACTATAAATCAAGCATACTGGCAATACAGGAAATGAACTGGACTGGATGTGATATTCAAAATATGATATTGCACATAATATTGCTGGAAATCAAGAATTCGGAGTGGCCTTTATTGTGGATAGGGAGTTCAAATCGCATGTTATTGATTTTAAAGCAGTTAATGAACGGTTGTGTGCGATCCGTATAAAAACGAAATTCTTCAAAATTTGACTGATAAATGTACACGCCTCGACTGAAGAAAAAGATGAAGATAAGAAGGAAACGTTCTACAATCATCTAGAGACTAGTTGGGTAATTCTGGGTGATTTCAACGCAAAGGATGGCAATGAGCCATTTCATCGGGGAACGATTGCCGGATATAGCCTCTACGATGAAACAAATAACGGCTAGCGCCCGGTTGACTTTGCAAGTAGCAGAAATCTAGTCATACGTTTGGCTTGCTTCCCACACCGACACATAAAATGATCTGGGTGTCCAGATGGTAAAAAACGAAATCAAGTCGACACTGTTCTGATCCAACAACGTTGGGCCTCGAGCATGATTGACGTTCGTACTTAGATCATTACTTGATCAAATTAACCCATCGATATCGTATTTCAAAGGCGTATTCAGCGAACACCAGCCCACTACAAGAATTTGACATCGAAAGGCTCCAAACGGCGTCTGTGGCCAAAAATTCCACGGAGACCCTCGACAACCAGCTGGCTCCCATCTTATCAGACACATGGCTGAAAACAAGCAACGAGCTCTGGAGCGAAGTGAAGGCGGCTATTTAGACCGTGGTAGAACAAACAATCGGACATTAAGACCGGCGCAAGAGAAATGATTGGTTCGATGATGAATGTCAGAATGCGTTAGGCAAAAAGAATCAGGCGTACGAAGAATACGTAGGTAGGAAAACTAGGACAAAGATAGAACACTATGAAAATCTAGAAGAGTAGCGCATCAATAACCAACTCATCGATGCCTTTAACACAAATATCGGACTAAAGCAGGGAGATAGACAGGCACCATTGCTATTCAATTTGGCTCTGGAATACGTCATAAGAAAGCTACCTGTCGATACACGAGATACATTACTATACAAGTCGAGCCAAGTAGTAGCCTATGCGGACGACATCAACACTTTGCCACGGTCATTAACAACTGCCAAAGAACTGAAACTCGACAGCGAAACTAAACTAGTAGGGCTACAAATCAATCAAAATAAAACTAAGCTCATGACCCAGTCAAGGAAAAATATCTCAAATACACAAAATATCACACATGGTGAATACATATCGAAAATGTGGGCGAATTAGTGTATTCAGGCGCCCAAATAACTAGAAATGCGGATGAAAGAGACGAAATACACTGAAGAATACAGCTCGCAAAGAAAATATTTTATAGTTTTGACGATCTTGAAGACCAACTGCATACACAGGAAAATAAAGCTAGAAGTATACAAACCTGTGCTATGCTCTGGGTATGAAACATGGACCCTATCCCCAAGCATCCGCAAACATATTGAACACCTTTGAAAGACGGGTCCTGAGGTGAATAATCGGAGCGAAGCTAGATGGGATGGGGATCATGAGCTGTATGAAAATTTTGGACGAGCTGGAGGTCTCAACGATTATAAAGCTGCAATGGGCTGACCACATAATTCGTATAGACGAACAACAGATACCCCAAAGGGTATTCGTTGGGAGAACTGAAGAGCGGAGACCAGTGGGGAAACCGAGGAAACGCTAGTCTGACTCGATCGACGAAGACAGTTTATCGCTGCTGGGATTGCGAAATTGGAAGACGCGGTCAATGGACCGAGACAGTTGGAGGCGCTTGTTGCAGGAAGCGAAGGCCCGAGAGGGGCTGTAGCGCTACGAAGAAAAAGAAAGAAACATTTTAAAATTATTATTCATATTATTTTGATGATCACAAGGCATATCAGCCAAATAAAAATTGAAGAGAGACCAACCAAGAATGGAGCCTTGAGGAGCAACAGAACAGAATTGAAGAAGAACAGGAATTCAATATTTTAATCGAAAAACTATGGTTAGTAAGCAAACTAATGAACATACGAGCTGAAGGAATAGGACAATTACTATTTAAAAGTTTGTAGATTACGTTTGTAGACATTTTAACCAAACCGAACCGAAAGCCTTTTCAATGTCAATTGTACACGCCGCTGTAACTTCTTTGTTTCGCAATCCAGAAGAAATTTCTTCATGAATGGATAAAATTGCAATCAACTGACTTCCTTTTTCGACACTTCCTGGCGTCACAACTGTAATTGAACCGACCGAAACAACCGAGATAGTTATGTGAGCGGATTCTGTCAACAAACAACGATCTGATATTTCTAATTGTACATTTCCTATTCGATGCGGGTATATTATTAATTAACGAGTTTTCTGGTAGAATTAGACGCTTACGATTTCGTATTCGGTCATTTTTATTTCATAAAAACCACTTCCTTGTGTAATTCGCACTCTCTCTGGTCGATTGCGTCCCAAATAAATTGAAATGAAATCACCTTCAGCACATGACAGTGCCATTATACTGAACTCATGGCCGTTGCTATTATGATGTGCCATTCTTATATTATTTTGGCAATGCTAGTATGATGGCTATTATTACTATTGTTGTGATCGAATGACGCTATTGGTAAAAAGGCGACCACACGATTTGAATTCCTCGTTATTCGTGTTGTTCCGCAGCCTCTGGCAGTCCCTGTCTATTCTCTAGATATAAGTCATTATTTTACTTAAGGCGCAGCCCCCAGTGAAAATATGGGTAAACTTTACAGCGGTTCACCTCAGAAACGTTACAAATATTTGCAAAAATTTTTTAGCAAGAAGTCGGAATGAACCTTTGGCTATCGAATCAACTCATTACATTTTGCAAAAACTTTGTATTCAAACAAAATAGCATGTTTTCGTTAAAAAATGTAGCAGATCTCGGAAACTACTTAACGTACCGAGTTGATTTAAGCTAAGGTTGTTAGATCTAAATTATTTGCAGTGAATTAACTCATCAAAAATTTACAAAAGTTTTTTGCAAAAAATTTCCTAGAACACTGATTCAGATACTTAAAATCAAATTTCAATCATTCACAAATTAATTCCAAATTTCAAGTAACAATTAATTTATTGATTGAATTAATAGTGGCACGTTCGGTTGGTGTTCTTGTTCTGAATATGAGTTGTGTATCAAGTGGAAGAGTGTCCCTTCTATATTCTATTTACCCACTAACAGCTCATCATCTGTGGTGGAGTGGACAACCATGGCTACATGAAGACATAACTTCATTGTCTCATTAACCAACGAAACCAGCTCAAGCAAGCATTTTAAAGGCTCGCCCTGGCGTAGCATTAATGGTCGCTGTTCCCAAGATCGGCTTTTAATTTAATTAACAAGTATTCCTCACTTATCAAGCGATTACGTATTATGGCTCTCATTCTTCAAATTCATCGACGGTTCGAATGAAAATTAATTTCTCAGTCATCGTCATCACGAAAGACCTGGAATAGGCCGAAATGTTCTAGATTCGCGCAACACACACGGTACACTTTGCAACGGAACTCAACACTCTTGGAAAAGATCAACTTTTCCAGAAACCATTCAACCGGCTCTCAGCATTCATCGATGAGCATAGCATCATCGGAGTAAGCGGAAGATTGAAAAATTCAATTCTAGATAACATAAGAAAACATCAAGTCATCATTCCTCTGCGTTCACGAATCACAACATTGCTCATCGATCACTCTCAAAAACGAACCCTTTACGGTGGTACTCAGCTCACTCAGGCCCACCTCAGACAACAGTATTGGAGACTTGGATGCATTAGTAAATTCATGTGTGTTGTGTTGTGTCGTGTTCTTGGCAAACGCAGATCCGTGCACAACAATTGATGGGCCAACTGCCTCTTTCTGGAATTACACCCTCACAACCATTTACACACACTGGAGTAGACTATGCTGGACCAATCAACGTCAAAAGTTGGAACGAAAGAGAATCAAAACTATACAAGAGCTGGATTTGTACGTTTCTCCACTTCAGCGGTTCATCTTGAAGCAGTTACAGATTGTTCATCAGACGGATTCATTGCAGCATTTCGAAGATTTACTTCACGGCGAGGTATACAAAGCTTTTTTATTCAGATTGTGATACAACATTCAATGGGGCTGGCAAGGAGCTCAAACGACTATTCACAGCTGGAACAAGAAAACTTCAACGGGTTCGATAAATCTAGTCAAAAGACATATCACTATGGATCTTCAATCCCCAGAGAAACCTTACATGCGACGCAAATGGGAATCAATGGTTAAGCTCATAAAATTTTATGTCACTCAAAAAATTGGAGAAATTACCACCTTACTCACTCAAATTGAGGCCGTTGTAGTGAAATGGGAGTAGATAAAATGTCCGTAAAGGACTGCAGCGATGGTCTGCTGCCTCGGCGAAAGAGGATGGTGGGATCCGCCGAGATTAGCCTTGTCTGAGTTCTTTTCCCCAGCACAAGGACCCACTACAAAAAAAATTTCGCATTCGCGAATTAAAAAATGTCGAATACCGATCGACTAGTGTCGAGGCCGAGGTAACCTACTAAGGGTTGAAATTGTTTGTTCAAAGAACAAATTGGGCCTGGAGAAAACGGACGGACTTAAGAGACTTCGTTGTTACCGACGATACTTATGGCCCAAAAATAAGAGTAGGGCATCCAAGTGGGAGCATTGTTCATAATTTTTTTCGGGTTTTTCAATTTCATGAGCTTTGCATGTACATAAAAAAATAACTTAGTAGGTTTTTGTTTTAATATTTTTGCTTATCTTATTAGTAACATCTGATGAAAACTACATAACAATTAGAGCAAACAAGCAAATTATCACTGCCTTCGAATAAAAGCGATCGCTAGGAATTCCTATCGATTGTGAATTATCTATATATCACGCCATAATTATTTAGTCTAATGACTGACCTTTTTTAAGAAAAGTTTTATTTTTGTTTTCTTTACGCGAGACTTTTTTAAGCTTCTTTTTATCCTGTTAGATTTTACAAATTGCTAAGTTACACGATCTTTGAGAATATGGATTATTTTATATCTTTTTACGAATGTTCCTCTTGTTATTTGTGGTGAAAGAGTTCTTTAGAAGTTATTGACAAGCATTGAATTTAAGAATAAAATTACCATTTTAATGTATGCAGTTACTTACGTTTCCTCGAAACTAGATTAACAAAAACTGTAAACTTGTCTTTTAATTAATTTTCACAGCAGACGTACATATCTTTGTGTTCATATAAATTTCAATACCGTGGATACGTGTGAATTTTTATGGAGTGCTTGGTGATTAATCTCATCTTCCCCATTGAAGACACGATGATTTTGTTGACAAGTATAAAATGTTATACTACATTGTTATAATTATCAAAATCATACTAATGGATAAAACCAGTCAAGTACAATACACTGCTCAATTTGATTGGTGGCATTCGATACAATTCATTCGATATAATCATACGCGCAGTTTTCCAGATATAAAGCAAAGACTTCAGCTATTATATATTAATATTATATTATTAAACTTTAAATCAACGCAACGTACAGCACAACACTAATCAAAAGCATTGAAGAAATCTGACTTCGGTGCCGAAGGAAAGTTTCAGATGTGGATGCAGCAACCGCAGTCCAGTTGAACACAAAACGATCAGATCGGATGTTAAATATGCCATGTTAAAGAAGAAGCCATGTGCGCAAAACAGATTTATTTTCACAATGAGAAGTCCAAAGCAGAGACTAATCACGCATCTATAAATCTATATAATTATTTACGTGTCGCTCGCATTATCAACATTATCGATGACTCATTACAGCAGTTTGAAATGAATTCCAAACCCTGGGTAATTTACAGCCTCGAACTAATACAGCTACAGACATCCTCTTAGACCTTACATCCCAGACACATAATGGTGCGACTGGGGTAGAGTGTTTGAATGTTGCAGATGAGGAGTATTGGACATGCGTCCATGATGCCAAGGACTATGACCGTAGACAACAGCCGGCATATTTAAAATGCAAATGCTTTCAAAGACAACCAACTCCAAAATGATCTTGATGCTTTATTTTACTTTTTTACTCGCTTCTTCTATCTTCGGATTGAAACACTGGCAGCAGGTGATATACATTCGATGTTTTATATTGTTTCAATGTTCAGCGGAGGAACATGTTCGATGAATTAATTTGTAGTCATTCATTGCAGGCATTCATTCTTGGTTTTGCAAAAACGTTTGATGATATCCATTCCTTAGCAAACCAGGTATAAAGCGCTTCTAAGGATGTGGAAAATTATATCCATTAATACTTCCTTAGAGGCGGGCTTAATTCAAAAGTCATTATACCACCACAACACAAAATCTCTTTTGGTTCATTTTAATTAACAAATCTATTCTATCCAGGCACAAAGAAAACAGTTTGCAAAAAAAACAAACTCAGCTAGCGAACCAAGTTTGTTTTATAGCAACTGTATTGTTGCTGCAAACATTGAAATCCTTCATAATGTATGTAGAATAATATCTTTCAATCTCACCCACTTACCACCCGCTCAATCGAAACGAAAAAGACAACACAAAACGTAACTACTTAAATCACCACGAAAATCGATCTCTACTTCAAAAAACTTGAATCTGTTGGCCGTATTTTTTGTTTTCTTGCCAAATTTGGAACAATTTTGCAATAACGGCGAATTTTTAAGCGGACACACTAATTCAGAATTAACCCGGTATATGAGAAAACGTAATTAATATTTTCCGGGATTTAATAAATCACTGACACAATCACAACGAATGACGAATTGCCCGCGCTTGCTTTTTTTCTCGCGGCGTCCGCGCTTTGTGTCGATCTCAAGCAGACTGCCTCGACCCGTTCAAATCTCCGCATGATTTCGTTATCGCATCGGTAAATCTCAAACCGCTGCTAGCTCAGCTGAGTTAGATTGCATTCGCCAATGCAATACAATGATATGATGCACTAAATCAGTGTTCTCATGTCCGAAATTTTAATTTGCAGATTTGAATTTAAAAATTAACAGAAGTAAAAAATTAAAGAATTTTAAATAATAATAAAAAGTTAAGTCTCATAAAAATAAAAACGTTTAAATTTAATATAGAAGAAAATGATATAAAGTTTACATTTAATAACAATAATAAAAAACATTTTATGCATTATAACTTCGGATAAGTTTTATGAAGGTTTTCGAGCGGTTTGTTTAGGCGACTGCTCGATTATTACACCGTACTGAATTCAAGGCCTCTACAAGCCATCAGTGACAGTCCTAAGGATCTCACAACATTGACACTCGATTCAATTCCTCATTGGCAATGCTATCACCATACTTTGAGAATAATTAGTTGCCCGCGTTGCAGTGTCCAGGTTACATCAATAGCAACTTTTTCAGCTCAAACTACAACAATTCTGGACTCAATGGTCAGCACATCATCTCCAACGGCTACAATCAATTTCAGAGTAGTATCATTCCAACAATGAGCTCAAGGTTAGGTCAATTGTTTTATTAACGAACGAGCGGCTACCCCCATCCAAGTGGCCACTTGTATGAATGTAAAAGCATCACCCAGGATCTGACGGACTAACACGATCATTAAGACGGCAGCCACCACATTGACACGGCCGAACATCAAATTAGCACCACTTCCAGTAATCGAAGAGGAATCAACATCCCATCACCACAACAGTGGTGCCGGCAGTGGAAATGTTGAGAAATCATCAATCTTTAAAATTAGCTCGGTCGTGAGGTGGTTGTCAGGTTTTGGTTAATTTTGAAATGTCTGAAGTAAAGGTGAAATAAATAAAAAATTTCTTTTTTTTACGTGTGAAACTCTGTTTTTCAATCCTCCTGATTGCTTCAAATGTTTTTGGAATCATTATTAAACAACCTAAAAATTAAAAATTGCAAAGAAAATCAAAGAATTATAAATAAAAGTTTATAAGGTTAAAACTAGGAAGTTCTTACTTACATGGATTGTTTTATGAGAACGAATTGTAGTATTTTGCGATCCAGGCGGAGCAGGAAGAGTTATTGGTATTTTCGATGAAACGAATAGAGATTCGATTGGGCGTATTAATATTTTTCTATCTTTCCCATCGGAAGCCTGTCAATTCATTATTGCAAATAAATTTAAATTTTTAATCAAATATTTTTACTTACCGAATTATGATCCGGTAAATTTTCATCGAAACCTGAATCAGATGAGTTATCGCTGAATTTAGTGGCAGTACTTGTGTCAACTGCATTTGTAGGTATCATATTCGAATTTGTCACAGATGACGTAGAGGAAACAATTGCCTTGATGTCTTTTTCTTCGCTTAGTTCTAGTTGTTTCACCCTTGACGTCAATAAAACTTTTTCCAGAGAATTTTTCATTATTTTATTTGTGTCCGATTTCATTTTTTGTAAAAAAGAATGTTTGAATTTGGAAACATTTTTTGCACTTATATTTTGTCCAGTTTTATGGAATGATGAAGTATTTATCATTCCTTCATTTATATTTGCTTCGAAATTTGGTGGGCTTTCATTTTGTTGCAAACCATCAGACTGTCGTTTATAATAAATCTGATGCTTTTTCAAAGCAAACGGGTTCTTGGTTGTGATTAGCTTAGAAGTTAATTTAGAATCTTGATCATCGGTTGGAATATTTTCTGTGAACAAATGCATTGACGTGATATGAGTTGGTGATAAATTGCTTGGATTAAGTAGCGGGACAGTTGTTTCATCAGTCTCAAACATGTTTAAGTTGACGAGCTGTAGGAGTGGATACATAAATGCTAATTTGAAGATTTCTGCATGTTCAGCACACGGTTTGAACTTTTCATGATCGACAATTATAGCACCAACTTTGCTATTTTCGTAAACAACACCACAACACAACCATCTAGGTATCCAATCCTTTTCGTCGAAAAATCCCGCGTCTTCCAATTTTCGCTTTGACAATTTTATTGGTTTTCGGCCCTTTCGTCGATTTATTCCTGATAATCTTCGTCGACGGGTACGATAAATTTCTTCTTCATCGCTGTTTTGTGATTCCGGCGTATCGGGCGATGAATTTTCATCGGACGAATTATCTTCCGGTTTTTTATCGAATTCTTTCACTTCGAGAAGTTTCTTTTTATTCTTCCGAAATATTTTGCAGAACTTTTCCGAAACTGATGAAATCTTGTGGCCAACAGCCTTATCCCCTGAATTTTGTTTTTTTCGCTGTTGACATTCTTCCTTCAATCTCTTAAATTTTGAAATAGATTTCATACCAGGCCCGATTCGGGCATCAACTACATGCCCCCAATGACGATTGCTTCCAACAGGTAGGCGCTTGAATCTCTTAACAAGTAAAACGCATGCATTGCAAATTTCCCCTTGGCGTGGCTTCTCTAAATTAAAGCACTTCACCGAGTCTTGCTCATATTTCTTTGAGTCTGTGAATCGAGAACTGCTCGACTTAGCACGGCATATACAACATCCTTCGGTTGAGCGGTAAACTCTCGGTTTATGAAACGAAAACATCTTATATTGTTAAATCTCAGTACCGGTTTATTGAAAAAACATGGCAGTAGTAGTTTTACGAAATAAATGTAGCAAGTGACCAGTTTAGTGAAGTATTAAATCTGAAAAAAAATTTATTTCAATTGTGAAAACTTTTTCTATAAGATGTGTCATTTTCATGAACTTTAAAATTTGTTAATCACTAACAGCGAATCTTACAACAAAATAGGTTATACAGGGTAGGATCAGAAAGTAGTAGGACTGAATTTCTGTACCGCGAATCGAGCGGTAGAGGGGGTCGGACGACCTGGATGTGGTAATGGAGAGCAACCTACGTTTAGCACTCGTTGCGTGTAGACGTGTTTTTAATTCGATCCTGTCAAAAAATTTTATAAATTAAAATAATTTTTAAAAACGTCAATTAGAAAGTAATTTTAGAAAAAAAAACTTATTATATCGTCGAACTATTCGAACAATTTATCGAGTATCTGGATTTTACCTGCGAGAAAGTTTGAAAAAAGAAGAAAAGGTTTTTTTTCACCGGGGAGATGGAGGAGCCCGACGGCTTCCCACCGCTGGGGGACCCAGAGCCAGGCATTTCTAAAATGACAAATGATAAAATCATAAAGCGGAAAAACGAACAAGACAGCTGTGAGCATGGCAAGCGTATTACGCTTTCAAGTGAAGAGTACGAAAAAGTAACCAGGGGAAACGCAAAGGTTATACTAGACAAAACGGTGAGTTGAAACTCCGTATACAAAGTTTGGAGGATATGGTCCGGACATTATCAAATGCGAACAAAACAAAAGTGATGAAGCCAAAGAATACGTCCGGCAAAGACGAACCGATAACAACTAAGAAAAATGAGAAAAAGGAAACAACAACAAGCGAGACCAACGAAAAAACAGTACCACGCAGAAGACTCAAATATATAAAGCAAAATTGCAAGATACGAGCAAGACATCAATCCATGATGCTGAAAATATCCTAAGCGCAGGAGGAGCGAACGACAGCGCCAATTATTGTGCGGTGCTGTCTGCGATGAATGACGAAATGGACATCGGAGTGCAGCGATAGCATAGGTAATATTGATAGTAATAATTTCGTTGAATATTTAAAATCAAAAAATTAGGAGAAGGAGAATAAGCCAACCGGTGTGTCTGCTGGTCCTCCTATTAAAAATAATAAGGTAAATGAGAAAGTTCCTCCAATTAACGTTTTCGGGCAGCGTGGAGGAGATAGTGCCCTCCAACAGGTAAGGTACTTAAACTTTAGAGTTGTGGGGTGGGAACGCCTCCAAAAAACGGAGGTCAACCAGTGTTACAGATGCCAAAGATTCGGTCATTCGGCTGCCAATTGTGCCATGCACTATCGCTTTATTACGTGCAAAGATATTCACGCCCCCGGTGAATGAAAATTGGCTCAGATGGAGCCAAAAGAAAAATTATACTGTGTTAATTGCGGTATATTTGGTCATCCAGCATCATATCGAGGATGCCCTCGGTATCAAGATGTAAGAGTTAAATTTTCCCCTAAACAAACCAAAGTAAATCACAATTTGTTACCTCCGAACTTCGTCAAGCCCGGGGTATAATTTGCACTTGCTGCTAGAGGACCAGCAGACAACAATGTAAATAAAATAAATAATGTAAGTGGCAGTAATGAGCTGCTTCTCAAAATCTACCAACAGCTTGAATCTCTTTCAGATAGAATTAATCAACAAGACCAAAAAATCAATTTCGTTTTTCAACGTTTAGGCCAACATGCTTCAAAATAGTTTGTCATCCAGTCACATTCCCATGGATAGGATTCGTCTCATCTCGATCAACGTCAACTCCATTTTTACTATACATCGGCGTGATTATCTTCTAGAATTCATTGTTAAGCAAAAGCCTGACATCATGCTTCTCACTGAAACCCACCTCAATTCATGGCACTCCATGACATTCAAGGATTTTGAATTCGTAAGAAACGATAGGGTAATAGGTGATGGGGGAGGTGGCACCGGGATATTGGTTCGAAGATCCTATTGTTTCCAAAATATTGAAAAAGTCGATTTCAAAAGCTTTGAATCTCTTGAAGTGTCCGTTATCAAAATGTCACTGCCAGGTGGGGATAACCTCTTATCTCTGCCTATGCAACTAGTGGAACAGTTCTCAGGCTCAAGGAGGAACTAAATTCCTTGTTTGAAATACTCGAATGGAACAGGCTGCACAATTATTATATTCTTGCTGGTGAACGCCACCAATAATCCAAAAGGTGTTTTGCTGAAATCGTGGATAACAGAGAACCAAATTGAATACAGGTGCAATCTATATGGGTCGGAGTTCCCACCATACCCTAGGACAAATTCATATTTGGACCTCTGCATTGCTGACGCAAGACTTGAATTCAGCTTTAATAGTCCTCAACGGAAACTGCAGGTGCTTCCTTATGATAGCGACCATAACGCAATCGTAATGGAAATCAATCATCACAGGGATGATTTCTTCCTCATTCCAGTTCAACATGAAAATCATCGGTTGAACTTCAAAAAAACAGACTGGGAAAAGTTTCAAAAGAAGTTTAGTCGGGAGTATCAGAAGCAATGTCCCCATCCTGATGATGGCAACTCTTGCGCAATGGTTCCTAATGACAGGAATCTAACTAACGATTAAATAGATCTCTATTTGTCGAAGTTAGAGAAGCTGACGTTGGAAACGATTGAGAAAGTCGTTCCCAAGATTAAACACCGGAACAATATGGAAGGATATGAAACACCAACCATCGCAAGTTTGAAAAGATTGAAAAGCCTTCTTCTCACACGCGTCAACAATATTTATCGACGATTTTTGGATTACAACCATCCCTCGTTGGCTTTGTTGAAATTACACTTGAAGAATGTCCGGAACTTAATCCGGTCATACTTCAGGAGTGAGGTCAGCAATCAATGGGCGGAAAAATTGAGGGGTATTAGCCCACAGGACCCAGACGGCGTTTTCGCGAAAGTGAATAGCATATTCCGCAAGAAGTCTCGAGTGAAGGTATCGAATCTTGAAGTCACTAGTGATGAGATACATCTTTTCGATAGGGCTGGTATCGAAATTGATAGTACGACTCCGAATATAAATGGTAACAGGATTATTTGTGATGGATTGCATAAACTTGCCCTGATTGGAACACATTTTGAATTAGTTCATCTACCAAACCCTGAGAGAGGGAATGAAATATTTTCAGAGGTCGTTGAAGCAAAAGTTTCCGACTTCAAATCAAGCCTGAACGGCCAATCAATTCTTCATTTCAATGAAACATTAACATCTGACCTCATACCTAGCTTGAATCCTATTGATTATTTTGTCAGACTTGTGTTTCATATTTCGCAGGATAAACAACAAGAAATTATGTGGTACTGATGGTATTCCAAATGTAGTTCTCCGACATTTGCCTGAGGTTGCTATTAGGAACTATTGCATATTGTTCAACAACATGTTGAGCAATTCATATTTCCCAAATGAGTGGAAAAAGGCTAAGCTATTTCCGATCTTGAAGAAAGGAAAAGAATCTTCATGCCCTAAAAGCTATCGCCCAATCAGCTTGCTGCCCAACATCAGCAAGGTATTTGAAGTGATACTCAACAGAGCATTAAACGCCCAAATTGAGGAATATGAGTTGATGCCGAATTGCCAATTTGGTTTTCGTGCCAGGCATTCGACCACACATGCAATAACGAAAGTAACCTCAGACATATGTTGGAAACTAAATGATAGACAATGTGTTGGAGCATTTTTCATTGATATGGAGAAAGCCTTTGATACGGTGTGGTTAGATGGACTAATTTTTAAACTTCTTCAGGACAAGTTCCCCAGACACCTTGTCGCCATGATGTGTAATATGTTATACGGAAAATCGTTTGTTGTAACTGATGGAAATCTGACAACAATGCGCGAATTCAAGGTCTTGAATAGTCTACAGCAGGGAACAGTTACTGCGCCTCTGCTCTTCTCAATCTTCATTCGCAAGCTATTGAACGGCTTTGATTTTAACGTCTCGCCAACGCGGTCATTGGTAAAGTTTGCTGATGATCTGATCATCTATACGGCAGACTGAAAAGCTACAATAGTTCAGAGAAATCTACAAAAAATGTTCAATGATGTACAGCTGTACACTGACAATTGGCGAATGAAAATCACTGTGAAACAATCTTGTTTCGGACAACGCTGCAGGGGGTCAGTCAGGACCTGAAACGTAATTGGAAAGATTTCCACATCATGGCTGGTGAGGGTAATTCAGAACGAGTTCCACATAAATCCTGTGTTCGATACCTCGGTGTTTATCTCCATCAGTATATGTACTATACTGAACATGTCAAAATCATGCTTAGTAAGGCACTAAAAGTAGTCATGGCCCTACGAAGATTCTTTCATTCCAAATACATTGATCAAAAGGTCAAAATCATCTGTTACAAGACACTGGTTAGACCAGTTTTGACATATGGATGTCAGATCTGGTACAACCAGAGTACTAGTACTATGGAAAAATTGAGAGTTTTCGAAAGAAAATGTCTTCGTGCATGTACTGGTTTGTACAGAAAGCCTGAGATGGATTGGAAATATTATATATCGAATAGAATTTATCAAACTACTTAAGTGACAAGAATCGATATCTTCATATTTGAGATTCTTCGGAATCATATCGCTAAATCTGTGGCTGTGAGTGAAAACCCTTGGATTTCACAGCCGTTCCACCCTACAGACGGGTATATAGCGACTTACCTCGCTTTTGGCTTCGTCCCTCTAGAGGCATGCGTGTATTTGGACATGAATCGATATGTTTTTGATTCTGACGGCGTCCGAGTCATATATCACATATATCGACGGGCCACCGATAAGATAAAATATCCTCCGAATTTGAGTTCACGAGACCAACAATTTCAATGGAGATACTCGTTTGCTGGATTCGTTGAAGCTGATCGAGCTGAGACGGAGCAATCTAGGTATTGGTGGCTGAATGGCAATGTCTAAATTATTCGTGTTTATTTTCAGTTTTGGTGTTTTTCGTTATTTAGTTTTTGAGTTTCAGCTCATTATTGCTACATTCAGTGTTGCTGTTTATTTTTGTTAAAAATTAGGTATAGGTTAGGTATATGTTATGTTTATTATACTAGGTTAGAGATAAGGTTAAACGCTTAGTTTAGGAACATTGTTATAGAATTTTTTAGTATAAGATAAAGTTTTTGATTGAATTCTATTAGAATTAAGTTAAAACATATAAGGTGTAGGATCAAAGTTCACTGTTGTGTTTAAATTATAAATAATTTTAGGATAGTGTTGGTTGGTGTTTTCGCCTTCTTCCAATTGATTTTCAAAATATGTAATAATCTTAATTAATTGAATTTGCTAGAATTTTTTTTGAAGAAATATGTTTAATGATAACGTATAAATTTAGAGAGCCATTTGGGCCATTAAGTTTTTGTATGTTTATTGTTTGGAATTTGCTTTATATTCTTTGAAAATTTATACCGATTAGTATTGAATAAAGCGCTTTTGACTTTGACTTTGAGAGCAATCTACATATTGTTGAATGACAACGTCTAAGCTATTCCTGGTTATTGTTTTTTTGTTTTTACTTAGTTTACTTAGTTTTGAGTTTCAGCTCATTATCGCTACATTTAGCATTGTTTGTGTTTGTTAAAAATTAGGGATATGCTTCAATATTTAGCTTTGGTATATGTTATGTTTATTATATTAGGTTTATAGATAAGCTTTAACGTTTAGGTTAGGAATATTGTGATAGCATTAGTATAAGACAAAGTTTTTAATTGAATTTTATTAAGATTAGGTTATAACATAATAGATTTAGGATGAAAATTAACTGTTGTGTTAATATTATAATTCATTATTGAAAAGTGTTGATTGGTTTTTTCTCCTTTTTCGAATTGAATCATAAAATACGAGTATGTAATAATTTTAATTAAATTGAATTTGATATTGTTTTTGTTTTTATTTTTATATTTTATTAAAAGTTTTTAATTAATAATGTATAATTTTAGAGAGCCATTTGGATCATTAAGTATTTGTAGTTTTGTCTGAAATTCGCTTTATATTGTTTGAAAATTTATAACGATTAGTATTGAATAAAGTACTTTTGACAACTTGACAAGCGACCCTCGCAGTTGCTCAGGGAGATGCAGCAGCTAGCAGGCTCTAAGATTCGTGATGACATCCTTAGGACTCTCTGGCTGCAGCGTTTACCTGGACATGTAAGGGCACTTTTCGCTATAAACCAGCGTCATCATTACAACAATTGACTGACTGACTGATCCCGTGCAATTATTGGAACAATCAGTCTGTCGATTCTGTTGAGCCAATAAATTAATCAACTGCTCTCCTCTGATGATATGAAAGGGTATGAAAGCGCGCCATTTAATCAAGCCGTCGCCTTGTAATGTTAGATAAGAGCAAGCAGGCACTATTTGATTGACACTGACGCAGACATTTCCGTATTACCGAACCTACACTCCGAAAGTTTACCCTCTTCCGGCCTCAGGCAGCTAATCACACATTCATCAGCACGTCTTTACGAAAAATGCTAACACTAGAAAAATACTAACACTAGATCTGGGACTTCGTCGTGAGTTTCCATGGAGTTTCGTAATTGTGGATGTTACTAGACCTATTTTCGGCGCAGATTGTGTCACTATGGGCTAATAATCGACTTGGCGAAGTGCATCTTGGTGGACTCACCACACTCTCGTCTTCTGAACATCACGCTTCTAATCTCATTGGGACCCACGGATACACTCACTTTCCGCAAGTATCGCGCCATCACGATCGATGATGGGTTCACACGACCCACAAAGCACGACGTTCAACACAATATCGTCACTAAAGTCCCTCCGATAGTATCGAGAGCTCGCCGTTTAGCTTCTGGTAGGCTTGTAGCGACTATAAAATAGTTCAATTTTTTAATGACTCAAGGAATATGTAGGCCCTCTAATTCATGTCGGTCCTCTCCTGTTCATATATTTAAAAACAAGAACGGAAAGTGGCGCCCTTGCGGCGACTACAGACGCGTCAATGCGGTCACAATTCCCTTCCGCTACCCAATACCGATTATACCACCATCTACACGGCCGATCGGTCTTCTCTACCTTGGACCTAACTTAGGCCTACCATCAAATTTTTGTGGCACAGAAGAACATACCAAAGACTGCACTCATCACAGCCTTCGAACTCCAACACGCGTGATCTTCAGGTTATGCACCGCAGTACAGTCATTCCAACATTTTAGCCATACACTCCTAAACGGCCTTCTGTTTCGTCTATTGTGACGATATCCTTATCGCTTCCTCTTCTGAAGCGGAACACCTCAATCTATTTGGAGAAATGTACCTTTCTCAAGGAAACAATTAAATTCGATCGCAATTAAGTGACTCGGAATTGGATACCAAGTTAGTAAAACTCTCAGTTTTCGGTTCTGACACAGACATTTTCTGTGAAGAGCCCGGCCCAACTCCCAGACCTTTCATTTCTCTAGAGGTCCGTAAGAAAGTTTTATATTCTTTCCACGCTATTGCTCATCCTGGAATTCGCGTCACGCGCAAACTTATCACTTCCAAATGCTTTTGGCCTTGCATTGCCAAGGACATCAGCATTTGGGCCCATGAATGCATACGGTGTCTATCATGCGAAGTGTCCAGACATGTTGGCACTGACTTGGAACACATTCCCAAATCTTTCTGAACGCTTTACGGTCATTCACATCGACATTATCGGACCGTTAACATCTATGATGATGTTAACGGTCCGATAATGTCGACACATACATCTTCACAATTAAAGATCGTTTCATACGTTCGCCGGAAGCGACTCCTCTAGTTAACATTCCGCCGAATCTTGTGCTGTCGCACTTTTGAGGAATTGGATTGCGTGTTTTGGAGTTTCCCAATACATCGTCACCGACCAAGGCATACAACTTGAGTCAGCTCTCTTTGCTGAACTCGGTCGATCAATGAAGTTCACTACCAATCACACTACGGCTTACCATCCTCAAGCCAACGGTTCAATTGAACGAAGGCATCATACCCTGAAGTCGACACTTACGGCTCACGATGATCCATCCTGGACACGAACATACTTTAACACTGCTCGTTCTTTGTACCTTAGTCCGAGAAGAGATCTCAGCGTCACCAGCAGAACTGCTCTACGGGGAAGATCCTCACCTTCTGAGCAATTTTATTCAACCAAATGCTGTGATGCTCGGGAAATCAAATTAGTTTGTCGATTTAACTTCCACTATGGTTGAGTTGACGCTAGAGATCACTAGCAACACAAAGTCTTCAGATCTAAACATCTCAATTCATGGTCACACGTCTTCATCAGAGTCGATTCCGTTCGTCTGCCATACGATGGCCTTTTTCAAGTTATCGCTAGACACAAAATACTACACTCTCAAGATCAAGGCAAACATGTCAACATAACAATTAACAGGTTGAAAACTTGTTGTTCGACATCCTTCAACCAGTTCATATTCTTCCACTCGTTATAATTTTTCAAGCACTCCATCTACATATTCCCAACACACTTCTCCTTCTCATGACACATTGCATACGCCACCCTCCACAACACACAATTCCTTATCGCATCACGACTCACGTTGTTAATTACGCTAACAGGCCTCAGAACTAACGTTTCTTCTCTGCAAAACGCAACAAGTACTTAGCCTCACCGCCCGATGGCGCTGCTATTACAAAAGAGTTTTACTATTGTGCAGTACATTCTTTCAGTTTCAGTCAATTCCCTTCATTAGTTTTGTTATGATAGCCTTTGGAAGCGAGCGTGTCGGTCGGTTGTACAAAAATGGAAAAAGAACAATATCGTTCAGTGATTAGATTCTTGTTTTTGGAAGGGAAAACGCGCACCGAAATCAAAGATCGCTTGGATGCTGTGTACGGTGACTCTTCTCCTTCGATGGCGACCGTCAAGGATTGGTTCAACGAGTTTCTTCGTGGCCGCACGTCGGTTTTTGATGAGCCACGCCCAGGTGCCCCGAAAACGGCTGCTACGGAGGAAAACGTTAATTAAATCCACGATCTCGTATTGGCAGACCGTCGATTGAAGGTTCGCGAGATAGCTGAGACTGTGGGCATCGCAGAAGGAACGGTGCATCATATTCTACACGAAGAACTGGGCATGAGAAAGCTGTCGGCGCGATGGGTGCCGCGTTTGCTCACACCGGAAAACAAGCGCAACCGTTAGACCACATCGGCGACATGTTTGGCGCTGTTTCAGCGCAATCCGGCGGATTTTTTGCGTCCTTTCGTGACCGTCGACGAAACATGGATTCACTGGTACACACCAGATACCAAGGAACAGTCGAAACAGTGGA
>CAXAJY010000002.1:20000-22500 GCA_963969285.1 Odontomyia ornata | reverse complement strand
CACTATAGGTTTTTTAAATAAAAATATCAAACAATTTTCATGATATTTATCACTGTACCTTGACTTTTGTGGAAGACTGTATATGCTTTTGCAAATGTTATTCTTTTTTGTTTGTTTATGGAACTTACAAGAGGTTTTCTTCTAGGCGTACGAGATGAAAATCCAGCTTCTACGACAGCTCTACGCACAGTTTCTGCGCTAACCTCCTTCTTATCATTAATTCCAAGAACATCGCAGATTTTTCTACAGCTCAGAAATGGATCTTGTTTTACCATTCGCGAAATTTTTCTCTTGTCCTTTGCACTTAGTTTAGATGGACGACCTGATCGGGGCACATTTTCCACTCTATTTTCCTTCTTAAATCGATTTATCACTTTTTGAATGGTTGACCGACTTCGCAACAATAGTTCAGCTATTTCAGAATATGATTTGCTCTGATTTGAATGCAGATTAATAATTATTTCACGCTCCTTAATACTCAGCTCCTTTCGACTCATTTTTTAAAAATTTTATTAAATAAAAGATACACCACGAATACGGACGCGATATTAAAGACAGCGGCCTACGGTTGTTAACTCACTCTGATAATATGAACTTGGGGGATTCCCCTTTTTACAAATAACAGGGCATTTTCTGCAACTGTACCAAGACTTTTGTGGAGTAGAAAAGAGACATTGCCAACAAAAAATTATTGTCTTCAATGATCATTATTGCCGAATCCCTTTAAATTTATGAAAACTTAAATTCAACAGAACTCGTATTATTACCATTTCATAACTTTTGGTTTTCAAATAAAAATATTGATTCAGTAATACAATTTTCAGTTACCGATTCTCTGTACCTTGACTTTTGTGGAAGACTGTGTATATATATATATATATATATATATATATATATATATATATATATATAAATATATATATATATATATATATATATATACATATATATATATATATATATATATATATATATATATATATATATATATATATATATATATATATATATATATATATATATATATATATATATATATATATATATATATATATATATATATATATATATATATATATATATATCTATATATATATATATATATATATATATATATATATATATATATATATCTATATATATATATATATATATATATATATATATATATATATATAGATATATATATAGATATATATATATATATACATATATATATATATATATATATATATCTATATATATACAGAGGTGGCCAAAAGTGATCGGACAATACAAGAAACAAGCAATAAAATACTTTTACGAGCATAAGCTTTGAAATGAAATAAAAATTTTTCCCTTATATAAAAGTTACTTGTATTCTCAATTAATTCCACAAAAAAATAAAACAGAAATAAAAAGATTTTCACAAGAAAATTAACAACTAATTCAAATTCACATTGCATCAAGTGGACAAAAGTAATCGGACATTTTGAAAAGTGTGAAATTAGTCATTGAAGTTTGGAGCAATTCTTTTCTTTTCATTTCCGAATTTAAAAGGGAATTCCCCTAATTATATGTTGATATGTGTTTTTCTGATATCAGTCATTTACTTGTCAGTTTTAAGTGAAGAAAGTTAAACATGGCTAAGAATCGCAAAGAAACCTGTATACATGAAAGAAAAGTTATGATAAAGTTGTATAAAGAGAATAAATCCTTTTCTGAAATATCAAAAATAATTGGAAGAAGTCGTTCGACAGTTTTCGATATCGTGAAACGGTTCAGAAAAAATAATCAGGTGGAAAACGAAATTAGGAGTGGTCGACCATGTAAACTAACAGAGACAGACGCACGAAAAATCTTAAGAATTGTTAAAAAGAATCCGACTACAACGTCCAGAAGTATTAGGGATCAATTAGCAGATGTAAATAGTACCAATGTTAGTGCCCGGACTATTCGTAGAGCTCTCAGCCGTGCTGGTTATCAAGCGAGATTACTTCGAAAGAAACCACTAATTAGCAAAGTTAATAAGAAGAAAAGATTATGCTTTGCAAAAGAATTTAAAAGCAAGCCGCTCGACTTTTGGACTCGTATAATATTCTCTGATGAGAGTAAGTTTAATATCTACCACTCCGACGGCAGGTTGTTGGTGTGGAGAACTCAAAATAGTGAGCTTCATCCCAAAAACATTCAACATACAGTAAAACACGGAGGTGGCTGTGTAATGGTCTGGGGTTGCATGGCTGCCAACGGTGTAGGAGAACTTGTTTTCATTGACGAACCTATGGACAAACTAGGTTACTTGTCGATTTTGAAAGAAAATTTGAAAAAAAGTGCACAAAAATTGGGTCTTGATGGTCATTATTTGTTCCAGCAAGATAACGACCCAAAGCATACAGCTCATGATGTTCGTATGTGGCTCCTTTTCAACACTCCTGGTCAATTAAAAACACCACCGCAATCCCCAGACCTAAATCCCATCGAACATCTTTGGGATCATCTGGATAAAAAAATAAGGAAC
>CAXAJY010000002.1:0-15000 GCA_963969285.1 Odontomyia ornata | reverse complement strand
CTGAACTATTGTAGCTTTTCGGTCAGCCGTGTAGATGATCAGATCATCAGCAAACGCTACCAATGACCGCGTTGGCGAGACGTTAAAATCAAAGCCGTTCAATAGCTTGCGAATAAAGATTGAGAAGAGCAGAGGCGCAGTAACTGTTCCCTGCTGTAGACCATTCAAGACCTTGAACTCGCGCATTGTTGTCAGATTTCCATCGGTTACAACAAACGATTTCCCGTATAACATATTACACATCATGGCGACAAGGTGTCTGGGGAACTTGTCCTGAAGAAGTTTAAAAATAAGTCCATCTAACCATACCGTATCAAAGGCTTTCTCCATATCAATGAAAAATGCTCCAACACATTGTCTATCATTTAGTTTCCAACATATGTCTGAGGTTACTTTCGTTATTGCATGTGTGGTCGAATGCCTGGCACGAAAACCAAATTGGCAATTCGGCATCAACTCATTTTCCTCAATGTGGGCGTTTAATGCTCTGTTGAGTATCACTTCAAACACCTTGCTGATGTTAGGCAGCAAGCTGATTGGGCGATAGCTTTTCGGGCATGAAGATTCTTTTCCTTTCTTCAAGATCGGAAATACCTTAGCCTTTTTCCACTCATTTGGGAAATATGAATTGCTCAACATGTTGTTGAACAATATGCAATAGTTCCTAATAGCAACCTCAGGCAAATGTCGGAGAACTACATTTGGAATACCATCATTACCACATGATTTCTTGTTGTTTATCTTGCGAAATATGAAACACAAGTCTTCATAGCTGACAAAATAATCAATTAGATTCAAGCTCGGTATGAGGTCAGATGTTAATGTTTCATTGAGATGAAGAATTGATTGGCCGTTCAGGCTTGATTTGAAGTCGGAAACTTTTGCTTCAACGACCTCTGAAAAAATTTCGTTCCCTCTCTCAGGGTTTGGTAGATGAACCAATTCAAAATGTGTTCCAATCAGGGCAAGTTTATCCAATCCTTCACAAATAATCCTGTTTCCATTTCTATCCGGAGTCGTACTATCAATTTCGATACCAGCCCTATCGAGAAGATTTATCTCATCACTAGTGACTTCAAGATTCGATACCTTCACTCGAGACTTCTTGCGGAATATGCTATTCACTTTCGCGAACACGCCGTCTGGGTCCTGTGGGCTAATACCCCTCAATTTTTCCGCCCATTGATTGCTGACCTCACTCCTGAAGTATGACCGGATTAAGTTCCGGACATTCTTCAGATGTAATTTCAACAAAGACAACGAGGGATGGTTGTAGTCCAAAAATCGTCGATAAATATTGTTGACGCGTGTGAGGAGGCTTTTCAATCTTTTCAACCTTGCGATGGTTGGTGTTTCATATCCTTCCATATTGTTTCGATGTTTAATCTGGGGAACTACTTTCTCAATCGTTTCCAACGTCAGCTTCTCTAGCTTCGACAAATAGACATCTATTTCATCGTTAGTTAGATTTCTGTCATTAGGAACCATTGAGCAAGAGTTGCCGCCATCAGAAGGGAGACATTGCTTCTGGTACTCCCGATTAAACTTCTTTTGAAACTTTCCCCAGTCTGTTTTTTTGAAATTCGACCGATGATTTTCATGTTGAACTGGAATGAGGAAGAAATCATCCCTGTGATGATTGATTTCCATTACGATTGCGTTATGGTCGCTATCATAAGGAAGCACCTGCAGTTTCCGTTGAGGACTATTAAAGTTGAATTCGAGTCTTGCGTCAGCAATGCAAAGGTCCAAATATGAATTTGTCCTAGGGTATGTTGGGAACTCCGACCCATAAAGATCGCACCTGTATTCAATTTGGTTCTCTGTTATCCACGATTTCAGGAATACACCTCTTGGATTATTGGTGGCGTTCAGCCATGATGTATGCTTGGCGTTCAGGTCACCAGCAAGAATATAATAGTTATGCAGCCTGTTCAATTCGAGTATTTCGAACAAAGAATTGAGTTCCTCCTTGAGCTTGAGAACAGTTCCACCAGTTGCATAGGCAGAGATAACGAAGAGGTTATCCCCACCTGGCAGTGAGATTTTGATAACGGACACTTCAAGAAATTCAAAGCTTTTGAATTCAACTTTTTCAATATTTTGGAAACAATAGGGTCTTCGTACCAATATCCCGGTGCCACCTCCCCCATCACCTATTACCCTATCGTTTCTTACGAATTCAAAATCCTTGAATGTCATGAAGTGCCATGAATTGAGGTGGGTTTCGGTTAGAAGCAGGATGTCAGGCTTTTGTCTGGCAATGAATTCAAGGAGAAAATCACGCCGATGTAAAGTAACAATGGAGTTGACGTTGATCAAGATGAGACGAATCCTATCCGTGGGAATGTGGCTGGATGACAACTTATTTTGAGCCATTTGAAAGTCCTAAACGCTGAAAAACAATGTTAATTTTCGAATCTTGTTTATCGATTCGCTCTGATAAGGAATTTAGTTGTTGATAAATTTTGAGAAGCAGCTCATTATTGCCACTTACATTATTTACCCTATTTTCCGCATTTTCTGCTGGTCCTCTAGCGGCGAGTGCAAATGATACTCCGGGCTTGACGAAGTTCGGAGCTAAGACACTGCGGTGTATTTGTGTTTGTTTTGGGGCAGATTTCAATCTTGCATCCTGATATCGGGAGCATCCTCGATATGATGCCGGGTGACCAAAAACACCGCAGTTCACACAATATAACTTCTCTTTTGGCTCCGTCTGAGCCAATTTGCACTCACCGGGAGCATGCACGTCTTTGCATTTAACGCATCGGTAATGCATGGCGCAGTTGGCAGCCGAATGCCCAAATCGTTGGCAGCGATAGCACTGGTTGATTTCTCGTTTCTGGAGGCGTTCCCACCACACCACTCGAAAATTTAAATACCTGATTTGCTGAAGAGCGCTTGGACTGCTCTTATTTGTTATTTGTACCAAATAAAGTGGTAAGTTTTTTTTTTTCTACCGTCGACCTTCTTGTCGCGAATGTTTTCACTGAGATAAACTCGATTTGTGGCGCCGTTTCCTTGAGAACCTGAAGAAGATCGACGGTATCTTCTCCGCAGTCCAAGCCCTTCAGCAAGAACGTCTGGTTCTTCTCGCTCTTGGGGGTATAGGTGAAGTGCGGAACCTCCCCAGAATTCAAAGCATCTTTCGCTGATTTGAAATCAACCAGTGATTTCGTTCTAATTGACAGCTTCTCAGAATTTACTCGTTTGATTTCGAAATTTGAATGCCAAACCATGTCTTTTCCGCTTTGCCCGAAGACATTAATCGGCGGAACTTTCTCGGTATTCTTGGCTACTTTTTGAGGAGGACCAGCAGAACTACGGGCTGGTTTCTTCTCCCTATTTCTACTTTCATTATTTTTATTTTTTAAATATAAGATAAAATTATCGTCTTTGTTACCTTCGTCTACCTCCATGTCCTGCTGGAGTCCATCCAGCGCCGCAAAGTAGTTCTGGCTTTCGTTCGTGCCACCAGCACTTAATACCTCTTCAGTTATTATTGGAGTTGCAGCTTTCTTCTGTTTTTCGATTTTTCGTATCGGACCACTCTCTTGAACTTGTTTTGCCGTCTTGAACATTTCTTCATACGTTTGAATTCTTGCCTTTAGCTCTTCGATTTCACTTCGAAGGCGGCACACTTCCTGTCTATCCTCGAGCACTTGTGTTTTGCGACCGGCATCTGCGGTATCCTGGGTGCTCGTGTGTCTCCGCTTGTTGACACTTGCCAATTTCACACCGTCACTCTCCCCGGGGCCCCCCAAAGGAGGGAAGCCGTCGGGCTCCGCCATACAGCAGTCCCGAGTTGTCTTTGGTTTGTTGCTTTTCTTGATTTATTGGTATGGTTGTTCGATGCCTTCGACGATTAATTCTTCCCCAATAAAATCAAAACTTGCTTTTGACTGACTCGTACAAAATTATTTCAATTTGAAACAGACTTTTGTGAAAAATTAATTAATTTTTAAAATTAATGACAGGAGCGATTAAAAACACGTCTACACGCAACGAGTGCTAGACGTAGAATATACAGTACAGTCGGAATGTATTAGAACAAGATGAAAAAAGTTGTTTTTGTCAGTTTATCGTATCATTTCTTAAAATATTATTCACATATTCGCAGTAGTTTTGTACATTCAACGTAGTTCTATGATCCGAAGACAATTTTTAATGAATTTTATTGAAAGTTCCATCAAAATTTATAAGAAAACAGTGAGTATGTTACTTTAAGCGATTTTCTTGAAAATGGCCACCTTTTGCTTTGTTGACTGCAGCGCACAATTTCGGCATTCTTTCGATGAGTTTTTGAAGTGTTTGATGTGAAATATTATTCCACGCTTTGTTCAAACAATCCCAGAGGTCAGGAAGGCTTGTTGGCTTTAGATCTCTCACACGTCGATCCAATTCTTCCCACAATAGCTCGATGGGATTTAAATCGGGGGATTGTGGTGGCCACTCCATTGTATCAAGGTCACCTGCGACTTTTTTTCGTTCTAAATAAGAAGTACAAAGTTTTGATGTATGTTTCGGATCGTTATCTTGTTGGTATATGAATCCACGACCAATCAAATTAATGCCAGATGGTATTGCATGGCGTTGGAGTATACTGTGATACTGCTCTTTTTTCATAATTCCTTCAATTTTTTTTAGTTCACCAACGCCAGCGTAGCTGAAACAGCCCCAAATCATCACTGAGCCACCGCCATATTTCACAGTTGGCACAATGCAATCTGCTTTGAATATTTCATTGACTTTTCTGCGAACATATTGACGCCTATGGCTACCGAAAAGTTCGAATTTAGATTCGTCTGACCATAAAACTGATTTCCACTGATCAATCGTCCAGTCAATATATTCTTGAGCGAACTTCAGTCTTTTATGTTTATTTACTGGCCGTAGAAGTGGCTTTCTGACAGCAATGCGTCCAATCATACCTTTCTCTTTAAGCCGGCCTTTGACTCTCGTGAGCGATATTGGTGAATCCAAGTCTTCATTGATTTCAGCACGAATTTCTGATGCAGATTCCCGTCTATTGGCCTTACTTATTGCATATATTTTGTTGTCGATTCTTTGATTTGTTTTTCTTGGTCGACCAGATCGTTTTCTGTTGGTATTTTGTCCAGTTTCTCGATATCTTCTAATGGCCGTATGAACTGAACACAGAGATATTTTCAAAAGTTTGGCTATTTCTCGATAGTTTTTCCCTGTTTGTTGCAAAATAATGATTTGGGCTCGTATTTCAATGGATATTTCCTTTAGCTTGACCATTTTCAATCTGGAAAAATGTAATTCTGAGGCTATTTCAATGAAAAAGCGGGCGAAATTATCCATAAGCACAACAACTATCAAATTAACAGACATACCGTTTTTTTATTACACTTCAATGGACCAGATACGACATAACCATCTTTTTTTGTTTATATGATTGACATATGACTTTAAAACCGCAGTCAAATCGATTTCTGTGCGAAAAAAAATTGAAAACGCAATGCGGCAGTTTTCACACTTTTCACGATTTTCGGCCTTAGGTTGTTTTCTTATGAATTTTGACAAAAATTTCAGTAAAATGCATTTAGAAATTCTCTGAATCATGAAGCTACGTTGAAAGTACAAAACTAGTGCGAATATGTGAATAAATTTTCAATAAATGATACGATTAACTGACAAAAACATCTTTTTTTATCTTGTTCTAATACTTTCCGACTGTACTGTATATCTATATATATATATATATATATATATATATATATATATATATATATATATATATATCTATATATATATATATATATATATATATATATATATATATATATATATATATATATATATAGAGAGATATATATATATATCTTTATATATATATACATATACATACATATATATATATATATATATATATATATATATATATATATATATATATATATATATATATATATATATATATATATATATATATTCTTTGTCAAAAACTCTTTCATTTATACAAAAATTGCCCATATACGTGTAACAGAACTTATGGCACGACTAAGTATATATATATATATATATATATATATATATATATATATATATATATATATATATATATATATATATATATATATATATATATATATATATATATACATATACAGTCTTCCACAAAAGTCAAGGTACAGTGATAAATATCATGAAAATTGTTTGATATTTTTATTTAAAAAACCTATAGTGATAAAAATTTTTTGGTATTACTTCAACTATAATCATTACACTTTAAATTCATGTAAAACAAAACGAAAATTCTGTCGTATATATATATATATATATATATATATATACGAGTATATATATATACATATATATATAGATATATATATAGATATATATACATATACATATATATATATATATATATATATATATATATATATATATATATATATATATATACATATAGATATATATATATATATATATATATATATATATACATATATATATATATATGTATATATATATATATATATATACATATATATATATATATATATATATATATATATATATATATATATATATATATATATATATATATATATATATATACAATATATATATATATATATATATATATATATATATATATATATATATATATATATATATATATATATATATACAGTGTCACTTGGGTTTTCGTACAGACCCAAACATACCGTTTGCACTGTAGATAATTCAGTTTTCTACACTGATTTCCTTAAAATTTATGGATGATAATATATTTTAACACATCTGCACTTAGGTAGGAAAACAATTTCCAAAATCTATCAATTCTTTAGATTTTATTTTGTTTACAAATTAAAAGAGACCCAAAATTTATGTCACTTGGTTATTCGTACAGTTTTCAATGCCCTGGTAAAACATATTTTCCCGTTATTTTTCTGGTTCGTAACAAACAACCCAGTTAGATATTGTAATTATATGCATGCAGCGAAGGTGTGCAGTTGTCGATTGAGCGCGTTTGAATGAACATATACGGAAAAAGAGAAAAAATGGGTCGGAAATCAAAAAACCATTCTGTTGCGGTTCACGAATTAGTAATATCGCATCATAAAGCCGGTAAATCTTTGCGGGAAATAGCGAATATACTTAATATAAGTCATTCTACAATTCAATACATAGTTAAGCGCTTTAAAACAGAAAATCGTGTTGTTGATAAGAAAAAAAAGGCCCGATATTTTTGTTGAATGCACACGAAAGTCGTTGGCTAGTTCGAAAAATTCGTGAGGACCCTAAATTAAGTGCACCTAAGTTAGCTGCCGCATTTGAAAAAGCATTCAGGTAAGCGGGTGTGTGCGGAAACTATACGGAGAGTACCGAGGAGAGCTGGTTTTAACGGACGAGTTGCCAGAAAAAAACCATATCGATCGGAGAAGAATAGGAAGCAGCGCTTGATGTTTGCAAAAGAACACCTTACCAAAGATGCGGAGTTTTGGAACAACATTATATTTGTAGATGAGTCCAAATTTAATATATTTGGCTCAGATGGACGGACAATGGTTTGGAGAAAACCAAATGAAGAGCTTCACAAGAAAAATCTGCGCGTCACCGTAAAACATGGTGGTGGATCCGTCTTAGTTTGGGGTTGCATGTCGGCACATGGAGTAGGAAATTTGCACATTATCAATGGAATAATGGATAAGATAGTTTACCTCAACATTTTGAAACAAAATTTAAAGCAAAGTGCTATCAAAATGGGTTTGAGTAATAGTTTTAAATTTTATCAGGACAATGACCCCAAACATAAATCACACATTGTTCGAGAGTGGCTTCTTTATAATTGTGCAAAAGTCATAGAAACTCCAGCACAATCGCCCGATCTTAATCCGATCGAGAATGTTTGGAACGAACTTGATGAACGCCTTCAAAAACATACCATTTCTAATAAAGAAGGTCTTATAAGTAAGCAAAAACACGAATGGTCTAATATATCAGTTGAATACACCAAAAAGCTAGTGGATCCTATTCCCAGAAGACTTCAAAGCGTTGTTAAAAACAAAGGACTCCAGACAAAATATTAGTTTTTTTCTCACAGTTTTTATTTCACTCTAGTTTTTCGTTGTGTACGAATATCAAAGTGACGTGAATTTCTAAAAATATATATTCATTTTTGTATTTTCATTGAAATTATGAAGAGAAGAGCGTTATTTTTTTTTATTTTTGTATTACATAAATAAAAATAAAAGATTTCTTTTAAAAAATTGTAACTTTTTTCATCCAGTCCCAAAATAGCGCTACCTAATGCTTAAGTTCTCAAGTGTACGAATAACCAAGTGACTCACTGTATATAGATATATATATATATATATATATATATATATATATATATATATATATATATATATTTATATATATATATATATATATATATATATATATATTTATATATATATATATATATATATAGATATATAGATATATATATATATATATATATATATATACATATATATGTATATATATATATACATATATATATATATATATATATATATATATATATATATATATATATATATATATATATATATATATATATATACATACATATATATATATATATATATATATATATATATATACATATATATATATATATATATATATATATATATATATATATATATATATACATATATATATATATATATATATATATATATATATATATATATATACATATATATATACATATATATATATACATATACAGTCTTCCACAAAAGTCAAGGTACAGTGATAAATATCATGAAAATTGTTTGATATTTTTATTTAAAAAACCTATAGTGATAAAATTTTTTGGTATTACTTCAACTATAATCATTACACTTTAAATTCATGTAAAACAAAACGAAAATTCTGTCGTATTAATATATTATTACATATGATGTGTTGGAAAGTCAATGAATGAAGTCCACAAAAGTCATGGTACACCTAAAGAAAAATGATACAAATTGTACTTATAGTCTTGCATAGTTATTTGAATTATACTTTTCTTAATATTTTGTCGGATATCCTTTCATCTGAATTACTGACTTCAGTCTTTTAGGGATAGAATATACCAATTTTTTAGTAAATTCGCTGCTGATTCTGGCCCACTCCTCCAATATAACATCCTTAAGCTGCGCCTTGCTTGATATCACTCTTTTTCGGATTTTTGTCTTAAGCTCATTCCAAAGATGCTCTATAGGGTTCAAATCAGGGCTTTGAGGCGGTGTAGCAAGCATGCGAGTATTGTACAATAGCCACACTCGAACTTTAGGCGCAGTGTGCTTAGGGTCATTGTCCTGTTGAAACAAGAAATCTTCTCGCATACCTAATTTGGCTGCGCTTTGTTACATGTTGTTTCGTAGAATCTCTAAATAAAAGTTCTGATCCATAGTATTTTCGATGAATGTCAGATTTCCAACTCCAGCAGCAGCCATGCAACCCCAAACCATAACACCACCGCCTCCATGTTTTACTGTTTTAATAGTGTTCTTGGGATTAAATGCTTCTCCTACATTTCGCCAGACCCTCTTATGCCCATTTACAACAAATATACAAAATTTAGACTCATCCGAAAATAAAACATTATCCCAAAACGTTATTGGTTTGTCAATATATGCTTTTGCAAATGTTATTCTTTTTTGTTTGTTTATGGAACTTACAAGAGGTTTTCTTCTAGGCGTACGAGATGAAAATCCAGCTTCTACGACAGCTCTACGCACAGTTTCTGCGCTAACCTCCTTCTTATCATTAATTCCAAGAACATCGCAGATTTTTCTACAGCTTAGAAATGGATCTTGTTTTACCATTCGCGAAATTTTTCTCTTGTCCTTTCCACTTAGTTTAGATGGACGACCTGTTCGGAGCACATTTTCCACTCTATTTTCCTTCTTAAATCGATTTATCACTTTTTGAATGGTTGACCGACTTCGCAACACTAGTTCAGCTATTTCAGAATATGATTTGCTCTGATTTGAATGCAGATTAATAATTATTTCACGCTCCTTAATACTCAACTCCTTTCGACTCATTTTTTAAAAATTTTATTAAATAAAAGATACACCACGAATACGGACGCGATATTAAAGACAGTGGCCTACGGTTGTTAACTCACTCTGATAATATGAACTTGGGGGATTCCCCTTTTTACAAATAACAGGGCATTTTCTGCAACTGTACCAAGACTTTTGTGGAGTAGAAAAGAGACATTGCCAACAAAAAATTATTGTCTTCAATGATCATTATTGCCGAATCCCTTTAAATTTATGAAAACTTACATTCAACAGAACTCGTATTATTACCATTTCATAACTTTTGGTTTTCAAATAAAAATATTGATTCAGTAATAAAATTTTCAGTTACCGATTCTCTGTACCTTGACTTTTGTGGAAGACTGTATATACATATACATATATATATGTATATATATATATATATATATATATATATATATATATATATATATATATATATAAAATATAGAAATATATTTATATATATATATATATATATATATATAGATATATATATATATATATATATATATATATATATATATATATATATATATATATATATATATATATATATATATATATATATATATAATATATATATATATATATATATATATATATATACAGAGGTGGCCAAAAGTGATCGGACAATACAAGAATCAAGCAATAAAATACTTTTACGAGCATAAGCTTTGAAATGAAATAAAAAAAAAAAAAAAATATATATATATATATATATATATATATATATATATATATATATATATATATGTATATATATATATATACATATATATATATATATATATATATATATATATGTATATATATATATATATATATATATATATATATATATATATATATATATATATATGTATACATATATATATATATATATATATATATATATATATATATATATATATATATATATATATATATATATATATATATATATATATATATATATATATATATATATATATATATATATATATATATATATATCTATATACATATATATATACATATATATATATATATATATATATATATATATATATATATATAATATATATATATATATAGATATATATACAGTACAGTCGGAATGTATTAGAACAAGATGAAAAAAGTTGTTTTTGTCAGTTTATCGTATCATTTCTTAAAATATTATTCACATATTCGCAGTAGTTTTGTACATTCAACGTAGTTCTATGATCCGAAGACAATTTTTAATGAATTTTATTGAAAGTTCCATCAAAATTTATAAGAAAACAGTGAGTATGTTACTTTAAGCGATTTTCTTGAAAATGGCCACCTTTTGCTTTGTTGACTGCAGCGCACAATTTCGGCATTCTTTCGATGAGTTTTTGAAGTGTTTGATGTGAAATATTATTCCACGCTTTGTTCAAACAATCCCAGAGGTCAGGAAGGCTTGTTGGCTTTAGATCTCTCACACGTCGATCCAATTCTTCCCACAATAGCTCGATGGGATTTAAATCGGGGGATTGTGGTGGCCACTCCATTGTATCAAGGTCACCTGCGACTTTTTTTCGTTCTAAATAAGAAGTACAAAGTTTTGATGTATGTTTCGGATCGTTATCTTGTTGGTATATGAATCCACGACCAATCAAATTAATGCCAGATGGTATTGCATGGCGTTGGAGTATACTGTGATACTGCTCTTTTTTCATAATTCCTTCAATTTTTTTTAGTTCACCAACGCCAGCGTAGCTGAAACAGCCCCAAATCATCACTGAGCCACCGCCATATTTCACAGTTGGCACAATGCAATCTGCTTTGAATATTTCATTGACTTTTCTGCGAACATATTGACGCCTATGGCTACCGAAAAGTTCGAATTTAGATTCGTCTGACCATAAAACTGATTTCCACTGATCAATCGTCCAGTCAATATATTCTTGAGCGAACTTCAGTCTTTTATGTTTATTTACTGGCCGTAGAAGTGGCTTTCTGACAGCAATGCGTCCAATCATACCTTTCTCTTTAAGCCGGCCTTTGACTCTCGTGAGCGATATTGGTGAATCCAAGTCTTCATTGATTTCAGCACGAATTTCTGATGCAGATTCCCGTCTATTGGCCTTACTTATTGCATATATTTTGTTGTCGATTCTTTGATTTGTTTTTCTTGGTCGACCAGATCGTTTTCTGTTGGTATTTTGTCCAGTTTCTCGATATCTTCTAATGGCCGTATGAACTGAACACAGAGATATTTTCAAAAGTTTGGCTATTTCTCGATAGTTTTTCCCTGTTTGTTGCAAAATAATGATTTGGGCTCGTATTTCAATGGATATTTCCTTTAGCTTGACCATTTTCAATCTGGAAAAATGTAATTCTGAGGCTATTTCAATGAAAAAGCGGGCAAAATTATGCATAAGCACAACAACTATCAAATTAACAGACATACCGTTTTTTTATTACACTTCAATGGACCAGATACGACATAACCATCTTTTTTTGTTTATATGATTGACATATGACTTTAAAACCGCAGTCAAATCGATTTCTGTGCGAAAAAAAATTGAAAACGCAATGCGGCAGTTTTCACACTTTTCACGATTTTCGGCCTTAGGCTGTTTTCTTATGAATTTTGACAAAAATTTCAGTAAAATGCATTTAGAAATTCTCTGAATCATGAAGCTACGTTGAAAGTACAAAACTACTGCGAATATGTGAATAAATTTTCAATAAATGATACGATTCACTGACAAAAACATCTTTTTTTATCTTGTTCTAATACTTTCCGACTATACTGTATATCTATATATATATATATATATATATATATATATATATATATCTATATATATATATATATATATATATATATATATATATATATATATATATATATATATATATATAGAGAGATATATATATATATATAGAGAGATATATATATATATATCTTTATATATATATACATATACATACATATATATATATATATAATATATATATATATATATATATATATATATATTCTTTGTCAAAAACTCTTTCATTTATACAAAAATTGCCCATATACGTGTAACAGAACTTATGGCACGACTAAGTATATATATATATATATATATATATATATATATATATATATATATATATATATATATATATATATATATACATATACAGTCTTCCACAAAAGTCAAGGTACAGTGATAAATATCATGAAAATTGTTTGATATTTTTATTTAAAAAACCTATAGTGATAAAAATTTTTTGGTATTACTTCAACTATAATCATTACACTTTAAATTCATGTAAAACAAAACGAAAATTCTGTCGTATATATATATATATATATATATATATATATATATATATATATATATATACGAGTATATATATATACATATATATATAGATATATATATAGATATATACATATACATATACTATATATATATATATATATATATATATATATATATATATACATATAGATATATATATATATATATATATATATATATATATATATATATATATATATATATACATATATATATATATATATGTATATATATATATATATATACACATATATATATATATATATATATATATATATATATATATATATATATATATATATATAATATATATATATATATATATATATATATATTACAATATATATATATATATATATATATATATATATATATATATATATATATATATATATATATATATATATATATATATATATATATATATACAGTGTCACTTGGGTTTTCGTACAGACCCAAACATACCGTTTGCACTGTAGATAATTCAGTTTTCTACACTGATTTCCTTAAAATTTATGGATGATAATATATTTTAACACATCTGCACTTAGGTAGGAAAACAATTTCCAAAATCTATCAATTCTTTAGATTTTATTTTGTTTACAAATTAAAAGAGACCCAAAATTTATGTCACTTGGTTATTCGTACAGTTCTCAATGCCCTGGTAAAACATATTTTCCCGTTATTTTTCTGGTTCGTAACAAACAACCCAGTTAGATATTGTAATTATATGCATGCAGCGAAGGTGTGCAGTTGTCGATTGAGCGCGTTTGAATGAACATATACGGAAAAAGAGAAAAAATGGGTCGGAAATCAAAAAACCATTCTGTTGCGGTTCACGAATTAGTAATATCGCATCATAAAGCCGGTAAATCTTTGCGGGAAATAGCGAATATACTTAATATAAGTCATTCTACAATTCAATACATAGTTAAGCGCTTTAAAACAGAAAATCGTGTTGTTGATAAGAAAAAAAAGGCCCGATATTTTTGTTGAATGCACAGTCGTTGGCTAGTTCGAAAAATTCGTGAGGACCCTAAATTAAGTGCACCTAAGTTAGCTGCCGCATTTGAAAAAGCATTCAGGTAAGCGGGTGTGTGCGGAAACTATACGGAGAGTACTGAGGAGAGCTGGTTTTAACGGACGAGTGGCCAGAAAAAAACCATATCTATCGGAGAAGAATAGGAAGCAGCGCTTGATGTTTGCAAAAGAACACCTTACCAAAGATGCGGAGTTTTGGAACAACATTATATTTGTAGATGAGTCCAAATTTAATATATTTGGCTCAGATGGACGGACAATGGTTTGGAGAAAACCAAATGAAGAGCTTCACAAGAAAAATCTGCGCGCCACCGTAAAACATGGTGGTGGATCCGTCTTAGTTTGGGGTTGTATGTCGGCACATGGAGTAGGAAATTTGCACATTATCAATGGAATAATGGATAAGATAGTTTACCTCAACATTTTGAAACAAAATTTAAAGCAAAGTGCTATCAAAATGGGTTTGAGTAATAGTTTTAAATTTTATCAGGACAATGACCCCAAACATAAATCACACATTGTTCGAGAGTGGCTTCTTTATAATTGTGCAAAAGTCATAGAAACTCCAGCACAATCGCCCGATCTTA
>CAXAJY010000001.1:100000-122500 GCA_963969285.1 Odontomyia ornata | reverse complement strand
AAAGGAAAGAATACCGAATTATATCAGATGATCCCAACGTTTTTATTATACGAAAGTATCGCCGCGTTGATTATTAGGAAATCTTATTCATCTGGCATTCGACAATAGACTATGATTTTCAGTAAATAATTATAAGCGTTCTTTTGTTTTTTATGCAAATCCGCGATCAGCTAACAAGTGCAAGATCGATATTAACGAATTTTCATAATGTGCGGGCACGTTGTTATTTATATTTTTTTTTTTGAACGCGATAAATTTCTCAATGTGTCGTTGATCGTTTTTATAAAGCTTCAAACTAATAATAGTGTTTTTTTTTTCTTTAAAAGCATAAACAAACAAAGTTATTGACTATAATAATAGTGTTTTCCAATAAGTATTTATATAGGACAAAATATAAAGCATAATAGCATATTTGTGGTGTAAAATAGCGAATATTTAAGTTTCGAAAGAGATTTATGTCTTATTTTGTAATTTTTTAAACAAGTCTTTGTGGGTAGACCTTTGATATCAACCCATATTTTAGCTAAAATTTTTGAATGAAAAGCTTAAAGTATTTTAATGTATGGTCAAGTACTCGATGGATATAGTATTGAATTCGATAATTTTATTTGTTTAGGTTAAGTTTCAACTGAAATTCGAGGCTTACAATATTTTAATGCATGGTTCGTAAGAAAAATTTAATATATTCAGAAATTGTCATGCTCTGTTATAATGTTTTTGGCGAGAAGTCAGTCGGTAGAAACAGCACAGTCACCATTTCTTAATGAAAGTCAAAAAAAATAGAAAAACTTGAGAACATCAAAACAACCAAACGATACGTAAGAAAACAATGAAACGCACAAAATTTTTGTAATCGTGTTTAGATAACTTAAAAACGTATGTCACTATTTGAAGACGTCTAATATACTAGAAAACCAGTCATTTAAGCTCTCATCTGTGAAAGGAAAAACAATAATTTACATTTAATATTTTCCTTCCTAATCATTTTATAATTCCGATTTGGATATGAACTCTTCCATCAGAACCATGGTTTGATAGAATTGATAATTTTTTTTTGAGTATTTAAAATTACAAAAAAAAAACTGCAAACAAACAAATCTTAAAAATTTTGTTTTGATCTAAAGTTAATTTGGCTTCCGAAGCGAAAAGCAAATGAAAATACATAACGAATTGCTTTTAATCTTATTTTTTTTGAAAAAGAAGGAAAAACGAAAAACACGCAATTAGTATATATTTTTATGCCTCTTAATCGGTGAGATGAATAAAACTATGTATTGCTAACCTTAACAACGACTTTCCTTTCCAGTGGTTCTTCTTTTCAGCGGGAAATGAGGTGCAGGGTAGGTATGCCGTCGCGAGGGTAGGGTTTGAGAAAATCCGCTGAGGTCGGTTTCGCGTCGCGCGCGGTACGCGGTACCTTTGTTGTTTTGCCGTTTTATTAGCGTAGCGTTCGTCGGGTTGAGTTAGCGTAGCCTATTTTTCGGTACCGCATCGGAAATTCGGGAACGCGAAGTAAAAATTAGATTTTTGTCCTTGACTGAGTAAATGAAGAAACACGGAGTAACGTAAAGTAGGTTTCCTCTCCGTATGGTTTTGTTTTGTGACGCGTTTGAAAACGGGCATGTATTGGTGGCTGAATATTGTAAATGAGCGTAACCCATTCGGAGACCCGCGACCGAAATCCTCTCCGATCTAGCTGGCCGACAAGCAGCCACCGCGTGAATGGGTTACGGTGCACGGATTGGTTGACCGGTTGGTACCATCCGTTGGCACTACTCAGACTTAACGTCTAGAACCGATGAGAGGTCGGTTCCGCGTTCGCACGTAGACGTAAAATCATTACAAATCCTCACGGAGATCAACAAAATAAATTATAGTACTAATTTTACAGCAGAAAAGGAAATCGACGGTTGCATTCCATTCCTCGATATAATGATAAAACCAACGGGAAGTAGGTTCGAATTTGCCGTATACAGGAAGCCCACGTCAACCCAAAGGACCATCACAAAGGACTCAAGCTATAAATACTCTCAAAAAATGGAACTATCTACTAAAATACTATGGACTTTGTGCTAATGGTTATTATATATAATTTTCTTTATTAGAATGTATGCGGTACAGAGGCCTTATAATATAGTAGGTGTTCTGACAAAGTCATTTCACCATCGTTTGAACATTACTTAAAACTATGTGTAGTATCGTATTTCTAGAGGAAAATTTCGGCAAAAACCTCTTCTGAACTTATTACTAGCTACGTGCATTTCCCTAAAGAACCAACGTTCTACTCTCCTCGTGGAGTTGGTTCCTCTCTGGATCTGGTTCTTAGTGACCAAAATATTACTCCCTCCGAGCTGAGTGTCTTGCAAGCCCTCCGCCCCCTCATCTACCTGTACTATTTTTCTTAGAAACGACGAGAAGTAATAGTAATGCACCAAAAACATACCACTTCTATAAAAAAGCAAAATGGTCTGAATTCCGGAGTTTTATTATTGAAAGAGTGACGAAAGTGAAAGAACGATAGACTCGCTCAATACTTCCTCAGTATGTGAGGAGCAAATTGAATAATTCACAAACACTATCTGGCAAGCTATCGAGTTTATGGATCAAAAGCTTCCTATAATTTAGAATTTGATGAAGAAACCTGCAATCTAATAAGAAAACGAAAACCCCGCATTAGCTCTCTGAAAATTGGTGTTAGTATCCTCACTCTAGCAATTAAGAACAAAATTAAGGAGCTCCAGAATCTCCGATGGAGCAACATGCTATCAAATCTAGACTACAACTCGCGGAAAGTATGGTTTTTAAATAGAATTTTTAAGCGAAAGTATCATGCGTTACCATATTCGATAACAAATAACAACGAAGAGCATATTTACTCCAATTAAAGAAAAGCAAATATACTTGCAGATAAATTTAATCAGTTGCATAATATGCTAATGGTTAATTGCATGTTTTAATAATATACTAGAGCAGTTAACTGCATCACTATTCAACCTTATACTTCTTCTTCTTAGCACTACAGCCCCCCTCGGGCCTTCGCTTCCTGCAAACAGCGCCTCCAATTGTCTCGGTCGATTGACCGCGTCTTCCAATTTCCAAATCCGAGCAGCGATGAACTGTCTTCGTCGACCGAGTGAGACCAGCGTTTCCTCGGTTTCCCACTAGCCGATGGCCTTCAGTTCTCCAAACGAATACCTTCTTGGGTTTCCGTTGTTCGTCCATACGATTCATGTGTCCAGCCCATTGCAGCTTCCGTAGTCTTACAATCGTTGAGACCTCCGGGTCGTCAAAAATGTCATACAGCTCATGGTTGTATCGAATTCGCCATTGGTCCCCGTCTAGTTCGCTCCGATTATTCGACTCAGGACCCGTCGCTCAAAGGCGTTCAATATATTTGCGGATGCTTGGGTTAGGGTCCATGTTTCACACCCATAGCATAACACAGGTCTTATCACAAATTTGTATACTTGGAGCTTTGTTCTCCTGTGTATGCGGCTGGTCTTCAAGATCGTCAATACTGAATAGAATATTTTATTTGTGAGCTGTATTCTTCGGCGTATTTCGTCTCTTTCATTGCCCGTTTTCGTTATTTTGCCGCCTAAATACACAAATACACAAATATCCGAATCCTAGTGGTATTTAATTCATTTCAATACTTTTAATAGCATCTAATTGTAAAACTTAGTTACTAAATTTATTACATCTAGATCGTGAAAGTTATTTGCATGTTTGTTTTCAATAATATGCTCTGCGACTGAAGATTTAAAATAATAGTTGATGGCTTTATTTTTAGAAATATAATACTTTTTGAGACTCTGGGCACGTGATATACCCCGTTGATAGTTTTTCCGTCTTTTTGTTGCTGATTCAATTTTTCAACATTTTTTTCCTTCTATTTCCACATGCTTGGATGTTGCATTTCGCCAACTTCTTCCCTATTTCTGCCAATATTTTAGAGCTGGAAATGCTAATACGTTTCGTTTTCGCTTCCTTGACCGCTGCCTCCTGCTTGAACAATGTTAATTGCCTCTCGAGGTATTTTGTAACTTATTTCTCCCGCTCTGAACCCTTTCTTTGTCGCTGTTTCTTCGATGTAACACCGTTCTGCTTTGTAGTCTTCACTCGACATCGGAGTGCTTATGAGCCTGTGTACCATACAATGATAAGCTGCCATTTTTTGAGTGTATTTATAGCTTGAGTCCTTTGTGATGGTCCTTTGAGTTGACGTGGGCTTCCTATATATGGCAAATTCGAACCTACTTCCCGGTGGTTTTATCATTATATCGAGGAATGGAATGCAACCGTCGATTTCCTTTTCTACTGTAAAATTAGTACTATAATTTATTTTGTTGATCTCCGTGAGGATTTATCTATTTGATCTGTTTGCACTACCGCTATGATATCATCGATGTATCAAAACCACACTTTGGGCATAAATCCTTTCCTAACTATTTCATCTTCTATATAAGTTATGAACATTTCCGTTAAGAAAGACGAAAGTGGAGTTCCCGTTGCTACGTTACTGGTAGTTTTATAATACAATATTTCACTGGAAACGTGAAATGCTTTTCATTAATGCAATGTCGGAAGGTCCATAAATTGTCGAGACTTTTTTGTCCAACTTGAGTTTGTGGAAAACTGTTTCAACCCTTCCCCGTATGCATGTATAGCCACCTTAACTGGACTATTTGGGAATAGCGTAACGAAATATACATTAGGATTACGGTTGAATAGTGATGCAGGCAATTATTCTAATATATTATTAAACTATGTAATGAACCATTAGCAAAAAGTTCATAGTATTTAAGTAGGTAGTTTGTTATCTAAATAATCATTCGTACTGAAAAAGAGGCTGAGTGAGTCTCGAAAGGCGAATAGGTAAAAATTTGTTCGAAAAAGGTAGCAAAGGATCTTTAAATCTAACTTTGGAAAGCCGAGCCTAAACTCCGACAAAAAATAAACGAAACTTTTATAAATAACCCACAAAAATCATCTCACATAGTTTATTTGCATTCGACCCAATACAAGCATTTGTATTAACCTCTGACACTCTGGAGCGATACCCGGAAGAGATCTGACGAAACATCATTAAACGTACTCTTGTGGATGACGGATGTCTTCTAAGTAATTTCCGAAAAACATTGACTGAGACAAGAAGCGACACTCATCAAAAAACAGCACTATCAAAGAACCAGACCCAGCTGCCAACTTATCGATGACAGTCCGTCAATCCGTCGGTATCAAAACAAATTATTCACAGTTGTGAAAATGCTACTATTTGGACTTTACTCTTAAGTTTCTCCACCCATTGGCTGTAGAGTCAACGGATCATTTGCTAGATATTCTTAAGGTACAATTTCTATATGGTCTTATAATCTTTCATACGAAGGGTTACTTTCAAGAGAGGGATCTTTGTGGAAACACTCAGTCCTGAGTCCAATTTCCGCAAAAAAATAAGCGGCTGCGCTATTTTTCTCCACCTAATAATCTTACGATATTACTACCTGACATAGATCTCAAACCTAAAATAAATCACCATTGTGCGTAATCTATATTGTCCGTTAAGAATTTACCAGCAGAACTACCAGTACCCGGAGAAAACCAAAAGTTGGGCTTTCTTTTGTTCGCTAGCCTTTTTATTAGTTCTTAGGTAACGGAGAATTTACCACTGGTTTAGTTTATTTTCTTCTTTTGCTGCTTTCACCTCGTCCGCTTGGATTTCCCGCGCAGCTTTCTCTTATGGTATTGAAGCTCACCCGCTTCAGTGCTTTTCGGATAAGACAACAACCCCAAAAATTTGCTGCAATTGGAAAGCAGGGGCTGAATGTTGGACCGCTTCAAGTTGAAGTTCATCGTATACAAAACTTTCCCAGTGAGCGACATCGGTCAAGGGGATAAACGTTGTGCAATTCGAATTGAAATTCACCATACACAAAAATTTCACAGCGAGCGACTCCGGTGAAGTAGATAAACCTTGTGCAGATTCAAGATGGAGATCGCTGCACATGAAACTTACTGAAGGGGATAAAAATTCAGCAACATCGCTTTACAGTATTCCATTCGCGAAACGATGCCAGATGGTTATTGATAAAAATTATGTAGATTTATTGGGCCGGCTAAATCGTCTAGCGATCATCTGATCCGTCGGTTCGTGGAGTGAAAGTTTTCAACCGCGACTGTTTCATTAGTGATCCTTTTACGATCACGAATTCAGATTACGCGGTATATTTGCTATATCTGAAACGGTGAGTTGCTTGAAATTGTACATGTTTCAATTGGTACGGGGATTTTTGTCCTCTTTCGTGCTGTCATTTGGGATCCCATTTAAGAAAAATTCACAACCGGCTTTGAACCTTCCAATTAAAAAAATTATTCGTCAAATGTGCCACTCTTCCGGAACATGCGACCGGGTATATTTATAGTCTGCTTGGATATCCCCCTGGACGAATACTTTCCATTTGTAGTAGTAGTGGGTACCGTACTCGGACGTTGCTAAGTATTGAGTCAAAGCCTAGTTACTTGACTTATAGAAAGTGATTCATTATGAGATTTGGTTTATAATCTCAAATAAAAGGCATAAAGTTGAATTCTATAGTAAAAATGTTATTGTGAGGCGAAAGAACACTCTATGGCATTTACTTTTTAAAGATTATCCCGTTTAAATGTTGACCGCGACTACGCAGTAAATGGTCCATCCTGAGGGTCCAATTTTGGACGACGCGTTCCAGCATAGAGACCGGTATCTCGCGAATGACACTTGTAATGTTGGCGTCCAAAGCGTCGGTTGAAGGTGGCTTATTCTTGAAGACCAGAGACTTCGTGTAACCCCAAAGAAAATAATCTAAAGGTGTGATATCACACGATCTAGGCGAGTAATTTCAAATTTGCATAGGGTATACAGCTGAAGAATTTGGATAGTTGTTGCGGTGTTAGTCTTTCCATGATGATTTGCCAAACAATACTGAATAAAAATGACATTACAGTTTGACGGGAGTCACGCGTGATCTGTCAAAAAAGCCAATTGAAAATCAAACCTCATAATGAATCACCCTTTATTTAAATTTCTTTGAGCTGTTTTCAAAGTGACTGACCGTCCGTGAAATTCAACATTACGCATCGAAAATTCGGTGTAATTATAAGTAAAATACCTTCTGCATCTACTCGGTTTTCCGTTTTTGTGAATACCCAGGCATTAGCTCGCAGAACTGTTAATGTATCAATGAAGCTTTGCGTATGCGCGTTTAGGAAGCAGAGTGGTGGTTGAAAGAGAAAAGTTACTACTCGAAGTGGATTTCTCCGAAATTCAGTCCCTGCTGTCAAACTTAAAAGAAAAGCACGGGCCAAACTGAACTGAACACGCTGCCTAACTAAAAACTATTTTTTACCTTTTTAGGGTTTTGTAAAATAATTTTACAAAACCCTACTTAAAATCGCGTCATGTCTATCCGTCTATCCGTCCGTCCATTCGTCTGTCCGTCCGTCCGTGCGTCGCAAAAATTTTTCTCGCAAACTACTTAAGCTTTGTATGTAGGTGAAAAGTGTTTCTCTCTTCAAAGTTCAACAAAAAAAATTTTGATAAGGCATTTAATAGAGAGTGGCCCAAAAAAAATTTCAAGAAAGGTAGCCGATATGGGTATCAAATGAAAGGTGTTGATAAAACTGCTTCGAGGAGACACAGGCAGGGGAAATACACGAAAAATTTGTATCCCCGCTCGCGATTGGACAAGTATAATCTGAAAAATTTGAAAAAAAACCATGGAAGTAGGTGTTTATGAGTACAACAACAAATACTTTAGAAGTCAAAATTCGCTCAACTTTGTTAACAATAGTATGATCTTCGAATCTCACATTTTCCCCAATAAAATCGTATAGGTACCCTTCAACTCAACAAAATTCGATATTTAAATAGTCTTATAAAAGGTCCTTATATTCTGTAAGTTTAATGAAAATCGAATATATACACGGAAGTTATAACCATTTGGCATTTCTCCAATTATAACAACAATAACACATGATTTTGGTATTTTATGAACTTTCCATCGAATCAGACACTGCAGTTTTCATTTGATCTTCTTAAAATTTACAAATAAAATCAATAACATAAATGTTATTGGGAATTTATGATTTGAATGATTTTTATTATTTTGCAACAAAATGGTGACCGTTGAAAATAGAGAAACAATGAATTTTCTTTTAAACGTGCACATCTCTTTGACATGTTTCTTGGCTTTATTCGGTGCTGGTGACTGCATTTCGGGGAAGTTGGGCACAAAACCCTTCTGACACGGGCGTAGGTCCGTCTACCCAACTTGTTATCCTTACTTTTAAATGCTTCTTAATAACCAAGAATATCTAAGAATTTGAATACACTGAGTATATTGCGTTTAAGCCACTGCCTTTACCTTTTCATAGAACAGTTCCAAATAAATCGATCCCAAATTTCTAAATATTACATAATTATCACGGTTAATTTAGGATTCAGTATTTTATGTCTAAAAACGATTCTACTCCTAGCCAAAGAAAAACAACCAGCTACTAATCCAACTCTAAATTTTATTGATCATAAAATTTTTAGTTTTAGGAATGTGAAAGGAAAAATGTTTTCTGAGGGGAAAAAGTAATTAAAAGTACAAAATTAAAAGGAATAAAGTTAATGGAGCGAGTATACACGGAAAAAAGGACTAAAAAAGATAAAAAAGCAACTAAGGAAGGAAAATGGGATATGCAAAACCCTTACGTGACCCTACAGTTTAATCTAACGAAATCTTTACCAAGGCTACTCCTCCTCAAACTAATATTCACATCTATTCCTTATCCTGATACTTTACTACAGTAAACCCAACACCGGTCAGCCGAATCAGTTAACCTCAACTTAAGAAAAAGCATACTCCTCTAGGTTAATCTAGATTTAACATGAAACCCTTTCAATGAATTATACTCCAAGCTATTTTAGCTCCCACCACTTAATCTAATATGTGAATTCATCCCACATATCTTAATGCTAATTTACGAGTTCTTAGATTTCTTTTGAAGTGACGAGCGAATAAACTTGAATCCTCAACGCCTTCTCGACTAATTTTCTTCCGGGCAAAATACCGAATATGCAGAAACGAAAGGGAACCCAAATAACAGGAAAATGCGTCCTTCAACGATTCGCATCACTGCTGGGGCGGTGACATCAAGAGCATAGTACATTCACATAGTATCCACACCTTCCATTTACCCTGTGTTGCACACTTCCTGAATTTTCCCAGGGGCCGGTCATCTGAGCCGGGGCACGTCAGCTGAGCTGAGGCCTGTTGTATTCAGAAAACAAAACAAAAACCAAATAAAATTTCCGACGCACGTATTTTTTTACGCATTTCAGAACATGGGAGTGGTGGATCCTAATAAAAAACTAAAATATTGCATGGAGCAAATTTGTTTTTCTGCAAATTTATTGATTTTTAGAGATATGGTAATCCTGAAACCTCTCTTCGAAGCACATGTTTATATTCACGCCAATCCTCGCGTCAGCATTTACCTACCTACCTGCTACCGAAGATTTATGGTGGCTATTCGGCTTGTGTTCGGATTTTTCCGGAGGGTAGATTGAGTGTGACTACTATGTGAGTATACTATGATCAGAAGCAACTTACTTAAATGGTCTACAATAGTCAAGATATAAGTGTTCCCATGCATGAAACGTGGCGCACGGCCAATCAGGTTAACGCGTATAGTTTCTCATGGTTTCTTTACGTCCGGCCTACGTTTCCACGGGACCACAAGGTGCCTTCCTTTCTACCTTCACGGTCGGGCAAGTTTTACATTTCGCCACATAGCGATCCTTCGCTTCCAAGTATTCTGCTCTTGGATCGTCGTGGCATATCTGTAAAATTTCTTCACGGTCAGCTTTTGGAATCACACGCTTCCAGACTGTTGCCCTCTTCCACAACTCACCGCCCTCTATGCGCCAATCTGGAAAAGTATTCTGGTTTGATTCTACCTTAGCTTTCATCCTCGATACTCATCTGTTTTCAGACTATTGAGCTCTTTCCATTGCCTCGACACAAACAAGTGGTGCACTTTACCAGTTCTATGAACTGCCTGAAAATCAAATTGCTGCAACCACACCGCTCAACGAACCAGCCTTCCAGCCGGATCTTTGAAGTTGTTGAGCCAGACCAAGGAATGGTGTTCTGTTATCACCTTAAACTGGGCTCCTTCATTGTAAGGCTATTTTTCGGTAGTGGAGTACTTTCTTTCGGACTTGTTTAGGGAATGGATGATTCAACAAATCATTTTCTCCTGCGGAAAGGTCTGGCTCAGCAAATCTCTCAGTCCCACATCAGATGCGTCCGTCTGGAAGTTGAACGGCAGAAAGAAGTCGGGACAAATCAGAATCGGGGCTGATGCAAGCTTCGGCTTGCAGGGTTCAAATGCTAGTTCGCATTGTGGCAACCAATCAACACAACGGTTTTTTTCGTAGAAGATCCGTTAAAGGTACCACCAGTGAGATCTGGTCTGGAATAAAAGCACATATACCAGGAAACCAGGCCTAGGAGCTGGCGAACTTGCGTCACTGTATGAGGCCTTGAAATCTTGAGCGTAACTCCACTTTCTACGGATCCACATTTAATCCTTGCTCGTCCACTATATACCCCAAATGCTTCATCTTTGCATGGCAGAAAAAGTATTTTTTCTTGGAAAGCATCAGGCCCGCTTCCCTTAACCGTCGGAAGACGTCTTAGAGAATTTACTTTTCAAAAGTTAGCGCTACGATGATATTATTAAGATATGTGAAAACGTATGGCTCGAGGGCTGGTCCGATGACTATGTCTATTGAACATTGCCATCTTTCGGAAGCATTCAGCCCTAAAGGGTTTCCAGGAAACTGATAAAGCCCCCTACCTGGTATTGTGAATGCAGTGTACTGAAGGGACTTTGCAGCTTCCAGCACTTGCCAGTATGCGGACTGAATGTCCAGCGTGCAAAGTTACCTGGCATCACGTAACTTATCCAGCGTAGCGGAGATATACGGCAGTGGGTAGGCATCTTTTTCTGTTAACCGATTGAACTTTTAGAAATCCACAGAGAAACTATATTAGATGCGCCGTCTTTCTTTTTAACCATTAATATCGGCAAGGACCAAGGCTCAACCGCTCCCATATTCAGCATCTCATCTAAGTTTACGTTAATGTGTTTTGGTAACGGCTGTGATACAGGATAGTGTCTCTGCTTGATGGGCGCTGAGTCCGTCAAAATGACGTGCTCCACCAAGAAGGTATACGAGTACCCCAATGCCTCTCCCATGCTAGCAAATTCCTTATCCATAACGTGCTCCAACCGTTTTTGCTCTCGAGATCTTCTTCGCCTATATACAGGTATGCGTTCGGCACGACCATGCTAGAATCCCAATCCAATTCCGCCATAAGAGCCATCCGCAAACTCATAAATAAGTTCATCCTTTGCCAGTGTTACACTACCAGTATACCCTATGTATACTAGTATGAACTGGGAGCTTAATTTGATGTGTATCCTATATACACATGAATGCTCTCCAAGAGGAAGAGAGAAACAGAGAGAGAGGGAGAGAGATCTTCCTGCAAGACACTTACCTGCTACTGCATTCATCCAAACTATATCAACAAAGACAAGGGTTTTCAATGAATTAATTCTATTTATTCTTTATTATCTGAAATATTTACATTATAAACAAGTTCATTTATTACATTTTCATTAGTTAAAATCGTCATTGTACTGACACTTGAAGTTTCTTGATAAGATAAAGTTTTTGATTGAATTAGATTAGAATGGCTATAACATATGTTATGGCGTAATTCTAATCAAGCTCATTGTGTTAATATCATAATTAAATTTTTGAATAGCGTTGGTTGGTTTTTTTTGCCTTTTTCCAATTGAATCTTATAATATAATATAATTTTAATTAAATTGAATTTGATCTTGTTCAACGATTCAATGTTTTCAATTAATGATTTATAACTTCAGAGAGCCATTTAGTTTTAAGTGCTTTCATTGTTTGGATTTGCTTTAGATTCTTTGAAAACTTATTACGATCGATATTGAATGGAACGCTTTTGACTTTGACTTGATATTCCTTGGGGTCGGCGAGAGTTGTCGCGCTTCCTGTGTGAACGTTAGCCTGTAAAAGGAATCAAGAAGACTAGCTATTGTATTGGGGTGGCCACGCGGCGTGAAAATCCAAAAGGCTGCAAGAGGTTCTCAGCTTAAGTCAATACCTCAGCCCTCACCATTTTGAAGTTTTAAAGAGCCTGCTCCGTTCACGCACAGCTGGGAGACCACTGGAACATTACGGAAACACTAAAAAAAAACGCGTCGACGGCAACCCATCGTTGAATAGTGTTAAATCCTTACTTATCTGTAAGCATGGTACAAAGAATAACAAGGTGTTCTCACTGACGAAAGCTCCATCGCCATTTTAAAATTTTGTGACGTAACTGTGAACAACTACATGGGATTGCATTGCATGATCTTCGACTGATCGAAAATTGGTCAAATGTGCAATTGCATATGAATATCTAATATTATTGATTGTGTTGGCAGTGTCTTAAAATGTAACAAAAATGGTTTATTGTATTCTAAGTGGTTGCAATAATAGCAAATAATGTAAATCTAAAAAAAAATTTAATGGGCAGTTTTATAGCTTCCCAAAATCGGATGTTTGTAAAGAATGGATTATTACATGTAACAAAAATAATTTAAACATGAAATATGCAAGAGTTTGCTCGATACATTTTGATGATGATAGTTACACTTTCAAAAGTAGACTATTGAATTAATGTTTATCCAAAAAACAATTAGTCGTGGATGCCATGACGACACTTCATCTACAGTTAAAAAAATTATCACAGAGAAAACGAAACGTGCATCCAAAAATTCTAGAAAAAAAGAAGTTGAAAGAATTCTGAATGAATCAACTGTGTGAGAACACACACTATTAGGAGATTTGGTAGTTGTCCATAAATGGGGTTCCATCCCAATTTCGGGACAAAATAATTTCGAACGATTTGTATCCATCAAGTTAATAAAAAATAGTCGATTTCCTTCAGAGGAAGATAATTACAATAATAGTTATTAAAACTTACCTAAATCACAAGGCTATGAATATTAACTTATGATTGGGCTAAAGTTGAAGGGGTAAAGGTCACATTAAATTCAACGGATTTTTGGTTACTCGGTAGAAGGATCTAATACAAAAATGCGTAGACACTAGAAAAAAATTGCCCTCCTAAAAAATCGTGTTTCTAATAATTCCAAGCCTTTGTTTTTTTAATTATTGACAAGATTTCTTCCAATCATTGGTGGTTTGTAAAATTCATTAAAATAATAAATTTTCGTATAATATTGATTTCAACACAAATTTTTGTATTTGGTTAAGTGGCAAAAACATATGTCGTAAGTTTGAAACATCTATTTTTATAATGCATCAATTCCTACCAAAATAACCAAATGATATCATGAAATATCGAACAGAAGTAGAAAAAAATAATCTTATATTCCGGAAAGTTATGCCTAAAATTGACAAGACCCTTAATTTTTTGAAATTTTGAAATAATAATCAACAACTGATTATCGTGAAAATTCACTCAATCAAAGGTATTAATGTAAAAAATATCAAGAAAAAAAACCATTATAAAAAATCAATAGGTACAGAGATGTCTTCGTTTAATTTCAGGAAGTCATGCTTGTCAGCAAATCTTAGTTGTGTCTTTGCTTCAAGAATTCAGTTTAAATTACCATGAAATTGGAAATAAAGAGCATATGCTAAAAGATATGAATTCAATATAATTAAAAACTATGTAAACTTCACTTCATACTATGAAATAAGCCTCAAAAATCATTTAAAATTTATATTTCAATACATTTTACTTGAAAGCTCTAAGCGATTCACTCAACGTGATGTCACATAAAAAGCTTTCCTCTTAAGCGAGCATACCTTATTATTCTTTGTGCCATGATCTGCAAGTACTCGACCAAGCGCTTATATCTGGTCGCGTATTGAGCTTTTACCCTAATTTTTCCCGTAAACTGTTGAAGACGCGAGCACGTGAGTTCCAATGCTACACAATCTCTTCCCCCCCGTTTCGTCTCGTTCGCAGGTAAATGGTGAGGACCAAAAGTGATATTCTCTTCGCGCACTTAGGAGAAACAGACTTTGCAGAAGAGCGAGGTACGCTTTTGAGCTGATAGTTGTGTGTAGCATTTTCCTCTCTGGAGCTTTCGCCTGGCTGACAGGCTCGCTCCTGAGATATTATATGTTTTGCTGCTGTCTTTTCCATCTTCCCCGCACACTTCCTGGTCTCGTTGTAGCTTTATGATGGCTGACTCGTACTTGCTCACGAGATAAATGCCGCTGTCGTCTCTTCCCTTCCATCGCAAACCTAGTGTATGAAGCAACATGGCTTAATCGCGACTTGATAACTCTTATCATGCGATTGACCGCAAACGGAAACCAGCGTGGCTGTCCGCTCATACCTTTTAGTATTGAACCATTGCCTGGTGTAAGGCATGAGGCGGTACGTTTGCACTTTCAGAACATTTTTTACGGCAATTGAAAAAAGGATTTACTTTTCTTGGAGAGAACAGTAAATCATCATTTCCTCCAAGGTCTCACAAGATAAACATAGCGGATTACCACTAATTGCTCTGACTTAGTTGAAACGCTGGCAATACATACAAATGTTATTGCCTGGTCCAAACTGTTGAAAGTTTACGTTTGATTTATCAGCTGATGATTTGAATACTCGTACATCAGATTATTGTTTGTTTTGCTTAGCCGCGTAACAGGTCGTGCGTCATATAATCGATTATTTGTTTTCGCTTCGAGATGGTAATGTGTGGTGTCTGTGCCATATTATTGTTTTTGTTTTGTTTTGGCTAAATATGGTAATGTGTATCCAGTGATTTGTGTGCGGTGAGCCATGTTATTTTTGTTTTCACTTAGATATGGCATTGTGTATTCAATGAGTAGTGTGCGGTGCGCCATATTATTTTTATTTTCGCTTCGAGATGGTAATGTGTGTCGTGTGCGCCATATGATTGCTGTTTGGTTTACGCTTAGAGATGGTAATGTCTATCCAATGAGTTGTGTGTCGTGTGTGCCTATGATTATTGTTTTGTTTTACATTATTCTATTTTACAAAATATTATTCTACATTTCTTTTCACATTCTCTACTAAATATTGTTATTTTGCATTATCATGATGATTGATTAACATTTACTACTTTAATCGATTATGGTATATGGCTACGATACGTGGATGATACTCGTATGTTCGCTGTTATCAAAGAGAATGAAGAACTAAACCTCCTAGGGAAGCTGAACTCTATACATAAGAATATCCAGTTTACGATGGAGTAAGAAAATAAGGGGTCAGGCATTATTAAATTTGATAGTACAAGTACAAGCACACAACCGACCGTACCAGCTACATCAAACCAAAGCTTCTCACAGAAAATGACGTCATTCCGAACGTGGCTACACCTCATGCTAACTGTACCATTAAGCAAAGAAAACCAGAAGAAGGAAGAGGAGTTTATAATTGACAAAGCAAAAACGGATATGACCCAAACATAATCGTATCAATGAGTAAGAAACTTCAAAAACGAGTAGAAGGGAAGAAACTGACATTTTTAAGCATGAACAAAGAAAAACCGGAACTGAAAGCAGCAATTACCTATTCCGAAATGAGCAAACATTTACGGAAAATGATGAGGAAAAATGGAGTCGAGTTTATTACAAGGAGTTCGCAGTTTCAACTGAAAAATATGATCACACTATACAAGGACACGAAAAGCAAGCAAGAAAAGCGCGGAGTCTACAAAGTCAATTTTCAACAGTGCGCGAAAGTGTACATTAGTGAGATGAAACGCAGCGTGAAAGTCAGCTTCAACGAACATATCAGAGAAACAGATTCAGGCTCCCTGATATGCTAAAGAAAATACTACAGGCGTCTGGGCACGAAGAAAGCATCGGCGTGTAACTGATGCTGTGATGCCTCATTGTAAATAACTAGGGTGGGTGCCTCAGTCAACAACCTCACCAGCTGTTGATGTGCCTCGTTACATTCGGTCGACCAGTTGAATAGTACATGGCATAATTCGGAATAAATTTCCTAAAGAAGCCGGAGAGTCCAAGGAAACGCCTGACCTCGGTCGCATTCTGTGGACTAGGGAATTGTTGCACGGCCATGGTTTTTATCTTCCCGGGACTGATTCCTTCAGCCGTTAGTTCATGTCCAAGGAACTCCAATGTGTTCTGGAAAAATGAACAGTTGGAATTGCGCAACGTTAGTCCTTCGCGTTTTATGACTTCGAGGAATTCCTTCAAGTACTCCAGCCCCTGCTCGACAGTCTCAGACGGAATGATGACCTCGTCCACATAACTTATCACCTTGCCATTCATCGATGCTATGAGCCTCGCCATAAATCGTTGAATATTTCTCGGGGCATTTCGAAGCCCAAACGGCATTCGATTGAATTCAAAGCGGCCATGGTGAGTTATGAACGCCGTGTCCTATTTGGCCTCCTCCGCTATCTCCAACTGGTAATAATCAGATATCATGTCAAGCACGGTGAAGTAGTTTTTCCCCGCCAACGTTGACAAAACGTTGTTGACCACAGGCATGGACCATAGTTCTTTTTGGGTGACCGCGTTTAGCTCACGGAAGTCGACACAGAGTCTGTCTTTGCCACTCTGCTTCCGCACCAAGGCAATAGGTGAAGCATACAGCGACATCGACGGGCGGATTATGTCGAGCTGCAGTAGCTCGTTCACGATGCTTTCGACTGTTTTCTGTTTAGGGATGGGAAAACGGTACGGTTTTTTATTTACCGGAATGTCTGACGTCAAAACAATGTTCATTTTCATAATACTACGCTTTCCGAGGCCCTTCAAACTTTCCGCGAAACAGCAAGAACAAATATTCATGTAGTTACACCTCTACTCGCTGTTTTTCGAACTTGCTCAAAGTGTCATTGATATTTTTGCACGCATTGTTAATTATATAACATTTGCCCTTGTCAATCACTAGAAGGCCACGCGAAAGTACATCGGTACCAATGATGACGTTATACACCGAGATTGGGTTGTCTATTATCATGCAGTCACACACAAATTGCTGCTCGTTAATTGTGACGGTTAATGTTTTCTTTTCGCGGCACTACACCTGTCCAGCGGCGAATCCTATCATCTTGTTGCACGGCTTAACTGTACCGCAACAACCCGAGTGTAGTAATCGAGTACGCACAAGCAAACTGCTCGAAAACCGTTCTACCCTCCTATCCGAAATTTTAATGGCAAATTTAGAAAAATATTTAATTACTTATATTCATAATTGTAATTTATAAAACAATTTTTTTTTCTTATTATTATTAAATGTAATTTTATATCAATTTTAATTTATATTAAATTTAAACGTTTCCTTTTAATTATATTCTTCATGAGATTTAATTTTTATTACTATTTAGAATCTTTTTCACTTTTCTTTACTTCAGTTAATTTTTTCATGAACATTTTTTAAATCCGCCAATTTAAATTTCGGACCTGGGAACACTGATTTAGTGCATTCCGTCCGTGTATGGCATTGCCGAATGCAATCTATCCGGCCGTACGTGCAGCTGTTTTCTAGGTCCCGTAAGGCGAGAACGAACAACAAACTGGGAGTCGGAATAGAACAACCGAGCGAGGCGGTTGAGCTGATCGCGGCACGTCTTTCTCAACTGAGTGGAGTGACAGTCCCTTGTGCTTTTCGATAAAGTGTTAAGAGTTAAAAATTTTAGCCGGCATTCGGGTTAAATGGTACGTAAGGAGATTGTGCAAAATTGGTTTCGTTACCTCGTTGTGTGATCAACTGAGCTCTATTCTAACCCTGCAAGCAAAAACAGTTAAACCCGAGAGGATCGCGAATTGCAAGAGCGAAAACCCCGATTTTGCGTTATTCGAGCTCCAAGTTGTCTCCAACCCAACGAGAATCGCACTTCCCTTGCTCAGAAAACGTGAAAAGCCATCCCACGAGCGTGTTGTTTGGATTAAGCTACTTTCGCCATCCAATACGCAAAGCCGCGACTACCCCATACAGTCCGGGGAACGTGATCCAATCGAAAAATCGACGCAGGATCAAGAAGTGAGGAGTCGCGCAAAACTTTGCGGTTGCCCTAAAACCCAACCAACCCAAGTCGTTACAGATCGCAATCGGGGCCCAGAAGTCCACAAGAAATTCAAGTCCCAAGAGTCAGTCCGCGCGACCGTGGGTTGGTTGTTTTCATTGCATCGCGCAAGATCTCGAGATCAAGACACATTTTCTTCGAGCAATCGGCATCGCTGCCGTTATTTGTGTTGTTTGGTTCGAAGAACACAGGCGAGACTGAAGTCACGCGAAAAATTCATTCGAGATCTGGAGAAATCTAGCGCGTTCTTCGTCGTCCCGTATTAGCTCAAATTTGCACCGAATTTCAGTGAGTAATTCCGCGAAGTGACCTTCGGCGGTTCACAGTTAGAATTTCCGTCGACTCACGTTTTCTGCGTTTGTATGGAGAGCAGAATGATACACCATAGCATATAGTTCCAGTGGGAAGGAAGAAGACGTGTTGCTGATTTTATAGGTATTTATGTGATGAATCATTTTCATGACTTCTCATTTCTACCTTGCACAAGACTTTTGGCGTTTACAGGCATCTACATTATTAACAACTTGGGAGGCGTTCAACCGGAATTATGGGACTCCTCAATAGGAATCCCAGCACATACAATAAGAGGAGATACGGCTAGACGATCGCTGTTACTGGTTAAATGCATTGGAATTTTGCTGAATGAATTCTCGGCGGCGATCTTCAATGCCGGTTATGATCATTCTTTTCAATCGCACACGCTAACACACACCTGAATTGAATTTCTATGGTGATCAGTGACATGCGCAACAAGTGTAATTCAATCGAAGAAACGGAAGCAAGAGCAGGGAGTAGGAAAGTACATGTCGAGGTAAACTAGATAGTAAGCGTGTGTTTGTGAAGCGCTCCGCCAAGTGCAGCGAGAAGTATGGGTAGAGCAGCTTCATTTTAATCAATGATGTATCACGGAGTGTTGAATAGTCAATGAAGAGGATTTTTCAATCTGTATTTAATTCAAAGTGTAATTAATGGTTAATCGTGTTAGCTGGTCGAAGGACGCAATATGAGAAATTATTCAGTATCCCAAAAATTAAAGTTATTAATCTGTGAATCATGATACCTGAGATGATAATTGTTTATTTTTACACCAAGCTTACATAGTCGTTTCCTAATTGCAACTCGGCTTACTCGTAGGTACTCCAAGAGCGCGACGCGATCAAAAATTGGATATATCGAAGTCGCCTCCTATTTTAGTTAGATATTTTAAAAGATTTTTTTTTCTGCCGGAAACACGTACAAGAAGAAGCAAAGTTTTGTCAGCTTTCCACTAACAAATCTCAATATGAACTCATACATAGCCCGTACAGAGTTGCGAGCGGGAGGCAACAAGACCTATCACTTATATGCAGTCTGAAATCATTATGGATCTCTATCTCTCTTATACGTAGTTTAAAACATGCGGATTCTTTTTGTTGTCTTGAATGAAAACGTAAACAAAAAAACAAATCGTTTTGATGGAATGGCACAGACGAATCAAAGTATTAACAAACAGATTAATCGCGAAAGCAACAACAAACATTTTTAAAAGACTAAAAACAGCGTGCAGATTTATTTATACGCAATACGGTAAATAATATTCGTCGTAGCGCAAGTGATGTTTTTATACTATACTTTTAATTGCAAACATTCCCTTTTTTTTATAAACAAAACTTTTGAGTACCAACCATGTCTATATTGTCGAATTAAGGTTGTCATACACACACACGGGATATTTATTAGTGTTAGGATGAACCAGTTAAGCAGAGATTTTTCAAGTGAACCCGAAAATACATCTTCATGCCAAATAAAAGGGAAACAATTGAAATGACATTAAATTAAGACTAAACTTAAACGCTACAATGGAGATCTATTGACATTCTACAAAGAACACAAGAAATTAATAACAATAAAATCTTCGTAAAATTTTTAAACGCCACTTTGTTAACACAGAATGTTTTTTAGGGTTTTGTACTAAAATACAAAACCCTATTGCAATCACGACCTGTGTCCGTCTGTCCGTCCGTCCGTCCGTCCGTCCGTCTGTATGTCACAGCACTTTTTCTCCGAAACTATAGAGGCTACAGGCATGAAACTTTGTGGAAAGGTCAGAAGTGGTGACCTCTTGAAAGTTCAAGGGTGGAAAAATTTTTCAAAGGGGTTTAAGGGGGGTCTCCCCATATAGGGAGGTGACCCCTCAAAAAAAAATTTTCACCATTGGTAGTCGAGTAGGGTGTCTTAATGAGATCTTTTCAAAACAAGTCTTGAAATTGCCTTATAAGTACCGAGGGAGGCAGGGGAAGGGGAAATGTACGAACTTTTCGCGTACCCCCCTCGCGATTGGAAACCTTCCATCCGAAAAATCTGAAAAAAATTATGAATATAGGCCTTTATGAGTACAACAACAACAAATACATGAGAAGTCGAAATTCGCTCAACTTTGTTAGTAATAGTATGATTTATCGATTTTATGTTTTCTTGAATAAAATCTAAACGGTACCCTTAAATTCAATAAAATTTAACAAACAGATTACTTTTTATAAGATAAATCTTTTCTGAAAGTTTCATAAAGATCCAATAGTATTTAACGAAGTTATAGCGATTTGAATTTTCCCGTATTACTATGGAACAATATGCGCTGTATTACTATGGAAACATATGGCTATGGAGCCATATGCGCTTTTTATCGATTTAGACACTACAGCTTTGCTAGGATTTACATGAAAATTTCAGGAATGATAGGTATCATGAAAATGAGTACATACAATTGAAACAAGTCGAAGAGGCAGGAGAGAGCTCCTAGCAAAAGGGCTTTGTAACCATTCTAGGATTCGAAAAAATAGGCCATGAACCGATGATTACAGTACAGAGGAGTGGGCCCTGAAAAAAATTTCATGAAAGGTAGCCGATATGAATATCAACTGAAAGTTCTCTATGAGAGCTTTTCAAAACAGTTCTTAAACTGACAGTTTTTGCTTCAGCGGTGCCAATGGGGGGGGGGGGGGGGGTTGGTTGTAAAAACATGAAAAATGTGTTTCTAAAAAATCTGGAAAAATTATCAAGGGAGATATCTATGGGTATAACTAAAACAAATACCTCAGAAGTCAAAATTCTTTCAACTTTCTTAATAATAATATGATCCTCGAATTTCACATTTTCTCCAATAAAATCGTCTTTGACATGTTTCTTGATTTTATTCGCTGCTGGTTACTGCATTTTGTAAGTTGAGTACAAAACCCTTCTGACATGAGCATAGGTCTGTCTACCCAACTTGTTTGTTTTTACTATCAGTTTGACACCGGAGAGAATAAAGAAATTGTTTCTCCTTTTCATACGCAAGGGAGTTCACTGTGAATTCTATCAACTCACATTATCTATGATATATTTATATATATATATATATATATATATATATATATATATATATATATATATATATATATATATATATATATATATATATATATATATATATATATGTGTGTGTATATATATATATATATATATATATATATATATATATATACATGTATATATATATATATATATATATATATATATATATATATATATATATATATATATATATATATATATATATACATGTATATATGTATATACGAGGTGTGTTCAAAAAATATCGCGAATTTTGAATTTTCGCGGGTTACGTATATTCGAAAAATGAAAAATGAAAATAGGAGACCTTCCAATTTCAGACAATGCAGACAATGTTTGAACATCTCAGCCCTGGGATGCCCTCTAGGCAAAAAACAGATAAATAAAAAATTAAACAAAACCCAACTGGAATTTGTATGAAAACAGCGTGTATCACTTGTCAACTTTTTGTAAAATTTGTGCCACCCCACGAAATGACGCAGTTACTGCTAAGCAATCTGGTGCCATAATTAAATTAAATCCAGATTTAGTCGCATCACAGACATAACTTCCTTCTACTGATAATGACTATAACCTAAACAACATTTTAGATTCATCCTGTTTGATGCTATAAACTAAGTGATTAGGAAAGGTATTTTTTTGTGGCGTTATGTTGGTACTCATCTCTGTCACTTATGCCGACAAGCTCGGCCATTTTGAATGTTCACTTGATTGGTGATAGCTGCTTTACTTGCACGTGTTTTCAATCGTCTTCGATTTTTACTTATTCAAAAAAATGGATCAAAGAACGTGTATCAAATTTTGTGTGAAAAACGAAATTAAGTGCGCGGATGCATTCCGAATGTTGACTGTAGTATACGGAGAAGCTACCTTGGACCGAAGCAACGTTTATCGGTGGTACAAAATGTTTTTAGAAGGCCGAGAAGATGTGAACGACGA
>CAXAJY010000001.1:95000-97500 GCA_963969285.1 Odontomyia ornata | reverse complement strand
TGTATATATATCTGTATATATATATCTGTATATATATACAGTGGAGCCCGCTTAAATGCAATCAATTGTGGTTTGGAAATCTATTGCGTTTAACCGAGCTGTGCATTTAACCGGAACCCGGATATATGCAATATTGTGCAACTAACCGTACTTCGTATAGTTACACAATTATTGCATTTATCCGTTACGACCTGGGTTTGAAAAATAAACTCGTTTAAGAATTAATCAATTTCTTTTATTAAAGAAAGAACAGCATATAAATTTCAGCCGTTATTTTAAAAAGTAACGGTATCAAGTATCATACAAACAAAACAAATATAAACGAAAAATTATATCATATAAAAAAATTCTGTGATCTTTGTTTTTTTAAAGCATATTTTAGTTGATTTCTTCAAAATGGCTTCCTCAATCAACTCAAGATGAATATTTTCATTATCATGAAAATACTTTTGGAGTACAATAAATGCAGATAGTGCGTCACCATACGAAGGAATAGTACTCATATTTTCAATTTCGGCAGATTCATCATCTTCATTACCGCTTTCTGCTACGGTGTTGCATTCCGTCACTTCTGCCAGTATTTCTTCATGTGTCATTTCTTCATAGCACTCAACATCTGTATTGCACAAGAGGTTTTCTCTGAATTCATCTTCTGATATTGGTAAATCAATTACTTCTTCGACAAAGGCCATATCGAGTTCTGAAAGGCTTCCATTATTCAGATTGATGAACCCTGCCTTTTTAAAACAGTTTTGTATTGTGGTGGGAGCAACCAACCACCAGCATCTTTTAGTGAGTTTTAGCGCTTCCAAGACAGAAATTGTTTTTGAAAAATCTTGTAGCGAAAGTCCGTTTTCTAAAGCTAAAAGCTGCTTTCGTACTAGATTTGTACGGTAATATGTTTTAAAACACTTTATTATTCCTTGATCGAGTGGCTGAATCAAGCTGGTTGTTTTCGGAGGCAAAAAAACTATTCTTATATTACTTAGTGGTGCGTTTAACTTGTGGCAGCTAGCGTTGTCCACTAGGAGCAAAACTTTTTTATTTTTTTGTTTAAAATGTTCATTCATGTCTAATAAAATTTGATTCCAAATAGTTTGATTCATCCAAGCTTTCTTCGAATTGTAATAAGGTAATGGGACTGTCTTACCTCTAAAGGAGTGAGGTTGTTTTGCATTTCCAATTGTAAAGATATGTTTGTCAGATCCATCGGCATTACACATAAAAAGCAATGTTAGCCTCTGCTTCTGGACTTTTATTCCAGGAACATTGTCGTTTCTATAGGGCATTGTACCTCTTGGAAGTGCTTTATAGTATAAAGCTGATTCATCAGCGTTATAGATGCAGCTGCTTTCATATTCGGAGTTTAAGAAGGGCCAAACGTTCTCCAACCAATTACTACCGGCTTGACGGTCAGCTTCAGCTACTTCACCGCTCGTTTTATGAAAGGAAACATTTTCACGTACCTTCCATCTATGAAGCCATCCAGAGGTGGCCTCGAAACTATCAACGTTAAGCATTTGGGCAGATTTAATGGCATTTTCTCTTAACATTGGGCCAGTAATGATTGCGTTGTTGGCATTCATTTATTGAAACCACCTGCTCAGTGCTTTGTCCACTTGATCATGCGTACTCTTTCGAAGGCGCTTCTTTTGGAGGTTGCCATTCTCGATTTCAAGCTGCTGATAGTGTTCTTTTTCTTTAACTATTCTTGATATAGTCGATGGGTGACAATCATACATCGAGCATAGCTCCTTCCTTGATTTACCTTTACCCAAATTTCGAAGAATTTCTGTTTTTAGCATTAAAGTCAGATTATTTTTTTTAATTTGTTGACGATCTGAAATTTTTTGAAAGAATTGATTTTATTCAAATCAAATTGAATTAAATAGTAGTTTTTACCCATTATAGCTCTTTGATGCACTTGTAAATAATGTACGGATGTACATATATGTATATAGAGAAAAAACCTGAAAGAATTCACTAGACAAGCAAACTTATTGCTGTAAAGACACCTTTGAAAACACCAAACACATTAATATGACCGTTCACCAACAAATTATAGATTTGAATATGATAATGTGTCGCAAAATTATCACCAAAAAGAATAAGCAGAATTCAAAAACAAGCAACCAAAAATTCAGTAAACAAATGACAATTTATGCATGTGTAAAAAACTAACATGGGTTTGCATTTAACCGTATCTAAACACACGACGTACCCTTAAATCTCCTGAATTTCTGTTGCGCTTATAAGAATTTTGCATTTAAACGTGTTGCAGTTATCAGCCAGATTTTAGAACAAATTCTAAGTAAAAGGCAAGCGGCTTAGAAAATGCGTGCATCTAAACAAAATTTGCGTTTATGCGTGTTGCACTTAAGTGGGCTCCACTGTATCTGTATATATATCTGTTTATATATATCTGTATATATATATCTGTATATATATATATATATCTGTATATATATATCTGTATATATATCTGTATATATATATCTGT
>CAXAJY010000001.1:0-92500 GCA_963969285.1 Odontomyia ornata | reverse complement strand
CTCACTTGCGTACTCCGAGATCGTTTGGGGTTTGTCAGGGGGTGTCCCGAACCTTATATCAGTTGGCAGACGAATAGTCTTTCCAAAAATGACATTGGCTGGGGCTTGGCCCGTCGATGCATGTTCAGCAGCTCTGTACGCCATCAAAAATAGTGGGATGTGTCGGTCCCAGTCCCTTTGGTTTCCGTCAACCATCTTGGCCAGATGTTTATTGAGCGTGCCGTTAAACATTCGACCATTCCATCGGATTGGGGATGCAGTGGTGTTGTCCTCGTTTTCTGTATTCCCAGTAGTTCGCACATTTCGCCAAAAACTAGTGACTCAAAGTTTCGGCCTTGATCTGAATGTAGTTCATCAACAAGCGATCGAAATCAAGGAAGTGCAAAAACAGTCAACCGAAATAAAAGCGGAGCTCGGTAGCCTGAACAACCAAATTAAATGCGTCCAGGAAAAGGTTTTCCAGGTCGAGGAGAAGGTAAGCCAGGTTAAGGAGAGAATCAACTTTGAGATCAGCCAGGTCGAAGAGAGAATGAACCATGAGATGGAAAAAGTGAAAAAAGAATTGGAAGCAGCGAAGGCAGTAGTAACCACCTCGCCAGCCCCACTTGTAACTGCAGCGCATAGCATATCCAGAAATGTGAAAGCACCAATATTCGACGGGCAAACGGTCTGGAGTGTTTACAAAACACAGTTTGAAGCCGCCGCTAGGACAAATATAATAAATGCGCTCGACATGCGTTATGGAGACGATAATCTAAAGTAGATTTATCGGTCACAGCTACGGCATCGGATGCAGAAGGCTGGCGAAACTTTACAGCAGCTAGCCCAAGACATTGAGCGACTAGCACTTTTGGCTTACCCAGCGTATGACCCAGAACATCGAGTTGATGCAGCAACAGAAGCATTCATCAGCCCACTAAAGGACCCGGAATTGCAACAAGCCGTGCGTTTAGCTCAAAAGCAAACGCTTAAGGACGCATTGGCTTACAGTCTGAACTTTGAGGCAGCGAAAAATGCGACTCGTACCACTGCCCGGGTCCGTGAGGTAGTGGCAGACGAGTGCAGGTGTGAGCGCGTGGAAATTGAGCGAGACCCGCATGTAAACGGTGCACCTAGATGCTGGAATTGCGGAGAGAAGGGGCACCTGCAAAGAAACTGCAAGAAGCGAAGAAAACCGAGCTATTGTCCGGGGTGTGCATCTAGGAGGAGATCCAGACCGAGTCAGGAGCCCAGAATGGAAGCCCTTCAAACAGAGGGGTCGGGAAACATGTAAGAGCCAACTTCGTGGGGCAGAGGTTGACTAGGAGGATCGACGTCCCCAGCACCACCATCACTGTATCAAGACTACATCGTGGAGAAGCGGACTTATGCCTTCCGGGTCAAGTTGACGGAGAACATTGCACCATAACAATCGACACTGGTGCAACCCGATCGATTATCCGACCAGACCATGTGAGGCAACAACTACTTCACAAGGGCAGAATTTTCTCACTACGGACAGTAACGGGAGAAACTGCACCTGTCCATGGAGAGATTAACCTCCAGATACAGTTGGGAGACCTTGCGTTCCGACATAATTTTCGGGTCGCGAATATTATGGATGACTGCATTCTCGGAATGGATTTTCTGCGACCACACGGAATCACATTGGATTTGAGCAAATGGGTATTGAAATGGCAGAATGTCAAAGTATTGATGGAGGATCCCAGCGTCCAAATTCCCAAGATGAATGTGCTAGTATGTGCCGACACTGATGTACCGAATTCCTCCGAAAGCATTGTATGGGCCAAGCTTGATGGTGATTCTGGAGACCACCGATCTTATCTGATAGTGCCAACGAAGACGTCCGCATCGCGCAGTTTGATTGTAGAACGAAGCCTTGTAAGCTCTTTGTAATGATTTTCTACTTTCAGATCGAACGCGGAACCGACCTCTCATCGGTTCTAGACGTTAAGTCTGAGTAGTGCCAACGAATGGTACCAACAGGTCAACCAATCCGTGCACCGTAACCCATTCACGCGGTGACTGCTTGTCGGCCAGCTAGTTCGGAGAGGATTTCGGTCGCGGGTCTCCGAATGGATTACGCTCAATTACAATATTTCAGTCACCTGAACTTGCCCGTTTTCCAAACGCGTCAACAATTACTCATCCAGAACGAGAAACCTACATTACGTTAATTCTGGATGTGATCTATCCACAGATCTCAAATCAAAAACGCTACAAAATCCCATAGGCGCGTTACCGATTCACCGACGCGGTACCGAAAAATATGCTACTCGAACTTAAACCGAAGGAAACTACTCTAAGGAAATGACGAAACAAGCAAAGGTACCGCGTACCGCGCGCGACGCGAAACCGACTTCAGCGGATTTGCCGAAACCCTAACCTCGCGACGGCATACCTACCCTGCACTTCCCTTTCACGCTGAAAAAAAAACGAGCCACTGAAAAGGAAAGTCGTTAGTTATCTAGCAATTCATGTTATTTTTATTTAGTTCCTAAAAATCCATATAATTTTTCTATTAATATTTCTATTTTTATCTATCCTTATCCTGTAAGCTACTTTAATTAAATATCCTATTTTGTCGTAATCTGTATGAGAATTTTATACAATTAATCATTCGTGTTTAATATTAGGTTTAATGATTATTGAAAAATACGGTTAATAGCCATTTTACTAATCCTTGTTCAAATTTCAAAATTCCTTGACATTATTAAAAATAAGAGCAAATACAATAATAATATTATAGTATTAAATCGATAACCGTATTAAGAATAATTTATATAAGATACAATAAATGTTTCCTTCTGTTCCGTTTTATTCATTTATACTTTATTTTCATTGAATTCTATACTTTTTAATGTTTTCATTTAAAAATTCTCAAGGGTAAAAATTACGAAGACGATTTCCTTAAAATAGATTTGATAATTATGTTTTCATAATTTTCACCTCTTCTCATAACTAGATCTTGTTTTGGATCGGAGTTTATCCCCGTTAAAAATATTAACAATTTTCTCTCTTATAATATGTGTCTGTATAATAATGTCACAAAAAAATATTTCCCTTTATTTTGCTACACGAGAATTTATTTTACTAAAGCGTAAGAAATATTTAAACGCGTTTTGCAATTGTTGAAAAGAACGTGTGTATTTGTAACTACTCAAAACAAAAACAACAGACAAATTCCCACTTATTAAAAGAAAATTGTCTTAAAAAATGTTCCTATATCTCTAGCAAATTATGCACTTGTTGTTTTTAATTATTTTTACTTCATTCATTATCAAATCTTTTTTTTTTGTCTATAGTATATAGTCAAAGAGACAATATTTGAAATAACAAACACAAAATATATGTTTCATAAGATACATGCATGGATAACAAACACAAAATATATATTTCATAAGATACATGCATGAATAATAATCAACCTTATACGAGTAGATATGCTTTTGCAGCCGTATAAAATAAATTCTTTAAAATTGCGCAAAAATAAGATAAAATCAGGAAATCGGAAAAACATTATTGTTCATAATATTAATTGTTTCATTAAAAATAATAACATCATAATAGTATAGTATCGTAGTAATATTGGGTGTGTGTGTATATGCGAAATAAAAATTAAATTAATTCCTATGTAATAATCATCAATAATTAAATTAATACAATTACTATATAAAAGTATACCCTTAAACCCAAATTTCATGTTCTAGGCGCTTCTGACAATCGACTGTACAAAGCCAAACATTCAGAACATTGTTTCCTTCTTGTTATCAGTTGAAAAAGATGTATTTCCAATCCTCTTCCTAAATCAGGAATTATCTACTGAATGGCAATAAAATTATTACAATATTTGTCAAAATACCAAATTTAAATGAAAAAATATTCTAACTAAAGTAACAAATGCTAACCACATTTCCCTACGAGTTTAGTTGGGTTAATCTCTTTGATATTTGTACCTTTCCGTATACTATTAGTCAAAAATCACTTAATGATATTATTCTAGTTTTAATCTCTTTTTTATCTTAAATTTACCATATTATGCACTTTTAGGATAAACACTTAATAGAAATCTGTGTATATTTCAGGAATAAACGTTAAAACAGTTTCGTTATAAAGGTGTTATTCGATTCCTCTGTATTAAAACTTTAGCCGTTTACATCGATCTGATAGTGTTACCAATAAAACTTGCAATACTTGTGATGAATTGATATTACTTTACACTGAGTATGTTGAAGATTTGGTTGATATATTAGGACTGATTACTTTAACGAGTTGACTACGGATTAGATAAACAGTGATCTAACTGAATGCTGAATATGCACGTGTGTCGTCTCATTCCGTGTATCAAACAAGTGAGCTTCCTTTGTTTTAAATTTCACTACGTTAATATAAAAAGAGTAAATTCTTTTCTAAAATTTTGATCAAATAGTACTTTTGGAATAGGTAACATATTCAGCTCAAAGTTTTTTGTAATCTCTTGAACTTATTGCGAATAAAAACATTATCTATTTCTCTGAGGTATTATGCGGTAAAATAAACGTCGAAGCAATTATAACCAAAAGCCCTTTTTACTTTTCAAAAGCTTTCTATAATGTATATTCAAGATATAGGCATATACTTTATCATCGTATGGCTTAGAAGACATTTATTTCGGCGATATCCTTCCTTCCTCCTGAATTTATACATATTTCTAATCTCTACGTGTGCTTGGCTGCCTGAACTAACATGTTATCTTGACTGTTTGTTATAACTATGTATATATAAATATATTTTTATTCCTACGATTGAACAAACAAAGCGTTCGCCCGGCTCAACGTAAAACCTGATATGAGAAACAATTTATCTAATAGTTTTTTCCAAACACGTCGATCCATAAACCTGAGATATTTGATAATTTGGCATAAACCTGAGATATTTGATAATTTGGCAACGGCAAAATATAACTTTCCATTTTAATCGATACTTAACATTTGTAGCGCTTGTTATCTTAACTTTTCGACTTTTTGTACCCATGGTCAAACTCGGGGCAACGTTAAATTTGATGAGGTGATCAGCCGCTGCATAGCTTCGCAATAATAGCAGCAAAGCTCTTTATGGATTTTGGTTGCGACAGTTTTTTACATTCATAGGCCGCCGGCGGCTTAAACAATTGCCACAATGGTTTGGTGCAAACCTCACAAGCTGTTGGCATATGATAACGGATTTGGGTAAATTCGTGTCCTTTATATATAATACTGGTTCCGCGTAAAGGACTCCCATCTAATGGCTGATTTTGCTGATCGTCAGGTCTTCTAGCCTCACCTTCACCTAGACAAAATTTTCTAATATTTCCTAAGTCTTTCTTAACTAAACTAACCTCTTTCATGATTGGAGCCTGTTGATCTTCCTGCCGAGTTTGACAGAGCCCCATGTTCTAGCCTGAGGCAATGTTCCGGTGCATCTCTCAAGCGTTCGTTGTTCCTTTTTGTTCTCCTGAGTACGCCTCGCTCCGACCAAATCCTACACACACCCGATCGTCAACTAAAGTATGTTAAGAGGTAGAAAAACACTTGAGATGTTCTAGACAGCACAACTTACGATCACGAACCACCGATCACCACCAAAAAGTTCCGCTCTTTTTCTTCGCCGCCATGTGGCTGTCAAAAATCCCGGTTGTCACCTCGGACAAAACATCTGTGTGTGGAATGGCACGCCATATGGCTGTCAAAATTCCCAGGTTGTCACCTCGGACAAAACATCTGTGTGTGGAGTGGCATAGTTTTATCGATGGCCACGGTGGAGGGGCATTTCCAGATGGCTATGTCTCGAAATGTGCCGGGGTTTGGGATTAATTCTATATTTCGAATATTTATCTCCACAGATCGAAATATTCGGACAGAAAAAAAAATATTTTCTGCACAACGATATCCGCACGACAGATGAAGTCCGCTGGCACTTCGAGGACATATCCATCTGGCCGGTTGCAAGGGTTCGGGATCGGAATCACTTCGATTCCCGGGCGTAGGCGTCACATTACATCTTTAAGGAACGGATACGTGCCGGTTAGAGTCCTTAACACCGCCGACTCAACCACGAGCATCAAAGCGGGAGAAGTCATCGGCAGCTGCCAGCCTGTTTCCACCATCACCTCTTTGGAAGCCACTCACGACCATCATTGGAAAAGGAGGCAAGACACAGACAAAGCCCGGGAATCCACGTCTGCAATATTGAAGCAGGTCAAATTGCCAGTGCAGCTATTCAAGCGAGCCTCTGATCTGGTCACCAAGTACAGTGACATCTTCTCAACAAGCCCGGATGACCGAGGCCGAACGAGTATGGTAACTCACGTCATAGATACACAGGGAGCCAGGCCAATTCGACAAGCGCCATGGAAAAACAAGGTGTTATCGAACCTTCTGTCAGTCCATGGGCCGCGCCAGTAGTTCTAGTAAAGAAAAAGGATGGTAGCACTCGTTTCGGTGTCGACTATAGGCTGCCTAACGACGTCACTAAGAAAGATAGTTATCCGCTCCCACGCATCGATGACATCATGGCCACTTTAGCCGACGCAAAATGGTTTTCTTCACTCGATCTCAAGAGTGGCTACTGGCAGGTAGAAATCGACAAGAAGGACCGAGAGAAAACCGCATTTTCAGTTGGGACCGGATTGTGGCAATTTGTGGTGATGCCATTTGGGCTTTGCAATGCTCCAGCCACTTTCGAACGCCTGATGGAATACGTGCTACGTGGCTTAACCTAGAAAACCTGCTTGGTGTACCTAGATCACATCATTGTCATCGGGAAAACGTTCGAAGAGCATGTGCGGAACTTAGAAGAGGTTTTCTCCCGATTGCGACTGGCGAATTTGAAACTTAACCCCGACAAGTATTCCCTTTTCGCAGCTGAAGTAAAATACCTGGGACACGTCGTATCAGCAGAAGGGGTCAAAACAGACCCTGAGAAAATTGAAGCTATGAAAAGCTGAACAACACCAAACAACAAGCGCCAACTACGAAGTTTTCTGGGTCTGGCAACCTACTATCAAAGATTCGTCAAAGACTTTGCCAAAATAGCTAAGTGTCTCCATCAGCTAACCGAGAAAAATCGTCCGTATGTCTGGAATGAACAATGCCAGACAGCCTTTGGGACCCTGAAGGAGAAGCTGTGTGAATCACCCGTGCTGGCGTATCCGAAACCCGGAAAAATGTTTGTAGTTGTCACCGATGCGAGCAACGGTGGTATTGGAGCTGTACTCTCCCAGCAGATCGATGGCGAAGAAAGAGTCCTCTCGTATTACAGTCGAGTTCTTTCAAAAAGTGAGAGGAACTACTGCGTGACCAGGAAGGAGCTATTGGCTATAATAGAGGCCACCAAGCAGTTCCACAAGTACCTATATGGCCAGAAATTTGTTCTTCGAACGGACCATGGATCGCTGAGATGGCTACTTAACTTCAAAAACCCCGAAGGACAAATTGCCAGATGGATCGAAAGATTGCAGTCATACGACTACGAAATTGTTCATCGGAGGGGCGGAGTTCATGAAAATGCTGACGCCCTGTCTCGTCGTCCATGTCCTGCTAACTGCAAGCATTGCCGACGGATTGAGGAAAAGGAACCGCCCGTTGATCTGCGATTGATAACGGCCGAGTTCGATGAAGGTTAGTCATCGGAGGAGATTCGAAATGCCCAGTTAGCCGATGAAGACATCGGACCATTGCTCGTATGGAAGGAGACGACTGGGCGACCTGAGTGGAAAGATGTTTCGATGCATGGCGCAACCCTGAAAAGCTATTGGGCACAATGGAACTCCCTTCAGTAGAGGGTGGCGTACTCAAGCGGAAATGGGAAACGGCGGATGGCAGCTCCAATGGGATGCAAACTATACTTCCCAAAAGCCGAATCCACGATGTGGTTAAGGAATTGCATGAAGGATCCTCGGGAGGCCACCTGGGTGTTAACAAGACCTTAGCGAAATTTCGGGAAAGGTTTTACTGGCTCCACGCTCGAGAAGACGTAGAGGCCTGGTGTCGCAGATGCACAATTTGCGCTTCCGTCAAAGGCCCAAAGCGACGACTGAGAGGACAAATGCACACCTATAACGTGGGGGTACCGTTTGAAAGGATTGCTGTTGACATCGCAGGACCCTTTCTTAAATCTGAATGGGGAAATCGACACACGCTGGTTGTAGTCGATTATTTTAGCAAGTGGCCCGAGGTCTACCCCATTCCCAACCAGGAAGCAACTACTGTAGCCGAACAGCTAGTGTTAAATTGGGTCAGTATGTACGGCGTACTTTGTGAACTACATTCAGATCAAGGCCGAAACTTCGAGTCACTAGTTTTTAGCGAAATGTGCGAGCTGCTGGGAATACGGAAAACGAGGACAACACCACTGCATCCCCAATCCGATGGAATGGTCGAACGTTTCAACCGCACGCTCAATAAACACCTGGCCGAGATGGTTGACGAGAACCAAAGGGGCTGGGACCGACACATCCCACCATTTCTGATGGAGTACAGAGCTGCCGAACATGCATCGACGGGCCAAGCCCCAGCCAAAGTCATTTTTGGAAAGACTATAAAGTTCAGAACACCTCCCGAGAAACCCCAAACCATCTCGGAGTATGCAAGTGAGCTAAGCAACGGTTGAACCAGATACATCGGACAGTACGAAAACACCTCGAATCGGCTACTGACCGCATGAAGACCAGGTATGATCTCAAGGCAAATTCTACTGGCTTCCAGCAAGATGACTTGGTCTGGCTATATAACCCACAATGGCGAAAGGGTAGGTCTCCAAAGTTGCAACATAATTGAGAGGGACCATACCGAGTTACAAAGCGAATCAACGATGTCGTATACCGGATACAGGAACATCGTAAGCCAAGAGCCAAAATGAAAATCGTGCACCTGGACCGTCTTGCCCCATATTACATCCAGGGAGAATTGACTACAACTGGCGACACATCTTTTCGGGGCGAAAAGAACTGAGGTGGGGGCAGTGTTACATGTACAAATAATTCTGCGAGCTACTGTCGCAATTGTTTTCACAACCATTAAGAACATCAACAAAGTGAATTTGCTCGAAACCACGAGAACCCGCCAAGCATGATCAACATTTGAAAGTGAGTCACTGCTCCATTCATTAAGCTGCTCGAATAATCAGATACCTCGGCAGAACATTCGCCAATGTACGAGAAATGCATTGAACGGCTGGAGACCCTATATAAGGGCGAGCTGAATGAATGGGGCGATCATTCATTAGAACCGCGATATTAAAAACTGCGAAAGTGTGGAGAGAATAGAAAAGCGATATTGATCGAGTAATAGAAAAGCGATTTTCGTTGATTGTGAAGTGATTTTAGAAGACAATTGCGATAGAAATTTATGGACAAGTGGAAGTTAGACTTTTAATAGTGAAAATTAAGATTGTGAAATAGTTAAATAAGTGATTGTGCATTTTTAAGTAATTAAATAAACTCTTTTAATTTAATTTAAAAGACATTGCGTTTTCACTTTCCCGGAACGTTAAAATTATTGGCCGCGAACCATAACACGCGACAGTATATATATATATATATATATATATATATATATATATATATATGTATATATATATATATATATATATATATATATATATATAATATATAATATATATATATATATATATACATATATATATATATATATATATATATATATATATATATATATATATATATATCTATATATATATATCTATATATATATATATATATATATATATATATATATATATATATACGAGCATATATATATATATATATATATATATATATATATATATATATATATATATATATATACGAGTGTATATATATATATATATATATATATATATATATATATATATATATATATATATATATATATATATATATATATACGAGTATATATATATATATATATATATATATATATATATATACGAGTATATATATATATATATATATATATATATATATATATATATATATATTTATGTATATATATATATATTTACAGAGGTGGCCAAAAGTGATCGGACAATACAAGAAACAAGCAATAAAATACTTTTACGAGCATAAGCTTTGAAATGAAATAAAAATTTTCACTTATATGTATAAAAGTTACTTGTATATAAATAAAACAGAAATAAAAAGATTTTCACAAGAAAATTAACAACTAATTCAAATTCACATTGCATCAAGTGGACAAAAGTAATCGGACATTTTGAAAAGTGTGAAATCAGTCATTGAAGTTTGGAGCAATTCTTTTCTTTTCATTTCCGAGTTTAAAAGGGAATTCCCCTAATTATATGTTGATATGTGTTTTTCTGATATCAGTCATTTACTTGTCAGTTTTAAGTGAAGAAAGTTAAACATGGCTAAGAATCGCAAAGAAACCGGTATACATGAAAGAAAAGTTATAATAAAGTTGTATAAAGAGAATAAATCCTTTTCTGAAATATCAAAAATAATTGGAAGAAGTCGTTCGACAGTTTTCGATATCGTGAAACGGTTCAGAAAAAATAATCAGGTGGAAAACGAAATTAGGAGTGGTCGACCATGTAAACTAACAGAGACAGACGCACGAAAAATCTTAAGAATTGTTAAAAAGAATCCGACTACAACGTCCAGAAGTATTAGGGATCAATTAGCAGATGTAAATGGTACCAATGTTAGTGCCCGGACTATTCGTAGAGCTCTCAGCCGTGCTGGTTATCAAGCGAGAGTACCTCGAAAGAAACCACTAATTAGCAAAGTTAATAAGAAGAAAAGATTATGCTTTGCAAAAGAATTTAAAAGCAAGCCGCTCGACTTTTGGACTCGTATAATATTCTCTGATGAGAGTAAGTTTAATATCTACCACTCCGACGGCAGGTTGTTGGTGTGGAGAACTCAAAATAGTGAGCTTCATCCCAAAAACATTCAACATACAGTAAAACACGGAGGTGGCTGTGTAATGGTCTGGGGTTGCATGGCTGCCAACGGTGTAGGAGAACTTGTTTTCATTGACGAACCTATGGACTAACTAGGTTACTTGTCGATTTTGAAAGAAAATTTGAAAAAAAGTGCACAAAAATTGGGTCTTGATGGTCATTATTTGTTCCAGCAAGATAATGACCCAAAGCATACAGCTCATGATGTTCGTATGTGGCTCCTTTTCAACACTCCTGGTCAATTAAAAACACCACCGCAATCCCCAGACCTAAATCCCATCGAACATCTTTGGGATCATCTGGATAAAAAAATAAGGAACCATCACATTACTAATAAAAGTCAACTGAAGACGGTGTTATTAGAAGAATGGGACAACATTACTCCGGACGTTACCCGTAAGTTGGTACAGTCTATGCCCAATAGGTTAACAGAAGTTATAAAACAAAAAGGATACGCAACTAGATATTAAAAGCCTATGTTCTAATGGAATCATCAGAAAGAAAAGTATTACAATTGAACGTCCGATTACTTTTGTCCACTTGATGCAATGTGAATTTGAATTAGTTGTTAATTTTCTTGTGAAAATCTTTTTATTTCTGTTTTATTTTTTTGTGCAATTAATTGAGAATACAAGTAACTTTTATATAAGGGAAAAATTTTTATTTCATTTCAAAGCTTATGCTCGTAAAAGTATTTTATTGCTTGTTTCTTGTATTGTCCGATCACTTTTGGCCATCTCTGTATATATATATATATATATATATATATATATATATATATATATATATATATATATATATATACAGGTATATATACCACGTTATACAAACACAAAAAATATTTGCAGGACAGTAGGGAAAAATGTTGCAACAATTTTTTCTCCCTATATTTGATATGCCAGATTTACTTTACATAGAAATTACAATAGAATTTTTGGATAATTATTGTATGTAATAAATAAAATTGTAATAAATTTGAGCACATGGAACGTGAGTGAAGAAGAAAAATACACCAATATCATCCGCGCAAGCGAAAATGTAGTCCATTGCCCTTAAAGGACTGAACAAACTAATTCGTATAATCAAAACTTCATTGAAATATCTCATAATTATGTACATCTATTATCCATATTTCGTCCTTTTTTTTTAAATGTGATTGATTTTGTTATTACAAAGTGTAACTATTTATTTTGTTTTCCTTTTATATAATGTTCAATAACAAAACTACATTAATGGTTACCACTGAAATCAAAATAAAGATAAAGGGTTTTCGATTATAGATGCTGTAAGCGGTATGTGAAACTAAACTAAGATTAGGAATTTATTTAGATCAATTAAATCAATACCAACAAAATAGTAATTATTTACATCTCAGGGAATGTAACGTAAAAATAAAGGTAAAATTTATTATCTTATGATTAACCATACTAAAGTTAAAATTGTTTTTTGGTTTTTTTTTTTTTCAAAAATCGAAATGTGAATTTTGGAGAAATGATTCTGGCATGACGACGCATAAGTAAATTTATTTATTAGATAATTCCAAAAAAACTGCGAATCATTTCAGATAAAGGTCAACTTTTTTACGCACTGCATTTATGGTTGAGTAAGCGGAGCATAAACTAGATGTGATCTTGTGACAATTACTTGCTTAATGTTATCATTTCTAAAATTTTACTTTTTACTCCCGATGCAACCAATAAAAATTATTCCGCGGTAAAGCGTTTTATTTCTCTGCTGTACTAATTGGAACGCATGATACTGTAATGTTGTATAGTAAAACTAAATACTGAAATACCTGAAGTAACGAAATAAAATGAATTGTTAAGTGTAAACCGTCGGTCTTTATATATCAATCGACCTGACCGGTTATAGGACCCGCATCGATGGCAGGCTCCTCCAGTAGAATAGGCAAGCCATCGGGCGCGCTCCTTCGTTTAACAGGGGCTCTTGCCGGGTAGAGTGGCCTTCCGCTCGCGTGCCCTTTTATGATATAGGGTTAAATAATTTCATTGCATAACGCTATAGCATAAATCGGTTACGTTTGTATTTCTCATTTGAGCGAAAGAGTCATACAAAGTGCTTTTGTATGAATTTTTCACTTAAATGAGAAAAACATGGCCACGTCTACTTTTGGATCTTGATCCGATTGGGAGGGTGCGAGGGGGCACCGCTACCATCTGGATGCCCCACTCTTATTTGTAGGCCATAAGAATCGTCGGCAACGACGAAGTCTCTGTAGGTCCATTCATACATAGCAACCCATACCTCGGCCTCGACACCAGTCAATCGGCATTCGACCCTTTTTAATTTGTGAATGCGAAATTTTTTGAAGTGGGTCCTTTTGCTGGGGAAAAGAACTCGCCCCACGACACTGCAACGCTAGCTTGCCAGCGCATTCACGCGTCCTCAGACAAGGCCAATCTCGGCGAATCTCAACATCCCCTTTCGCCGAGGCAGCAGACTATCGTTGCAGTTCTGAACGTACACTTACCTACCTACTTTCACTACACGAGCCTATAAGCGCTTCGCACACGATATCGTTGACGGTGATGGTCTTCGTAACCCAATCACCCGATGGTTCACTGATGTAGTTCACAGAATTGTCATTTTTTTCTCCGGCGGTTTTGGGCAATCGCGTGAAATGTGTCCCCGATCCCGACAATTAAAACATACCGGGCCACCTTTACCGTGAGTTATCACTTTTTGCACGGAAATGTTTTTGTCCCCGGTTGGACGATTCATGACACTAGTCTTACTGGCAACCACAGCGCATGTGTCAATGCCCGAAAACGATTGTAACCGATCGGCACATCGCGGAAAACACATGACTAACAATATCCGACGCAAATTATCGTCTGTTAGCCCGTTAATCATATAGCGGATTAATGACTGGTCATTGACACCACCATGGCGTCCCAACAAAAGCATTCGATAATAGTACTCCACCATCGATTCAGCCTTCAACTTTTTCGCCTTCATTAATTTCATATGCACATCGGCGTCACTTATGTGAAGCGGAAAATCTGCCAAAAAACCTTGCGGAATTCCATCCATGTACGAAACACTGGTTGCGCGTTAGCCCACATCTTCATCGTGCACTTAAGTTTGTCTATGACAGCTAGGAGTAGCAAACGATCTTCCCATCCATACCTCATTCGCAGTTGCTCGACTTGATCGATGAAATGTGTTGACGTCATGTCACCATGACATGGGTCAAATTCAGGAACAATTTACATTATGTCGGAAACATGATGCCCGCTCGTGACAGGAACGATTGTGTTCCATGTTGCACCATGTTACGGAAATGTTGCAGGCGGCATAGAAGAAACACGTTGACATGTGTTGGTATGTTTGGCGAGTAAACGTATGACGTAGATGCCGACGCCACGCTGGTTGCCATCTTCGGACACTTTTCACCCTGGACATTTGACACCGGTTTAAACGAATTTATGGTGCCGATAGCGAAAGCTAGCTGTTGTGATAGGGTCGTCAATTGCTTTTGCAATTCCCCTACATCACCTCGCAGCTTCTCGACTTCCTTCATGCCATCATCGTTGGCCTCATGGAACAACTCTACTTCGAGTTCATGGTTTCGCAACCGCGTAATAAGCTCTTCCTTCGTGCCGGACACAGATAAACTGGCTTCGCGAAGTTTTTCTGTATTTCTTTGTGTATGTTCTTTTTAAATATTATAATTACTAATTAATGCCGAAGAAAGAATTCGATGTTTCGTTTGGTTAATGGTTATTATTAGTGTGTTACTATTGTATTTGATTAGCACAGGCTCTAGTAAATTGTAACCAGTTAGCTTTAGTGAGGATTTGATGTGAACGGCGTTCAAGATAGTTTAATTGTTCTATTTCTTATTCCAAAAAAAAATTTCTTTCATTTATACCATCCATGGTTTATTGATGCTCTATTAAATTAATTCCTTTGATGCTATAACGAAAAAAGCTTTTGGTTACTACTTTCTTTTGAATTACTGTGCTCATAGGTTAGTAGGGAAATTCCCTTAGTAAAAATTGCTGAAGCTTTAGAGATTTGACACGATCGTTACGATCGTTTTCGTCTTTAGTAAAAGCTATCTTGGCTTTATTTGTGAGGTCAGGAAGTAATTGGACATAAACTTTTCTCTTAATGTATTGGTTAATGTTTTAATTTGCAACGACGAATGAACAAATTGAATGAAGTGATATAACTTTCACATGAACTTATTGTTAGGAAGAATATGAAGTATACGATATTTACTAATTCGTGGTTGGCTGGTAATTGCCTTGGAGGGTATTTGCTTCTGATTGAGTTGCTTTGATGCATTTTTTGGTGGGCAGGGCTTTCAGTCCAACTATGCTATGGGATTGTGTAGGAGGAAGAGCTTTTAAGGAGTATGCATTAATTGATTGACTTAAATTGTCCATTACATACTTGTCTATTCATTTGTGGGACAGTTTTTAAAAATATCTACTTAATTATGTTTAAATAGGTTTGGCGCACTGGTAAATTGAAGTCTGCTATTATTATGAAGTTCTTTATTAAGCATAGAAGCATAGAAGCATAGAGAGAGAGAGAGAGAGAGAGAGAGAGGGAGAGAGAGAAAGAGAGAGAGAAAAATTTTCCTGCAAGACACTTTAGATTCTTTGAAAACTTATTACGATCGATATTGAATGAAACGTTTTTGACTTTTGACTTGATATTCCTTGGGATCAGTGGGACTTGCCGCGCTTCCCGTGTGAGCGTTAGCCTGTAAAGGGCACCAAGAAGACGAGCTATTGGATTGAGGTGGCCACGCGGCGTGAAATGCCAAAAGGCCGCAAGAGGTTCTTAGCTTAAGCCAAAGCCTCACCCCTCACCATTTTGAAGTTTTAACGAGCCTGCTCCGTTCGGGCATAACTGGGAGACCACTAAAAAAACGCGTCCGCCTTAGCCATTGTTTTAATTTCCTAATAAACTTAATATAAGAAAAACCAAACGAATACTTGAAGTGAGTAATAAGAACACTAGAAATTAATTTTATCTCAAAAAATACTAACTTTATGATGAAATTCACAATTTTTTATATATTTAAAAAACCCATTAGCATGCCAACCCACACTCTCGACCAAATCACACAACAATGATTTCCTTTAAAAATCACCCACCACTCAACTTGCACCTCAGTCTCACTAACTCTTCATTCGTTCACGCAAACTACCACTCAACATGATTAATTATCACCCGAACTTCACCCTTCCAAAAGTTCTAACTTTTACAACAACACTTCATCGTATTTTCATTCCCGCAAAGAAATAATTGAACTATTAATTACTTCTGAACTAATACTCACTTTTAACTTCTTCGCGAACTTCACTTAACTAGACTATGAACTTTTGGCGCCAATTATTTCCATTCAAACCAAAGGTCTCCAAAAGGGGGTTTTTGGGTCCCTGAGAAGCTGCGTCAGTGACAGACGTTGGCGCCACTCATCCACCCCTTTACTAGACCTTCAATTCACAACCACTCTGCTTCTCTATAGGTTAAGATCTCGGTACCTGGAAGTTACTTTTATAGCGGACGACTTCAGTGAAGGAGATAAACCTTGTGAAGATTGCAGATGGAGTTTGCTGCACATGAAACTTCTACTTATTCTACTTCGCTTTACAGTATTCCATTCGCAAAACTATGCCAGATGTTTATTGATCAATATTATGTAGATTTGATGGTGCCGACTAAATTGTCTAGCGATCACCTGATCCGTCGGTTTGTGGAGTGAAAGCGTTCAACCACTGCTGTTTCGTTAGTGATTATTTTACAATCACGAATTCAGATTATGCGAAGTGTATTTGCAAAGTGTGGACCCTTATCCAAGCATCCGCAAATATATTGAATGCCTTTGAGCGACGGGTCCTGAGACGTATAATCAGAGCGAAGCTAGACGGGGACCAATGGCGAATTCGATACAACCATGAGCTGTATGAAATTTATGACGAGCCGGAGGGGTCAACGATTGTAAGACTGTGGAAGCTGCAATGGGCTGAACACATAAAACGTATGGACGAACAACGGATACCCAAGAAGGTATTCGTTGGGAGAACTGAAGGGTGCTGGTCTGACTCGGCCGACGAAGACAGTGCATCGCTGCTCGGATTCCGAAATTGGAGGACGCGGTCATTGGACCGAGACACTTGGGAGCGCTATTTGTGGGAAGCGAAAGCCCGAGAAGGGCTGTAGCCATATGAAGAAGAAGAAGAAGATTTGCGATATCGGAAAGTATGAGTTGCTTAAAATTGTGCATGCTTCAAGTGGTGTGGACACTTTTGTCTTCTTTCGTGCTATCACTCCGGGTCCCATTTAAGAAAAATTCACAACCGGCTTTGAACCTTCCCAATAAAAAAAATTATTAGTTAAATGTGCCATTCTTCCGGAGCATGCTTGGCGATCCTCCTCGGTGAATACTTTCCATTCCTTTTGTTTCACACTCAAGCGTCGCTAAGCATCGAATCTAAGCCCAGTTACTTTATTTATGTGTGAAATTTAAAAATATATCGAAAATGCAGGGCAATTAAAAATAAAATACCTTCTAAATCTGTTCGGTCCGCTTTTTTGTGGCTACTACATAGGGATTAGCTCGCGGAACTGTTATTGTGCCAGTGAAGCCTTGCGTACACGCGTTTAGGAAGCAGAGTTGTGGTTGAAAGAGAAACATTAGCCCGTGACAGTTCAACGTGGCACGGTTGTAGTCCTGAAATCGCCGATATATATTGTTGACGCGTTAGAGAAGGCTTTTCTTTTCAACTTTATTATGTTGATGTCTTATACCCTTTCATACTGATTTCTGCTTTTAACTTTGGGGAACACTTTTTCATTAGTCTGAAATGTAAGCCTTTCTAACTGCGACATCGTTAGGTGGATTGTTCTTATAAGGTACAATTAAGTAAGCATTCCCATAATCAGAAGCTGAATATTGCTTCCGGTAGTTTGGATTGAACTTTCTTCTAATCTTTCCCCAATTTGTTACTTTGAGACACAAATTGTGTTTTTCAATTCGACCCCTCCTACAATGAATGCAAGCTATACCCCTAGTTTGATGGGGTTAGGTTTCATTCAATTTTGGCGATAAAATTATGCTCTCGGGGTTTGCTTTATTTTTGCATTCTCATATCGTGGGTATCCCTAACATGGCATTTTTAAGGATTTGATACTTATAAAACTCAGCCGAAGACGGTCCCAAACCCGTTTGAAGAAGAAGGTGGAATCCCTTTGTTTCCCCATTCCACAGTTTCCATGATTTCTTATCCTAAATCCCACGACCAAACGGTATCAAACGGCCAGCGCCTGATTGATTTTGCATGTAGCAGAAATCTAGTCATACGCTCGACTTGCTATCAAATTCGACGCATACATAAAATGACCTGGGTATCACCGGATGGCAACACATAAAACCAGATCGAACATGATCTGATCCAACAACGTTGAACTTCAAGCACTTGATGTCCCTACATACTGAGGAGCCAATTATAACTCGGATCTTTACTTGATTAAATTAATTTATCGATGCCATCTATCAAAGGCGTATTCGGCGATGACCAGAAATTCGACATTGAAATGCTCCAAACGGGGTCTGTGGCAAAAAATTTCTCGGGGACCCTCGACAACTAGCTAGCTCCCATCATACTAGATATATCGCTGAAAACAAGCAATGAGCTATGGGCGGTAGTGAAAGGGGCAATTAAGACCGTAGCAGAACAGACGATCGGACATCATGCTTAGACCAATTCTTTACAGTCAAGCAGGTGCTTGTGAAATGCTAGGAATTCGACATAGACGTGCACCAAATATCCGTTGCCTTTAAGCAAGCATAAGACAGTTTTGATCGTAAACAACCGTTCCAAATAATGCTTTGCTTTGGTATCCCAGCCAAATTAGTCCGTCTTATCAACATGACAATGACGTCGACGACCTCCCAAGTCCGCATCAATAACCAATTGACCGATGCCTTTGATTCAATATCGAATTAAAGCATGGCGATGGGGCGGCCCCATTGATATTCGATTTGGCTCTGGAATATGTCATAAGAAAGCTACCTGTCGATGCAAAAGGTACGTTATTATACAAATCGAGCCAAGTGGTAGTCTATACGGACGACGTCAACATTTTGTCACGGAGATTAACAACTGTCAAAGAGCTCGAAGCTCAACAGCCAAGAAAAAATAGCAAGGATAAAAATCGATATAGTCTGCGTGGCCTAGTGGTTAGAGCATGAACGCATAAGCCGAAGGTCCCAGTTTCAAATCTCGTTGGGAGCAACGTGATTTAGTTCAGGGGATGTTTCGGACAGACTACGAGTGTTCACTCAGTGGTGATATGTACTGATTTATTCAGATCATATCATCGCTGAGCAGGCACACGAGAGCATGGTACTGACCAAACCAACTTCCGAAAAAATCAATACGGTCATGAAAATGAGATACTCTTGTTGCGAGTGAACACATAAACATACTCGGATATATTCCCGCTTCATAACTGCAATAGTAGCGAGCAAACAACACCTATGTACTCGCACTTCGCCAATGAAAATTAGCCATGGAAACACATGCGCAAGTAAATAAGCGAGCAGTTAAGTGAACGAGAAAGTTCAACCCGCAACGATATTCACATCGTGAACGAACGGGGTGCTTCGAAGAGAGGTAAGCGGAAAGGAAAACCGAAAGTTCCGGCATAAACACTCTTTCGCTCAATGTCCCCAGTTTCGCTATTTTACCTCAAGAGATCTTGGGAAAGCCGAAAGCTTAAACTGAAAGCACTCTTTCGAAGTCGAAAGCTTAAGCGAAAAATACTCTTTCGCTCAATTTCCCCAGTTTCGCATATTCACCAGCCGAGCAAGCGAGACGAAGCGGGGAGGAAAAACTTTCGTGGAACGAGAGCGCACGTGTCCGGCTACTCAGCACCTTTAAAGAGAATTTAGGTTGAAAGCTCACGAAAGAATGGTATTTAATGTTATTGGGCAGTCTTATACCAGGGAGTAGGTATTCAAATCCAAAAGGGAGCGTACTGATACCCAGTATAAAGACTTACAATTAAGTATTCGCGGTTTTAGTTCCAGATGGAAGTGCTGTTCAGTGATTAACCAAATGGTGAGGGGTGAGGTGTTGGCTTGCGCCGCGATCCTCAACCGGCCTTTAGGCGTTTCACGCCGTATGATTACCCCGAACCACTAATACGACAAATTGTTTCCCTCTTCAGGCTGGCTGATAGGTAGAAGTTTAAAATAATTAAGTGGAAATATAATTAACAAATTAGATTGTTACTAAATGTCGAGGAAAATATTTAAAATGTGGGCGAATCCGTGTACCTAGGCGCCAACAAAATGAAAACTGGTAATAAAAGAGACGAAATACGCCGAAGAATATAGCTCGCAAATAGAATATTTTATTCAGTTTTAACCATCTTGAAGATCAACTGCATACACAGGAAAACAGAGCTTCAAATTTACAAATCTGTGATGAACTGTGAGACACTAACTCAAGCATACGCAAACTTATTGAACGTATTCGAGAGAGGAGTCCTGAGGCGAATAATCGGAGCGAAGCTAGACGGTGACCAATGGCAAATTCGATACAACGGATACCCAAAAAGTATTTGTTGGAAGAACCGAAGAGCAAAGACTTGTAGTAATCGAGCAGTCACCTAAGCAAACTGCTCGAAAGCCGGCATAACACGGATCCGAATTTTAATTAGATTTGAAAAATTTAATTATTCCAATTAATCTTTTTTCCCTATAATAAATTTAAATTTTTTTTTTTAATTATATGCCTTATGATATTTATCTTTTTCCATTATTATTAAAATTTTTCTATATTATTTTTTTCATTAATTTAATAACACCTTTTCCCGCTGCACATGCACGTATTGCATTGGCGAAGAGAAGTTGTGCAGCCGAATGAAGGGTTGCTCAGCGAGTCCCGGTGCGGCAGAGATACAGCAAGGGACGGCTGACAACAAAACGGGAAGCCGAGATTGACATGCACGAGGGAATAGTTAGGCAAGTGCGCGATCAAAGATCGATTTTCGTTCATAATAACTTTAAATTGTGCGCGATTAGCTTAACTACTGTATGTTGGTGTTAGATCTAAAGAAAATCCTAGATCCATTTCTGACAAAATAATTAATCATGCCGGCTGTTTCGCGAATTACTCGAAATAAATATTGATCGATGCAAAAAGTTATCCATAAAAATAATGTTGTTTTTAATCGTTACTTAAACGCAATTGCAATCGTAAACACCGGGAAAGAAACGTGGTCTAAAAGCGTCGGAAAAAAGTAGGAAAATTTCTCCATAGTGCTGTGGCCCACGAACCACAAGGTGATTCGTTTGCACGCAATATTACCATCGCTGAACTTAGTGGCTTGCGACAAGAATCTTTGGATTTACCTGTATTCTTGCCTTTTACGACTTTCAAGCACGCAAATATCAAATGGTGTACCAATAGCTGACCAATATTCGGCAATTTTTTGATCGTGTAAAGCATTGAAAGGAGAGATCAGTGAAGTAACCGCCCGATTCTCGTCAGTGTTCGCAGTTTTAATACAGACTTGACAACTGTTATCAAAGGGGAATGCCAGTTTCACGAGCAATATTCGGTTTCGCATGGGAAAACGTCACGAAACAACGCCCCTGGAAGTAGTGCTCTGCAGTCGGATTGCACTTAAGTGTTCATTTAACGGGATTACTGTGAAGAAATATCCATCCAATTTAATACAAAAGTTCCAAGTGAACTTGATGGTCATATGGAAAGGCATATATTCGAACCAACAATAACGACACTTCATGATCATTTTGCTGAAGCAGAGAAAGGATCTGGCAGCACCTACTGCGAAGGATGTTTGGCCTGTCGGACATTTTACTTGGTTTATATGTGCACTGAAACTCGGCACGAAAAGACTTTTCGAAACATATCGAAATTTATTACAACGCAACTTAGTGTCGTTTTTGAATTTCTTGCAAAATTTAGCATCGCGTTAATGTGTTAAGAAAAAAAAAATAGTGCATATTAGTAACTGATGTCTTAAAAAAAATGATTTAGATCAGCATACGAAGTGGTTGGATTCCCTATCAGGCATCATTGCAATACACCCACATAATCAGCGGGCGTCCGGGGACGATGTTGAGTAAGTAGCCTATTGGTTTCTTTAAAATTGTTTAAATTATTTTTTCATAAAATTGTTTATATTATTGATTTCTTTAAATTCTTTTATATTATTAATTAATTTCTTTAAATTCTTTTATATTATTAATTACACTGATCACTCTACCAGCACACTTTATTCATTATGCCGATCGGTCACAATTATTATTTACGTGATTTAAAATTCCCCCATTATTATACATCAATTTTATGTATGCACTTCGTTATTTTCCCCAAATCGATGTTATAGTTTAGAAAAGTATTTTTATGCAGCTTTATGTTAGATTGTTGCTGCCATATAGTGCAGAAGTGCTGAACTTCCCTTGTAAAACGAAAAAATTAATAAATTTCGAGTTAAGCCACTACATTCGGTCTTTCCACTTCGCTTGAAATCCTGACCGGATATGGGACCCGCCACATTGGCTGGCTCCTCCACTATAATGAGCTAGGCATCGGGTGAGCCCACCCCTTATTATGCGTTTCAGGTACTCTTGCCGCTCGCGTGCCAATTTATGGCATAGTGTTATGTGATTCCATCACATAATACTATGACATATATATTTGCCACGTTTATATTTTTCATTTAAAGGAAAATTCATTCAAATTATGTTTGTATGAGTTTTTCACTTAAATGGAAAATAAGGCCTCGCTTACATTTGGATCTTAATCCGGTTGGGAGGGTGCGAGGGGGCACCGCTTCCGCCTGGATGGCCCACTCTTATTTGGGGGCCATAAGTATCGTCGGTAACCACGAAGTCCTTTTAAATCCGTCTGTTGTTCTTCAGGTCCGGTTTGTTCTTTGAGTCAGCAATTTTTTCACCCTTAGTAGGTTACCTTATTCTTGACGTCGGTCGGTATTTATTTGAACCGTGAAATTCGTGGATGCGAAATTTCTTTTGTAGTGGGTCTTGTGCAGGGGAAAAGAACCCGCCCCAGGGCACTGCAATGCTAGCCTGCCAGCGCATTCACGCGTCCTCAGACAAGGCCAATCTCGGCGGATCCCACCATCCACTTTCACCGAGGCAGCAGACAGCAGTCCTTTACGGATATTTATAATATACCCATTTCACTACAGACCAGTGGGGAAAACGAGGAAACGCTGGTCTGATTCGGTCTACGAAGAAGACAGTTCATCGCTGCTCGGATTCAAAATTGGAAGACGCAGTCAATGGACTGAGAAAGGTCGAGGCGCTTGTTGCACGAAGCGAAGGCCCGAGAGCTACGAAGAAAAAGAAAAAGAAGAAAAATTGTAACTTGGATCATTAATTGATCAAATCAACCTATCAATGTCGTACTCAAATATTAAAGGCGTATGCAGCAAATACCAGCCCTCAACCAAAATTCGACATTGAATAGCTCCAAACGGCGTCTGTAGTAAAAAATGACAACCAGCTAGCTCCATCCTATTAGATGCGTCTCTGAAAATAAGCCACGAGCTATGGATGGAAGTGAAAGTGGCAATCATGACCGTAGTAGAACAGGCAATCAGACATCAAGCCCGGCACAAAAGAGTAGTAAAAAATGACAACCAGCTAGCTCCATCCTATTAGATGCGTCTCTGAAAATAAGCCACGAGCTATGGATGGAAGTGAAAGTGGCAATCATGACCGTAGTAGAACAGGCAATCAGACATCAAGCCCGGCACAAAAGACATCATTGGCTCGGCAATGAATGCCAAAATTCATGGGATAAAAAGATCAGGAAAACCAGGGCGAAGAAAATACTATGGCGGCCAATGATGATATATGGACCCAAGTCTAGCGAGCAACAACACAAAACAAGTATACAAAGCAGTGAAAGCTTCAAACGAGGTTATCAGCCCAGGGTTACTCTCTGCCATGATGATATCCGCAACATCACCGCTAATGAAAATAGGAATAAAAGAAAAGGGCATCTTATTTTAAGAATCTCCTTAACCTTCCACAGAGCTCCAGAGTATCAGTGCCTATAGATATTCCTAAAGAGCTTCAATTGGCCCCACCAACTCTGGATGAAGCTTGTTTCACTATCAGAACCCAAAAGAATAATACTGCGCCGGGCGTCGATGAGATTCCATTGGAGCTCATCAAATATGGTGGCAGTAGTGTTCACCAAGCTATTCACAAAGTCATCCAGTACATTTGGCAACAAGAAGATATGCCGAAAGAGTGGAGCCAATCAATTATATTCCCTATCCAGAAAAAAGGTGACAAGCTACAGTGCGAAAACTATAGTGTCATATCACTACTTTGTACGGTATACAAAATATTTTCAAAACGATCTGAAAATAAAATCGGATCATACGCCAAGAGTATTATTGGGGAGTATCAAGGTGGCTTTCGAGCAAGTAGACCGACGATAGACCAATTGTTTACATTCAAGCAGGCGCTTGAGAAATGCTACGAGTTCAACATAAACGTGTATCAAATTTTTGTTGACTTTAAGCAAGCAACGACAGTATTGATCGTAACGTACTGTACCAAATAATGCTCTGCTTTAGTATTCGAGTCAAATTAGTCCGTCTTGCCAAAATGACAATGATGTCAACAACCTCCCAAGTCCGCATCAATAGCAGGGAGATAAGCTGGCCCCAATGCCATTCAAGTTGGCTCTGGAATATATCATAAGAAAGCTACCATATACAAGCCAAGCCAAGTGGTAGCCTATGCGGATGACATCAACATTTTGTCACGGTCGTTAACAACTGCCAAAGAACTCTACCTGAAACATGACAGGGAAGCAAAAATAGTAGGACTACAAATCAATCAGAATAAAATAAAACTCATGACGCAGTTGAGGAAAGTAAAGCCGAAAAGAAAATCCAAAGGGTGAGTTTGGTGCTATAATGTTGTTATAGCCGGACGCGGCCGTTCGCAAGAATTGATCCCACATCTGTGGATTTTGGTCTACCATGGTGCGCAGATATTCAATCAGTGGTCTGTGTGCTCTTTCCAAGGCGCCGTTTGATTGGGGGTAGTAGGCAGTGGTCTGCAACTTCTTAATGTTAGGTAATTTGCAAGATCTGTTTGAAAAGTTGTCCCACAAAGTGGGTACCCTGATCTGTGACTAGTTGTTTGGGTATTCCGTAGCGAGTGATGATTTCCTAGCAGAATGCCTTTGCCACTGTTTCTGCCTCTATATTGGATAGGGCGTACCAGTCTACGAACTTTGTGCAGTTATCCTGGAATGTTACTATATATTTGTTGCCGGTTGGTGTTTCGAGTAGCGGGTCTACAATGTCTAGGTAGACCTTATCGAACGGTCTCTCTGCTATATCAGCGATTACCATCGGCATGCTTTAGTGTGGTATATTTTTCATGGTTTGACACTTGCCGCACTTCTTTACGTGGTGTTTTATGCTGGACAACATGTTTTTCCATGTGTATTTTTTGGGTATTTTCTTATACGTCTTTGCTACACCTTTGTGTCCACCGAAGGGGGAGTCATGATACTCAGATAGTATTGTTTTGATTTCTTCTGGGGTTGTCAGGGTGATCATGGGATTATTTTGGAGTTCCGTAGTGGAATTTTGTATTTTGTCTGCGGTGCATGGGTTTTCAGTATCAGTGGGGATCAATTTCTGCTGTTTGGGGGTCTGGAATAGAGTGATTCATATCTTGGGATGGTGGGGCTGTATTGGTATCGGGTGGTTCTTGGGAGGGATCTGGTTTACCCGAATCAGCTGGTGGAGGTTCGGTTTCGTTCTTCCGTCCTCTGGCGCGGGTGACTGGGCTTTGTTCACCTCCGGGCTAGGTGCACTTTCCGGGATTCTGCTTAGGGCATCTGGATTGGTGTTGTATTTTTCTGGTTTATATTCTATACGATAATCGAATTCGGACAGATTGTGGTGGAACCTGATTAACCGAGTAGTCGGGTCTTTCGCATTAAAGATTCCTTCTAAAGGCTTTTGATCCGTATACACAGTAAAGCGTCTGCCCTGAAGGTAGCATCTGAAATTTTTGATTGCCCACACTAATGCTAGGAGTTATTTCTCGATAGTGGAGTAGTTAAGCTCCGCTTTGTTGAAAATGCGGCTTGCGTATGCTACGGGCTGATCTCTGCCTATTTCCCCCCGTTACAACACCGCGCCTAGAGCTTCGTTGCTGGCATCGGTGGTTAGATTGAACGGCTATGAAAAAGCGGGATAGGCGTGTGAAAAAATGGGGTAATGCATTCTTTCGCTGCTGAAATGCGTTGTTTCGGCGCGGAACAGTGTTCTGTAGGCCGAAAGTTGTATTAACGGAGAATCCTCCAATCCTAGCCACACCAGCTATCATTGAGGATTTTCGGGAGGAAGCCTTGGTATATTCAATTGTTTTAGAATATAACGAAACAAAGAAATGCTGGGAAGGGAAAACTGAGAATTATCCAAACAAAAACGCTTTGTTCTAATCGATAGCTGTTTTACAACTGATACTTTAGTTGTATATTTCAATTATTTTTATATCATGCAAAGTTGTTTAACTTAGCATACAATCGGAATGTTTTCAGCATATGATATAATAAAATTCAAACTTTGTCATCAAAATCGAATTGAAATTACTCACCCAATTATAACAAAATTGAACTTAATGATTTTATGCAGTTAGAGCACCAATTGAATTAAGATTTGAGCTGAAGTGAAAAAGTGAATTTAATGCACTTTTGTGCAAATAGAATGAGCTAGCAAAATTGAAATTATTGAACCTTAAGGTTTTTGAACTTACGAAAAATTAATTGAATTTTATTGACTATGTTCAGTAACTGAACATATTGGGCGGCCGCATGAAATAACTTTGTTGAATTTATCCTTAAGCGAGTTTGCAATATTGAGATGATCGTCGGTTGGTGTAGTAGCTTTCCGGATTCGCAGGATGTAGATTCGGCATTTGCTTCGCAGTGCTTTGCCAACTAGTACCAGTATTAGTGTAATAAAAATTATAGTTGCTGGGGGTTCTGTGTGCTTTTTAATTTTTAAGTATTGTTGTAGTCTTGAATCATTGGGACTTCATCTGTAAAAGCTACTGCGATACTGCTGTAATCGGCTCAGCATTTCTTGCAGAGGATTGTTTATCATCAGCATTAACCTTTTCAGGTGGAATATCCTTCATGTAGGAACTGATAACTGTCATTTCTTCATTGATTGATGATCGAAGAGTGATTTCCTTGGTCTGAATGATGTAATTGAAAGCTATGAATATGATTCCTACGTCTATTAGCACAATTTCTTACCGCTTGCCGTTACAAATTATGTGGGCTGGAATGCGGGGATCCGCGACAAACAACCAAGTATTCTTCATCATTAGACTTTTCCACTGTGTTCATTCGCTAATTGTGCCAAAGGTTGGCACATAGTTCTGTTGTGCCTGTTGTAGAATTCATCGAGGATGCGATTGGGCTTCATGATATTAGCGGTGGTACCCGGTGAACATATGAGTAGCTCGCCTTCAGATTGACATGCTTTTAACTGTTCTTCACTCAGAGTGAAATTTACGTGTTGGTCAAAGTTTACTGCTATCGTTGGGGATCCTGCAGCGATCATGGCATAACGATGGTTATTTTGCTTCTCTGGAATAGCTGTTACGTGGATTAGATCTTATTTGGTGTTTTCGATTGGTGTGAAATAACCGCAAATTGCGACTCCTTCCTTATTACGCTTAAGGGTTATTCGTTTTTGAGGACTTCGAAGAATTTTGAAGTTTAATCCAATCTTTTCTGTAGTATTTTGAATCATTGCACTGATAGCATCCAATGAGATGAAATTGAGTATGCTCGCGTCACCATGTACGAGGTGTGTTCAAAAAGCATCGCGAATTTTGTTGTTTTTTCAAAAATTATTTATTTATTCATGAATATCTATTTTGTCCCCTTCAAAGCAATCCCTATGAGATATTATACACTTGTGCCAACGGTTTTTTCAATCTTCGAAGCACTTCAAAAAATCATTTTTTTTAATCTTGTTCAGCTCCTCCTTCGATGCCGTCTTTATCTCGTCAAGCGTAGCGTAACGTCGTCCTTTCATGGGCCTCTGCAGTTTAGGCAACAAGAAAAAGTCACAGGGGGCCAGATCTGGGGAATACGGTGACTGCGGCATCATTAGTGTGTTGTTTTTGGCCAAAAAGTCGCGCACAAGCAACGATGTGTGAGCAGGGGCGTTATCGTGGTGCAAAAGCCAATTTTTGTTCTCCCACAAATCCGGGCGTTTCTGGCGGATTGCTTCGTGCAAATTGCGCATAACTCTCAGGTGATATTCCTTATTGACCGTTCTTCCCTGTGGCAAGAACTCATGATGCACCACGCCCCTGCAATCGAAGAAAACTGTCAGCAAAACTTTCACATTCGACCGAACTTGGCGCGCTTTTTTCGGTCTTGGTTCATGCGGCAGCTTCCATTGAGATGATTGAGCTTTCGTTTCCACGACATAACCATAAACCCACGATTCGTCACCAGTTATGACCCTCTGGAGCAAATTTGGTTCGTCGCGGACAGAGTTTAACATCTCATTAGCAATGTTCATGCGTTGCTGTTTTTGGTCGCAATTGAGCAATTTTGGTACGAATTTCGCGGCGACCCGTCTCATGCCCAAATCGTTGATAAAAATCGAATGGCACGAGCCAATCGATATGTTTAGGTCCTCAGCAACTTCTCTAACGGTGATTCGACGATTGACCAATACTATTTTCTCCACTTCATTAATTTTTTCGTCTGTTGTTGAAGTGCTCGGGCGTCCGGCACGCTCTGCGTCGTTCACATCTTCTCGGCCTTCTAAAAACATTTTGTACCACCGATAAACGTTGCTTCGGTTCAAGGTAGCTTCTCCGTATGCTACAGTCAACATTCGGAATGCATCCACGCACTTAATTTCGTTTTTCACACAAAATTTGATACACGTTCTTTGATCCATTTTTTTGAATAAGTAAAAATCGAAGACGATTGAAAACACGTGCAAGTAAAGCAGCTATCACCAATTAAGTGAACATTCAAAATGGCCGAGCTTGTCGGCATAAGTGACAGACATGAGTACCAACATAACGCCACAAAAAAATCGAAATTCGAATATACCTAACCCGCGAAAATTCAAAATTCGTGATACTTTTTGAACACACCTCGTAAGGCTCTTGCCAATTTTAAGTATTTTACGCTGATTTCATTGGAATAGTCCATTGCCGTAATAAAGGTCGATATAACTTGGATGGAGAGTCTATTGCGGTCAAGTTGCGCATACCATTTCTTCATTTCGTTAATCGATCCGATAATCTGATTTAGTTTTTCTTTGAAATGCTTTAGCGTGTACTCGTACATTGTTGCATTGTTTGTCTGAAACATTTTGGTGCTTAGGAATATGCCTTGATTATTTATGGTTTTCAAGATATTTTGCCGGTTTTCTTGCAACGTATCCATATCGGTGTAAACCTCATCCTTAACTCCAAAAACAGCAGTCAGAATTTTGCCAAACAAACCTCTTTTTTGTCTGGAGATAGGAATTGCTTTGACCTCTCGAATGTGACTTAGTATTTCCATATGTTTTAACTCCATGTGTTGCAGTGCATGATTCCGTATATATCTTTTGTTTTGTAGCACATGTTCTTTATATCGTTCAACGTGGGTATAATATTTCTTTTATTTTCCAAAATTACATTTACTGGGAAATTTATCTCTAGACCCAGGTTCCCACGTAAGATATGAACATTACGTAATATTTCCACGTAAAGGCCTTTTTTTGGTCGAATGATCTCATAGTAAATGTCTGTAGAGTTTGCTAGGCCTAGTGTCAGCAGTGAGAATATTAAGAGTGCTATATTTAATAGGTTATTTGCCCAGTTGCATGGAACGATCCTTATCTTTTTGGATGCGTGGTAGTTTTGATTTTTATCAATTCCTGAAGCTTCAGTTTTTGAGGAGTGGTTTGAACCGACTTAATGGGAATTTCGGTGTTTTGGTGTAGAGACATAACGTGGGATTGGTTCTCATCAACCGGCTTTATTTTTTCTGGGGTTGGTTCTTCGGTTATGTCGATAGGAAGACGACACAAGTTGATTATGGCAATTTTTGAATTTATTTCCACTATATTTCACTGTTACTGTTCGGACCCTGCTATCTGAACCAGGGTGTACTTCATGGATTCGTGCAAGAGGCCATTTGGTTGGAGGAATGCCTCGTTCCTTTATAAGGACAAGTTCCCCGACTTTTATATTGTCCTCGGGTTTCGTCCATTTCGTACGCCGTTGAAGGGTGTGTAAATATTCAGTGATCCATCTTTTCTAGAATATCCGGTGCATTACGGTGAGCATTTGCCATCGTTCATGTAGGATTCTGTTTGTTCCGTCGGGTTCAGGAAGGACTAGAAGTGGCCGACCAATTAAAAGATGACCGGGTGTCAGGGCTTCTAAGTAATTTGGATCGCTAGAATTCAGGCAAGCTTCGATTTAACACAATATGGTTGAGAACTCTTCAAAGGCTGGAATAATTGTGGTGTTGTCAAGAACTCGTTTAATATGTCCTTTGACTAACTTCACTCCAGCTTCCCATAGACCTCCGAAATGGGGTGTAGCGACGGGTATGAATTTCCAGGAGACTCCATCCTTTGCCGATATTCTTGCTAAATAATTTGTTGATCTTCCGATGGCTTCTTGGAGGTCCATATCCATCTTGTTGTCCGCTCCAACGATTGGTTCCATTGTCACTGAATATTTCTTTACAAGGTCCTCTTCGACTATGTTAATGAAGCGTTTGAATGCTGCTAAAAAGGCTTCTGTTGAGAGATCACTTACGAGTCCGAAGTGAACAGCTTTCGTAGCCATGCATATAAATAAGGCGATGTAACCCTTGAGGACTGTTGAACCACGTCCTCTTGACATTCTCGTGCTAACAGGCCCTGCGTAATCAACTCCACAATGTGTGAATGCGCTTGATGGTGTGATGCGCACGGCGGGTAGGTCGTCCATGATTTGCTCATTGGGTCTACTTGCAAACTTGCAGCACGTTATGCATCGGTGGATCTCGTATCAAGTAACCTCCTAGTCATTTACTATCCAATATCTCATTCGTAGATACTTTCTGACAAGCTGTAGAGCACCATGGTTGGTTTTTATATGGACATCCCTCACAATCAGATAGGTTACGTGATGACGTTGTGGTAGCAGGATGGGAAACCTGGCGTGGTTGCATTTCGGAGTCTTCCTCCAACTTGAAGAACTCCATGTTTATCTATGAACGGATTGAGAAGTAATTAGAATTTGCTTCCTTGTTTGCTCTTAAATTAGCTATATCCTGGGAAAATTCTTTCTGCTGTATGCTGAGTATTATTCTTAAGTGGGCATTTTCAAGCTCGTTGCATCTTAAAAATCCTGTTATTTTCTCGCGCTGGCTACAATTGAGGGCAAATCAGAAGCAGAGGCTAGAGATTCTTATCATATTCTGCAAATCGAAATAACGTTCGAAAACTTCTATTTCTTGTTCTGTTGAGCTCATTGATACTATTTTAAAGGGATCCTTCAAGTTTGTCATTTGTACAAGCCAAGTCGGGCCGTTCCACCACTGTTTATAGTTTTGAAGCTCTTTTGGACTTATCCCCCTAGAAGCGCAGTCCACAGGATTCTCATCAGATTTTACATGGTTGCATTTCCATTTTCCGCCATCTAGTTTCTGTATCTTGTTCGCGAGGTAAGTCTCTAAAGAGCATGGATTTTTTTTAACCCATCCCAAAGTTATCATCGAGCCGCTCCAGGCGAAAATTGGTCTTAGGTCAAGCCCATAGTATAAGCTGTCGAATACAGAAAATTTGAGAGAAGAACAGCTGCGTTAAGCTCTAGTTTTGGAAGCAATATTTTTGACTTCAGAGACCTTAGTTTTTGCGCAGAGAAAAGTTGTCCTGGTAGCTCCAGACTCATCAGTGGATTTGCTGCACACAACTGCAGCATAAGTTACATCCGATGCGTCGCAGAAACCATGAAGTTCTATGTTGGCTTTGGATGAGTAGTGATCCCATCGAGGAATTATTATGTTTTCTAGGCTAGCTAAATCCATTTCAAAACTGTTCCAGCGTTTCAAAATTTCTTAGAAAGGCAGGTCATTCCAATTCACTCCATTTTTCCAGACGTCTTGCATAAGAATTTTGATCGTATAGTGACTGCAGCTAGCCACTGTAATGGGTCATAGATGGTAGGAATGTGATAGATGGTAGGAATGTTTAATAGTCGTCTTTTTGTCAGCCTTTGATCTTTTTCAAATTTTGGAACCTTAAATTGAAATTCATCTCGACTGGGATGACAATGAACCCCTAATGCTTTAAGAGGTTCATCATCAGTTATTTGAAGTAGTCTTTTTTCTTTTGCATCTTCAGGGACAGCTTCCAACAACTCTGAATGATTGCTAGCCCATTTTCTAAGGTTGAATCCATCCTTTTTGAGCAGGCATGTAATTTCCCTTTGTAGTTTTAATGCCCCCACTGAGCATATCATCGACATAAAAATCGTTTAAAAGGGCTTTAGTCGCGTATGGATACCTTTGTCTTTCATCCTTCGCTAGCTGAATCAAACATGTTACAGCCAAAAAGGTGGCACAGACTGTGCCATAACATATAGTATGTAACTGTGTTTAGCTGATACTCGTTAACTGCTTTCGGTGTTCATCTCTCCAAAGGATTCCTTGGTAGTCTCTTTTTTACTTTGCTACAATGATCTGCCGAAACACTTTCTCAATATCTACGGTATAAACGCGCTTATGTTTTCTCCATCTTAATAACAATTGGGCTATGTCTTGTTGTAACTTGGCGTTAGTATAAAGCTGATCATTGAAGCTCCGACCCTCTGAGAAATTCGCTGATGCATCAAATACGACTTGAACTTTGGTCGTAGTGCTATCTTCTTTAAGTAGTGGATGATGAGGTAAGTAAAAAACGTTTCTAGTATCTCCGCTGTAAGGAACATCTTTTACCATGTGTCCGAGCTCAACATATTCCTCAAAAAACTTTTGGTTTTCTTTTTCAATTTTGCATCTATTTCCAGTCTTTTCTCGATTTGCTTCTATCTTAATACAGCTTTAATACGAGATTTAGGGTTAATATTCTCACAGGGGGAATGCCGGTCGACAAGAGCACTCTTGGAGGCTAGCATTCTTTGGGGAGCGCCGCCCCCACGGACCCGAGGATATGGGGTGCGCCGTGAGGTTCCCTCCTGAGATGACAGGTAACGATTCTGATTGGGTCTGGACTATGCTTTAGACAACGAACTGGAATTGATGGTTTGGGCTGGCGGATATGATGGTTTGGACCTAGTTGCTTTGCACAGTAGCGCCGAGGTGACACTCGTGTGTGAACGGCTCCAATTCAACTATCATACCGTCTCCGTCCCGGTAAAACCTTGGCAGGCCTCGGAGTACGTTCGATGTTCGCACCATTGGGTTGGTGGTGAAGGTTCGGTTGAGACGGACTCCCGATTAGCGCTGGTCTGGCTCTGTGCACTTGCTTCAGGTGTTCGAGGGGTGGAAGAAAATATAAATAACATCGAGAATTCGATGGTCACTGCTACGATCGTTACCGAAGCGACCAATGCAAGGGTCATAAATCCCGACATAATAAAGAATCACCCTGAAGCCAACGAGGAGATTACGGCAGGAAAAGAAAAGAGCAACCCGACAAATAAAACGACGTTGTGTGATTGCATCGCCAACGTCGAAAATGTAGCGGAAGTACTGTATTCGGAAACGGAAAGCGATAAACTCTTCCAAGGATGGTTGCAAAGTACAATTGCCGCCCAGCGACACGAAAAAGAAAGGCCAAACCGAAAAGCGGGAGATGTTCTTAAAGAATACAATCTGCATGCGACTCCCCAAAAATCAGCAAACCAATAAAGATTGGACTAGAGGACCTCCTAGACCGCATAGGGCATTATCGGAGTAGCTAGTTAAAGGCCGAAGACGAGCAAAAGACTAAAGAAGCGCTGGGGGCGAAATGTAAAGGCCACATGCAGATAGCTCCAGCAGTAAAAATCAATAAAAGAATAGCGTCTAGCCCAATCGAAGGAGATCGGGATAAAAGAAGGGACGAAGAGGCACTTGATGGGCGTGAAACACAGGTTTCAGACAGTGCTTACAAAAGGAGAGAACTCCTTCAAAAAGTGCCAGAAATTAAAGTTCGCACAGACGCCCAACAAGAAAAACGGCCTGATGCAAAACAGGAGAAAAAGAAGCCTCGACAAAGACCCCGGCAGCAGGCACGGCTCGTAAAACCCCAAGATGGTTGATCCTACGCGGAGGTCCTGCGGGACATCAGGGGAAACGTAAGGCCCGAAGACACTAACACTGCTATTAAAGCAGTACGACTAACGCGATCGGGCCACATACTGATCGAATTTGGAGCAGAGGCCGAGAATAGGGAAGCATTCTACGACGCAGTAAAGAAAGTCCTCGGCAAAAGCGCAGCTATAGCCTCGCTCGAGCCGATTTGCAACGATCGAAATGGGAGACACTGACTGCGTCACGGATCTGGCCGAGGTGGAAGAGGCCATCAAAAGGGAGTTCCTTAGCGTGGGCGGAATCAAGGCGAGGCTGACACCAGAAAACCATAGGGGACAACGCATGGCCATAGTTGACTTGACCAAAAAGGACGCCGAACAATTTCTGAACAAGGGCAAAGTAAGAATAGGGTGGGTTGTCTGTAGGATACGGCGAAGAGCAACGCCTCTTCAATGTTTCAAATGCCTTGGCTATGGTCACACCATACAAGTATGCAAAGGACCCGATAGGAGTTCTCTATGTTACAAATGCGATTAAATAGGACATAAAAGAAAAAGGGGTACGAAGGAGGCAGACTGTATTCTTTGCAAGGATGCAAATCCAAGACCCGATTTTGGACACGTCTTGAGATCAGGAAAATGCCGGGTTTTCCAGGAAGCCCTAGCCAAGGCAAAAATAGAGCTTCGATGACCCGCATCCTGCAGCTAAACCTACACCGCAGTTCAACCGCCCAAAATCTGTTTGAGCAGTTTGCGAGGGACATGAAAGCCGACTTCTTGCTGCTGAGTGAGCAACATCACGATAAAAGATCAGCATCATGGTATCCCGATGAAAATGGTACTGCCGCTACGAGTAATTCAACGTAGAACTTATCAAAGGTATAGAGTTTCAGTTGACTAACGTGCAAAACAATAAACAGTACAAGTAAAAATTAAACACAAGCAAGCAAAATAAAAACATAACGAACAAACAAACGCGTTTTATCAGTATGGCAAATAACACTATTTATAACTCAAACAACTGAAACAATAATAATAATAATAATAACGCGCACCCACATGAATATTGAGGTCTGGTCCTATAAATTGAATTCAAAAAAATTCCTGAAGGCATCTAATGAAATTAAGCGATTAGTACAATCTCTATTCGCTACACACTTCTTTTAATTAATTACATACAAAAATATGCATTTGACTAAATAAATTAATGAGTAGAAGACATCTAGACAATAATTGTTAATGCAATTAAATTAAAGTACAAACAAAATAAGCAAACTGCGCGAAACGAAAATAAAAACTCATTTACATTCGAAAGAAAATTTCCCAGCACAAATGCTAAATAATAAACTTCACTGAAATAATACAAGTGTATGAAGTGTGAAACAACCCATACCATATTACAACCCAATACAACGTAGACAAACTCAATGCAAACAAATTTACTTTAAAATCAATTATCTCCTTCATGTCGCGCTTTATTTCACTCTCAAATGACGAAAAATGAATACAGCACTCAATGTACAATTTCATACCGATAGCAGTATAAAATGGAACCTAGTGGCGATCAGGCATGATGTTATAAATAAATAGGAAAAACTAATAAGTTGATTGGTCCCCCAAAACTCACTGTCGGCAGCTACAAATGTGGTCCCTTCAAAACGTAACTGTCGGCAGCTATTCAGCTTTTAGTTTAAGCAAAAAAAAAATGGTCTCTGAGCTGTGTACCCGAAACCATCAGCAGGCACGCTATTCATGAATAAGTTACATGATCACTGGAATGAAAACCATAAGATTAAACAATAGCCTCTGAGCCGTCGACCCAAACTGTCAGCGGACACGCTATTTTTACTTACAAATCACTAAGGAAACCAACAATAGCCTCTGAGCCGTGGACCATCGCTATCAGCGGCCACGCTACTTTTAGTTATAAATTACAACAAAAACTCATAATAGCTACATTTAGTATTAAGTCGTACGCATATAAGCATAATAGATACAGATTTACCAACCAGTCGGTGCCTCTGAGCTGTTGATCTGAAATGGTTTGCAGACACGCTATCACTTGTCACTAAATTTCCCTGCTCATTAAATGCATTCTCTAGGGTTACGAGTATAGGGTGGATGCGGCATCAGTTGATAATTGAGCTCCATTAATTTTTGACGGGTTATCAAAGAGGTGTGGGGTCTGGGGTTATCATGCTGGAACATCACGCCATTGCGATTGGTCAGTTCAGGGCGTTTTCGCTTCATTTCTTCGTTCAATTTAGAAAGTTGTCGACAGTACACATTCGAAATAATAGTTTGGTTTCCTGGAAGCAGCTCAAAGTAGAATATACCCTTGCAATCTCAACACACGGAAAGCATAATCTTCTTTTGGTAAATATTAGCTTTGGATGTCGATTGTGGGGGCTCATCTTGCTTGGTCCATGATCGTTTTAGGACTACGTTATCGTAAACAATTCATTTTTCATCACCCGTTATGATTCTTTTTAGAAATGGGTTGTTTTGGTTACGATTCAGCAAAGAGTCATATATGTTAATGCGTTTGGTGAGGTGGATTTGAACCCAAACATCCACTTTTTTACGTAACCAAGCTGTTGTAAGTGCAAGTAAATGGTTGAATTCCATATGTCGAGCTTCTCCGCTTTCTCTCGAAATGCCATACACCGGTTAGTTTCGATTAACGCCTTTATTTTGTCGTTATCAGTAGTGGCTGGGCAACCAGTATGTAGTGCCTCTTGCACATTAAAATTTCCAGAACGAAAGCAAGCAAACCAACGCTGACACTGGCGTTCAGTAAGATAGTCCTCTTCATAAAGTTCACACAATTTCTTTCGAGCTTGCACGGATTTTTTGCCCTTTCGGAAGAAAAAAAATTAAAATTTCTCTCTTTGATTGTCCATTATCAAGTTAATTTTTAACCAACTTGTTGTTTACTAATGACGCTCAGTTTTTGACTGAAGATAGTCTAAAGTCTAATCTTAAGTCACGGGTGTTATCAGTCTTACCTGCACAAGATCGGTAAGTCACGGTCTCCCGATTGTCGGTTTTGCCCAGGAGAGGAGGACAATGCCTGTCACACATTTTTTGCGTGTACTAAATGGGCCAGGCTGCGAAAGGAACTCTACAGGGAGACGGGAGAGCTCACCCCGGATAATATAATTGCGGTGATGCTCGAATCGGTTGACAAATGGAACCAGGTGGCACATTATGCTCGGGCAGTCCTAAAATATAAAAGGGGCTCGCAGCAGCCGGAGGTGCTGGGGCTGGGGGATCGCTCTTCTGGCATTTCCTCTTCCCCTCTCCCCTCCCGCTAGGAAAGGGACTCCCCAGCTTGAAGGCGCCCCACGGCGTAACAAAACGAGACCTGGCCCGAAGTAATGTGTCCAACGGTTCCAGGCTAGGTTCTCAGATTGACAGGGGAGGTGTTTAGTGGGTAGTCCAAGGGTATCCTCCATGGGAGTCCCACACTGCCAGACTCGGCGGGCGTAAATGCCTTCACGTCCCTACCACAAAAAAAAAAATCTTTAACGTAGTATATAATAATATAAGCCACGCAATCACTACTACATGAAATATGCAGTTCAGCCTTGATGTGTATATAGGATACACATCATATCAAGCTCCCAGTTCGTGCCCGTATATATAGGGTATACAGGAATTGGGACAAAATACTGGTATTGTAACATGTCTAAGATTAAGAAAATATTTTGTACGCCGTGCAAAATAGTGATACGCCTTTATAGTTTTCGCTTTGTAACTTGTCACCTTTTTTGTGGATAGGGAATATAATTGATTGTCTCCACTCGTTCGGTATATGTTCTTGTTGTCAAATGTACTAGATAACTTTATAGATGGCTTTTTGACACCGCTGCCACTATATTTTATAAGCTCCACTGGAATCTCATCGATGCCTGGCGTTTTATTATTCTTTTTGGCGTTGATGATAGGACAAACTTCATCCAGAGTGGGTGGGACCAATGGAAGCTCTCCGGGAATATCTATAGGCTCCGATGTTTTGGAGCTGTGCGGAGAATTAAAGAGAATCCTGAAATATGATGCCAATCTTTCCTTAATCCTGTTTTCACCAACGATGAAGTTCCCGATGTTAGATGTTAGTAGAACGTAATGTTGGGCTGATAACCTCGTCTCAAGCTTTTCACTACTTTCTATGCTTGCCTTGTCTTGTTGCTCGCTAGACTTACATCGATACTTTTCAATTGGTCGTCATAGTATTTTCTTTTCTTAATTCCAATTATCTTCTTCGTTACTCTCTAGTTCATAATTTTCCCTGTTCGTCCTGGTTTTCCAGGATAGTTGAGAGATCTGATATTCCAGGATCCATTGCCACAGTCCTTTTTTCGGTTGCGAGGTCGTTGTCGTAGGTCCAATCCATTCTGTTGCAGGTTTTGAAACATTGTAGGTTTTAAACGGACGGGGAATTAGCCCAACTGTAATGAATCATGCGACGCCGCTGGCGACCACTATTAACACACCTTGCTGCTAGGTGGCCTGTCATTTTACGTTGGTTGTGACGAGCGCACATCCCACGTCAATTTTGTCGTGGGATGGCGCGGTGAAGTGACAGCCACATGGCAGTGGATTGTGTGAGTGGTGGCCGTCACGCAAGAGCGGTCGGCGATTTTCTGTGGAAATTTCTCGGGTGTAATCAGTTTTTGAGTGTTGTTTGGTAATTCAATGTTTTATCTTGTTATACTGGTAAAGTTATTGTTTAAAAATTAAATTACCGAGTCTGGGTACACAGTGGAATATTGGATCTCTTGAAAAATGCTACGACGTAAGTAGTAATGTATTTTCGCTTGCAAAACAAAAAAACGTAATTTCATCGACATGGTTGGTTTATAAGAACGACCACAATAGAAAAATTTATTATCTCCAGTTTACCGAAAGAACAGTTTATGTAGCGAATAGCGGCGCGTATGAAATTTGATTATACCGTTGATGCTACACAAAGCCAATGTCAGCGATTGTACTGTTCAGATGGAACATTTTTAATTTTGTTTGGTAAATTAGGAAAAATGAATGCATCTCTAATTTAGAACATTTAATGAATCAGTTGTTTCCTCGCATAAACATGTAAACCAAATCACGATCTGCCAACTGTTAAGTATTCAATCCTTCGCGAAGAGATATTTCACTGCGGGAATTTTTCGTCAGATCTTTGTAATTTTAGCGTGACAGCTCGTTTATTGGTCGGCGAATCGTTTGCTTATACATCCAACACCATCGTCAACTGAAATCGACTCGTAAACAAGTTACATTTCAGTGAAATTGCGTTTTTCCAAAATCCAAAATCGTTACTAGAAAAATCTCTTCTTGCTCAAGGTGATTCGCTCATGTTCGGCATCCGTATCAGAGTGTGTATGTCTCTCCGGTCACCGCGTACACCATAAATCTAGCATGGAGATGAAATAAAGTGACGTTTGGCGGATGAAATGAACGATACATTGCGCGGAGAATGCGTGCGTGAGTGCTTGCAAGGCCAACAATCGGATTGCGTTCGCGGGTGACATTATTTTGGACGCTTTTCCACTTGGTTAAGCAACGCAGCGAATTTCATTGGGAACGGAAAGTTTATGTTTAGTGAGAGAAATCATAAATATAGAAATTGATGCGGAAAAACACATATACATTAAACCAACTGTAATGTGACGCCTACGCCCGGGAATCGAAGTGATTCCGATCCCGAACCCTTGCACCCGGCCAGATGGGTATGACCTCGAAGTGCAAGCGGACTTCATCTTTCGTGCGGATATCGTTGCGCAGAAAATATTTTTTTTCTTTCTTCTTTCCAAATATTTAGATCTGTGTATATAAATATTTGAAACATAATATTAATCAAAACCCCGACACATTTCGAGACATATCCATCTGGTAATGCCCCCTCACCGTTGCCATCAAAACACTATGCCACTGGCGACCAATAAAAATGCACATTGCCGCCATGTGGCGTTCCATTCCGCGTCAGTTGCGACGACTCCCAGTCCACATCTGTTTTGTCGGATGTTGTCAGATGGACAGTCCGACGCAACGAGGGAGAAAAAGCGCGGGAAAGAAGGCTGTGTTTTTCGTTGTCCTCCCACAATCTTAACATTCTAAAAAAGGGACGAAAATAGGAACCAACAGAAAAAGAAAGGAGGGCGGTTGGACATATTTGATGCCTCAATTTTTGAAAAACTTGGCTCGCAGTAGTACGATTATGATCGGCCCGGAGTTTGCGTTGACAAAAAAAAAACAAAGTATACAATTCATTCTACGAATAGCTCTCCTCCAAGTCCTGCAATTTTCCCTTGGCTCTGCTAAGCATTCGCTTCCGAATCGATGAGGATGTTTTTCGGTCTTAGCATGGGAGTCGGACGATATAGACAATAGATTCAAAGCGAACGATCGACTTTCTGCAAGTGGGAGCCTGCTGGAACAAAAATGCGGATATCGCCTCATATGTGCGGTCAATTTGAAGTATTATCTACCAGGTCAGACAGTTTTCAACAAATATTACTCGCGCAATATCCTCCTTTATAAGGATGCCAACATTTACATCAGCTTGAAATAATTCAGGTCTTACTGTCTCCATTACCAGATGATACATCTAGGTCTCATTAATTTATTTCGCATCGTATGGAAGCTAGTTTTTCACACAAAAGTTTCTCCATAATTTACCCCCGGTTCAAATAGCAAAACGTTACTTTAGGATTAGAAATGATACAAACAATCATCTGTGTTAAAAATAATTGTAAGAAATCTTTCTTTGAAACCGAACTCCTACTGTTGCTAGAAAAAATGTGTTGAGCAATCTACTTGGCAAGAAGAGATTTCATCTCGCAGTTTAATCATTTCCTTCATGTCAAAATATTGATGATTTACCCAAATCAAAATTTTTATCAAATTTCGCAAAGTAAGTTTGCATGACTCATAATTGTTAAATTTTGAATAACCGATTGGAAGTTTCGAAATTTGGAACATGAATGACATAATTCTCAGTTTATATTAAAAAAAAAAAAACTGATGTAAGACTTCCTTGAAATGCTCAATCGTTAGAGAGCTAACATGTTGAAATTTTTTTAATCAAGTATCTCCAAGTTAAAAGGTGGAAAAAGTTTGTAATTGTCTTGGTCGGTAAATCGAGTTACACATTAATTTTGAGAGCCAGTCATAAATTGTGATGTAGTTTGTAGTGTTTGTTATTAACGAAGAATGAAGTGTTTGCCCAGAATGAAGCATGCGCTTTTGTTCCCCATCATGTGTGCAACTTCAGTTAATGTGCTAGTATGTTGAAAATGTATCAAATGAAGTTTGATTTTTGTAATACCCGAAACTAACCTGATAAGAAAGCTTGTACGAAAAATTTCATATTAACTTTTTTTAAAAAACTACGTAGATTTATAGAGAAAAAGCCAATAACAAAAGCTACATCTCATATTAAGAACACCATATTCGTATCTCTTCAAATTCTTTTCTGAATCTCACAATATCAACTGAATTCAACTTAACTGTGTTCGAAATGGGACGAAACTTAAAACATCTTAATAAACCTCCTTTTTTTTTGAAATCCTATCATTTTATTTGTCTTCTATTTTGAAATTCAATAATTTACGCGATCCAACTTAGCTTTCTTAGTAATAGTCGTAATAAGTAAATTCAATTGAAAATAATCTAGCCTACTCTCGTTATATTTTGCTAGAACTTTATCGACTTCTTACTTTAGACATTTATTAAGTACATATGTATATTTATTTGTTCGGAATTATTTTGGTATATATTTTTAGATACGATATGGTCTAAATAGAATTATGATATTCTCGGTATCCAGACACATGTTTGCTAAAATTTATGAATAAAAATTATGAAATGCTAATTAATTAAAGACTTTCCTTTTCAGTGGTCCCTTCTTGTTTCAGCGGGAAAGTGAGTGCAGGGTAGGTATGCCGTCGCGAGGGTAGGGTTTCGCCAAATCCGCGGAGGTCGGTTTCGCGTCGCACGCGGTACGCGGTACCTTTGTTGTGTTGTCATTTTATTAGAGTAGTTTTCGTCGGGTTAATTTAGAGTAGCATACTTTTCGGTACCGCGTCGGACATTCGGGAACGCGAAATAAAAAAATTAGCTTTTGTATTCTTGACTGGTTAATGAAGAAATACGGAGTAACGTAGAATAGGTCTCTTCTCCGTATGGTTTTGTTTTGTAACGCGTTTATAAACGGGAGTGTTCAGGTGGCTGAAAATATTGTAAATGAGCGTAACCCATTTGGAGACCCGCGACCGAAATCCTCTCCGAACTAGCTGGCCGACAAGCAGCCACCGCGTGAATGGGTTACGGTGCACGGATTGGTTGACCGGTTGGTACCATCCGTTGGCACTACTCAGACTTAACGTCTAGAACCGATGAGAGGTCGGTTCCGCGTTCGAACTTAAAAAGTTGAAAATCATTACAAATGGCGCCCAACGTGGGGCCTAAGACATCCTAAGGGGGAAAGAAATTCGCGTCTTCTGACGAGTTGCTCCTTTACGGAGGATGTAAGGTACTCTGGTACTCGAGTCCCACTATCAGGAGCAGTGGAGTTGTGTGATACACTCTAGCAGTCGCTTCACGTGAGTTGTAGCTTCCGCTCTCCTTTGTTTGATTTTGTTTTCGCGACAGAATCCTTCCGATGTGTTGTCCCAGGCTAACCCCTGTAAGGACCTTCTATTTTCTTGATGGAACTGCCAGCCTGATGGGTTTACCTATCAGCATGGACTCTCAAGAAAATAGAAGGCTACCTTGCCTTTATGTCGCGGAAGGATTCTACTTATTTCGTATGCGTGATAGACGAGTGGTATCGGTTCAACGTTCGGTGGCGTATGCTGGAGTTGCGAAGCCCGGAATGCTTCCACGCGTCGGGAATTTTGACCGCGTACAAAACCGTTACGGTAGCTCTACCACTTGTCTCGTCGAGTCGTTTAACGTAGATTAGAAACGGTTTGCAATGTATGTGGGTATGGGGATAATTTCGTATATCGACCAAAAGCACCCTTTCTTCGGCAGATTACCACGCACTCTCATTTCCCGTTGGAGGAGACGACCACTGGAAAGGAAAGAGTGTATCAAATAAATTTTTTTTTCCTCACTCGATATAAATAGCTCGCCACTATCGGCCACTAAAGAACTTATAAGTTAGGAATAGTTACATTTACATTTTTTTTTCTCTTTCTCCATTTCAGTAAAATCTAGTTTCAACCAAAACCAGCAAAAACAAACATGGCAACGAAGCGGACCCCAGATAAGCGTTGGACCCGATCCAAAACGGTCCAACCAGCTAACTGCGGGATCTGCTTCGAAGACGTAGTGGAGGGCGTACACAGCGTGCGATTGGATTGTGGACACCTTTTCCATCGTGCCTGTGTCCAACAGCTCCTCCTCACGTCAGAGCTTTGCCCACTATGTCGGCGACCCATCGAGCGGACCGCCCTAGACGTCCCCATCGGAACGCCCCTCCCAACGCGTGGGGCAGTGGCGAAAGGAGTTCCAGAGGCCGAACCGTCCCAACCACTGTTAGACCTCCAAGGAGCCGTAGGCGGTGAAGTTCCGGCCGCAAGTGTCGTGTCCGAGGTGGCGTTGATGCGAGATATGTCGGAGAGGATTGGCAACCTGGAGGGAAAGCTCCAGAATCTTCCTATGAGCCAACCACCCAGCCGCGTGAGAACTCCGCTTGGCTGGGAGCCCAATCCCAGTGTGGCTATGCCCCACTCTCGACCATCCGAGCAATGGGCCCCACCTCCAAGGAACTCGGGAATGGATCCCAGAGCTCCCGAATATAGACCACGACACAGCACCGCACCTCCGTTGGCACCTCTAGTCCCCGAGGCAGTTTCGTACAACAGGTCAATCGAGGATGCGATTCCCCCCGGGAACGCATTGACACCTTTTCGAGACCCGACGCCTCGTATCATGGAGAGTTGGCGCCTGAACTTTACGGGTTTCAACGATATGATATCGGCGGACCGGTTCCTTTTCCGGATTCAGGCGTTAGTATCCAGCACCCTGGGAGGTGATTCCTCGGCCTTCCTCCGGCATGCACATCTTTTGTTCAGCGGTGACGCTGCCGACTGGTACTGGAGCTTTAAGGAATCAACGCCACGTCCCACTTGGAACTCTTTCAGTGCAGCCTTCCGCAATCGATTTGAGGATGGCTTCACTGAGAGAGAACTAAGGGAACAATTAAAGAAACGGAAACAAGGCGCTCACGAACCGTTCGACCAGTACTACACAAGTATAGTGAGATTGAGCACTCGCTTGCGAACAACCATGCCCGAGGACGAACTGGTAGAAATTATCAGAGAGAATATGCGTTGGGATCTTCAGAACAGCCTTCTGCACTTCCCATCAACACCATACAAGGATTGCGTCTCCATGCCCGTAGGCAAGAACAATTGGATGAGCGGCGAGGCACCTTCCGTCCACAACCTCGCATAACGGGACCAAATCCCCGAAATCATCATACCGCGGAGTTGATGGCAGCGGACCACCTGCTTGCTGACCCAGTACCAGTACCGTGGAGCGGAGCACCACAGAAGCTTGAGGACCCAGCATTGATTGATCGACCCTCCCTAGAAGCAATCACTAGCCCGAGGGTCTGTTGGAACTGCCGACAAACGGGGCATCGGTTCTATGCATGTCCAGCGGAGCCGACGCTTTTCTGCTACCGCTGCGGGAAGGCCGACACCTACGCACCTGACAAATTGCAAAATGCGAAAAAACTTGCCACCGAGTGCCGCGACCACCCGTCGGCACTCCTAAACCCCGGACGAACCAATCCTGACCCCATCACTAGCTATGACCAAGCTTCTGACATGACTCCAATTCTGCTGACTCGCACCGCTAAACACAGTTCTCCCGAAGTTCCACAACCGACGCCATCCTTCGCCGAGGACAGCGCGCAGGGAAATGATAGCGAGGCGAAAGTTCCTTGGCATGTCAAACCTTTCCACGTCAGGCTGCGGAATTATTTGGCTACTCGACAGCGCATCTTCCATGAGGAGTTGGCTACAACTGTCCCACCGCGAAGCAAGCGAGCCACGCGTCGGATGCGGAGCTTCTGGAGAAAAGTCAGGCAGTCGAGGAAGGTGCTGAAAGACATACACTTAGACGAATTATTGAGGGATGACGTTCGGCCATATGCGTCAGTACACCTCCTGCAAAAACGAGTGTCAGGCTTAGTCGATACGGGAGCCAGCGTGAATTGCATTTCTGCCGATTTTGCAGGGGAGGTACTGGCAATGCACGCGGATCAAATCCGTCATTTCACCTCCTGGTTAAGCACGGCGGACGGAACTCGTCACTCTGTAGTGGGAAAACTTACGACGGATGTCACCTTTAAAGGAGTGACTAAACCTCTGGAATTTTTCATCATACCTCAATTAACCCAGAATCTTTATCTAGGAGTGGATTTCGTTCGAAAATTTAACTTGGCCCCGGCACTATTTTCCGGTACGACCCTGGAGTCCGTCACCACCGTTCCTGACCAATCTCAACCCACTCACTTATTACGACATACACTGGATGTAAATCAGCAACTGCGTCTTGACTCGGCTATATCGGCTTTTCCATCGCATGAGAAGGAAGGTCTCGGGCGGACTGCCCTGGTGTTCCACACTATAGATGTGGGGGATGCTAAACCCATAAAACAGAGACATTTTGCCATATCTCCGGCGAAGGAAAAATCGTTATATGCCGAAGTGGATTGAATGCTAGCATTAGGCGTAATCGAAGAATCACAGAGCGCGTGGGCTTCCCCAGTCACCTTAGTTGTCAAGCCGAACAAGGTCCGGCTATGCTTAGATGCCAGACGCTTGAACGCCGTCACTGTCAAGGACGCATACCCTCTACCGTTGATTGAAGGCATTTTGAGTCGGTTGCCTAAAGCCCACTTCATCACGAGCTTAGACCTCAAGGACGCCTTCTGGCAAATTCCTTTAGACCCTGGTTCCAAGGAGAAAACAGCCTTCACAGTCCCAGGTCGGCCCCTATACCAATTCGTGACCATCCCATTCGGATTGTGCAATGCCCCCCAAACAATGACGCGCCTTATGGATAAGGTGATACCACCTCATTTGCGGCACCAAGTTTTCGTTTACTTGGATGATCTGTTGCTTATAACCGAGACCTTTAACGAACACATCGACCTGCTTCAGGAGGTGGCTCTACACATCCGGAGGGCAAGATTAACCATCAACATACGGAAGAGTCAGTTCGTGATGACGGAGGTGAAGTATTTAGGTCACATCATTGGGCATGGCCATATCAAGACCGATCCGGACAAGACTCAAGCGATTGACGTTTTTCCATTACCCAAGACCCCCAAGCAATTACGCCGATTCTTAGGCTTATGCGGATGGTACCAGCGTTTTGTACGTGACTATGCCACCATTACCACTCCTTTGACCGACATGCTGCGTAAGGGACGTAAATTCGTCTGGGAAGAGCCCAGCTTGCGAGCCTTTGAAGAGCTAAAGAAGAGTCTGTCTACAGCCCCCGTACTGCACAGCCCGGACTTTGACAAACCGTTCTCAATCCATTGTGACGCGAGTCAACATGGGGTGGGAGCAGTCTTAGTCCAGGTTGCACAAGACGGCGAGGAGAGACCTATAGCCTTCATGTCTCACAAGTTGAACCCAGCCCAGCGAAATTGCACGGTCTCCGAGCAGGAATGTCTAGCTGCGGTGTTGGCAGTGAAACGCTTCCGAGCCTATGTGGAGGGACACACCTTTGAAATCGTTACGGACCACGCTTCTCTGAAATGGCTAATGAGCCAGACTGATCTCAACGGCAGATTGGCCAGGTGGGCACTGAAACTACAGGCATTTGACTTCACAATTCGCCACCGAAAAGGAAGCCAGCATGTAGTCCCCGACACCTTATCCAGAATGTTCGCTCCTGAAGGAGCCGAGTTGGTCCAAGAGGACGACAGCCCCCAATTGATCGATCTGGACCATCCTGCCTTCAAGTCAGCCAGCTACACCCAACTGATTCACACTATCCAGAATCAACTGTCCCAGCTTCCTGAACTGCGGTTGACAGATGGATTTATTTATAGGCGGATGGGACACGCATCCGGAGACCCCATCCAAGAAGAAGAACAGTGGAAGTTGTGGGTGCCCGAAGAATTAACCACTGATCTTATCAGACGGGCTCATGACCACCCATCAAGTGCGCACGGCGGTTACGGTCGTACACTTAGGCGGTTGAAAACCTGCTTCTTTTGGCCTAAGATGGCACAACAGATAAAAGCGTACGTAGCCTCCTGTGAGCTATGCAAGTGCACTAAAGCGCCCAACACCATTCTTCGGCCTCCCATGGGTAAGGTTGAGGTCCCCGAACGCGTGTTCCAGCGCTTGTACATTGATCTTATCGGTCCTTACCCTCGATCTGCTTCTGGTCACACGGGAGCTGTCGTGGTCCTGGACCAGCTCTCTAAGTTCCCTATCATAGAACCACTACGTAACATGCACACTGGACCTATACTCAGCTTCTTGGAGAACCGAGTCTTTCACATGTTTGGAGTTCCAGAGAAACTTGTCTCCGACAACGGGGTCCAGTTCACCTCCAGCAAGTTCCGAGACCTAATGTCCAAATACGGCATCATTCACCAACGAACCGCCGTCTATTCACCACAAGCCAACGCATCCGAACGACTGAACCGTACGCTCATAGCGGCCATTCGCGCCTATGTCCACCCGAATCAGAAGGACTGGGATCGCAAGTTGTCCGCCATCACTAGTGCTCTGCGCTCGTCGTACCACGCCACTACCGGCATTTCGCCGTATTTCGCATTGTTCGGCCAGTACATAATCTGTCACGGAAGCGCTTACCGGCTATTGCGGCAGCTGAAATCGCTAGAGGACCCAATCGTGGTTCTGGAACCGCACGAAAAGCTCCAACTTCTGCGAGATCAACTGCGGGAGAAGATTGAAGAAAGTAGACGGATGGGAGAGGAGCGGTACAACTTGCGATCCCATCCTTCTGGCTTTAAGGCAGGCGACGAAATATATCGTCGAAACTTCCGGCAGAGCGATGCCACCCGACATTACAATGCCAAACTAGACAAGAAATTCGTGAAGTGTCGAGTCCTACAAGTAATAAGCCCCACCCGATACCTCATCACGGACATGGCTGGTAAAACCCTGGGAATTTACCACGCAAAAGACCTTAGACGATGAAGTACAACTATTGCACACGAAAAACCTTGGCTTACCTAAATCTCTGCCTGGACGAAGACCTCCGAATAACACCTGACTCCCTACTGTATAGCCACTATCGAGTTTGCACGAAAATGGTTGTAGCCTATTCCTCGAAATCGACCTTCGACCCGCCACGGCCCTAACCAAGACCTTTTACATAAGAGGCGGGATCGTAATTACTTCGATTTTGGGGGGGGGGGGAATGTGTAATGTGACGCCTACGCCCGGGAATCGAAGTGATTCCGATCCCGAACCCTTGCACCCGGCCAGATGGGTATGACCTCGAAGTGCAAGCGGACTTCATCTTTCGTGCGGATATCGTTGCGCAGAAAATATTTTTTTTCTTTCTTCTTTCCAAATATTTAGATCTGTGGATATAAATATTTGAAACATAATATTAATCAAAACCCCGACACATTTCGAGACATATCCATCTGGTAATGCCCCCTCACCGTTGCCATCAAAACACTATGCCACTGGCGACCAATAAAAATGCACATTGCCGCCATGTGGCGTTCCATTCCGCGTCAGTTGCGACGACTCCCAGTCCACATCTGTTTTGTCGGATGTTGTCAGATGGACAGTCCGACGCAACGAGGGAGAAAAAGCGCGGGAAAGAAGGCTGTGTTTTTCGTTGTCCTCCCACAATCTTAACATTCTAAAAAAGGGACGAAAATAGGAACCAACAGAAAAAGAAAGGAGGGCGGTTGGACATATTTGATGCCTCAATTTTTGAAAAACTTGGCTCGCAGTAGTACGATTATGATCGGCCCGGAGTTTGCGTTGACAAAAAAAAACAAAGTATACAATTCATTCTACGAATAGCTCTCCTCCAAGTCCTGCAATTTTCCCTTGGCTCTGCTAAGCATTCGCTTCCGAATCGATGAGGATGTTTTTCGGTCTTAGCATGGGAGTCGGACGATATAGACAATAGATTCAAAGCGAACGATCGACTTTCTGCAAGTGGGAGCCTGCTGGAACAAAAATGCGGATATCGCCTCATATGTGCGGTCAATTTGAAGTATTATCTACCAGGTCAGACAGTTTTCAACAAATATTACTCGCGCAATATCCTCCTTTATAAGGATGCCAACATTTACATCAGCTTGAAATAATTCAGGTCTTACTGTCTCCATTACCAGATGATACATCTAGGTCTCATTAATTTATTTCGCATCGTATGGAAGCTAGTTTTTCACACAAAAGTTTCTCCATAATTTACCCCCGGTTCAAATAGCAAAACGTTACTTTAGGATTAGAAATGATACAAACAATCATCTGTGTTAAAAATAATTGTAAGAAATCTTTCTTTGAAACCGAACTCCTACTGTTGCTAGAAAAAATGTGTTGAGCAATCTACTTGGCAAGAAGAGATTTCATCTCGCAGTTTAATCATTTCCTTCATGTCAAAATATTGATGATTTACCCAAATCAAAATTTTTATCAAATTTCGCAAAGTAAGTTTGCATGACTCATAATTGTTAAATTTTGAATAACCGATTGGAAGTTTCGAAATTTGGAACATGAATGACATAATTCTCAGTTTATATTAAAAAAAAAAAAAATTTATGAAAGACTTCCTTGAAATGCTCAATCGTTAGAGAGCTAACATGTTGAAATTTTTTTAATCAAGTATCTCCAAGTTAAAAGGTGGAAAAAGTTTGTAATTGTCTTGGTCGGTAAATCGAGTTACACATTAATTTTGAGAGCCAGTCATAAATTGTGATGTAGTTTGTAGTGTTTGTTATTAACGAAGAATGAAGTGTTTGCCCAGAATGAAGCATGCGCTTTTGTTCCCCATCATGTGTGCAACTTCAGTTAATGTGCTAGTATGTTGAAAATGTATCAAATGAAGTTTGATTTTTGTAATACCCGAAACTAACCTGATAAGAAAGCTTGTACGAAAAATTTCATATTAACTTTTTTTAAAAAACTACGTAGATTTATAGAGAAAAAGCCAATAACAAAAGCTACATCTCATATTAAGAACACCATATTCGTATCTTTAAATTATCTTCAAATTCTTTTCTGAATCTCACAATATCAACTGAATTCAACTTAACTGTGTTCGAAATGGGACGAAACTTAAAACATCTTAATAAACCTCCTTTTTTTTTTGAAATCCTATCATTTTATTTGTCTTCTATTTTGAAATTCAATAATTTACGCGATCCAACTTAGCTTTCTTAGTAATAGTCGTAATAAGTAAATTCAATTGAAAATAATCTAGCCTACTCTCGTTATATTTTGCTAGAACTTTATCGACTTCTTACTTTAGACATTTATTAAGTACATATGTATATTTATTTTTTCGGAATTATTTTGGTATATATTTTTAGATACGATATGGTCTAAATAGAATTATGATATTCTCGGTATCCAGACACATGTTTGCTAAAATTTATGAATAAAAATTATGAAATGCTAATTAATTAAAGACTTTCCTTTTCAGTGGTCCCTTCTTGTTTCAGCGGGAAAGTGAGTGCAGGGTAGGTATGCCGTCGCGAGGGTAGGGTTTCGCCAAATCCGCGGAGGTCGGTTTCGCGTCGCACGCGGTACGCGGTACCTTTGTTGTGTTGTCATTTTATTAGAGTAGTTTTCGTCGGGTTAATTTAGAGTAGCATACTTTTCGGTACCGCGTCGGACATTCGGGAACGCGAAATAAAAAAATTAGCTTTTGTATTCTTGACTGGTTAATGAAGAAATACGGAGTAACGTAGAATAGGTCTCTTCTCCGTATGGTTTTGTTTTGTAACGCGTTTATAAACGGGAGTGTTCAGGTGGCTGAAAATATTGTAAATGAGCGTAACCCATTTGGAGACCCGCGACCGAAATCCTCTCCGAACTAGCTGGCCGACAAGCAGCCACCGCGTGAATGGGTTACGGTGCACGGATTGGTTGACCGGTTGGTACCATCCGTTGGCACTACTCAGACTTAACGTCTAGAACCGATGAGAGGTCGGTTCCGCGTTCGAACTTAAAAAGTTGAAAATCATTACACAACAACACACGAAAGAAAAAAAGAACAGAACTATAATCGCAAAAGAAAAAAACGGGTTGTGCATAATCCTAATAAGTGCTCTAGTTTTTAAACTGACAGAGATACTGCATTAATATGAAAGATATAGATTTATATATTAAATATATTTAAAAAAAAAAATTGCGAGATTCGAAAGAAACAACAAATCAACAATTCAGTAGGTTAGGGAACCTGATAAAAATTAAAACAAACCAAACTATCGCTGCTACGACAACTGCTGCAACAAATACATGTTACATTTATATTGCTACAATCATCAGCAGTGAGATCGATGAATTCGGTAAGAGCTTAACTCTTTTATGGCCCCAAAAAGGAAAAAAGTGCAAAACACAACGGAATCAAATATAGAGAATTACGATTTCCCATCATCAATATTTCTATTTATTTTATGCGACTAAATCATTTAGTTTGTAGTTAAATTGAAATTCTAGCGACATCATTGAATCAGAACTATATTTTTTTGTCATTTTAACAAAAAAACAACCCAAATTCTGTCCACTAATCGAATCACTATATAAAGTACGAAAAAATGGAAGACAAGAGATCAACATGTTTCCTAAGATTTTTTCTTGTTCGGTGCCAACCGGATAACGTTCATGCAATGTAACACTTTACACAAATTGATAACAAGATTGGAATAGAAATTATTCGTTGTATTGTTTTAAACGATCAAAATAACGATATAAATATGGTACAAATTAAATAACAAAATCCAACAAAAAAAAATTTTAAATGCTGCAGAGTATATATATATATATATATATATATATATATATATATATATATATATATATATATATATATATATATACGCTTTTCCACTTGGTTGAGCAATATATATATACATATATATATATATATATATATATATATATATATATATATATATATATATATATATATATATATATATATATATATATTTACTGAAAGTAAAACATTAAACTGAATTATGTTATATTAAAATATAATAAATATTAAGTAAATTTAAACGAATAAGTTCACAATAGAGGGTTAGAAAATTTTTCGCGGGAAAGCAAATTGTAAACGAGAACCTGTTCGAAAACAAAGCTACATTAAAAACTTGACATAAATGCACCAGCTCGAACTTTAAACAAGAAACTATTAAAAATATAAATACGAATATAATAAAACGAGATTTAGTTAAAATGATTTGAAATGAAATCATCCTATAATAGAAAAATTGTACGATATATCAAAATTGAAACAGAAATCGGCTATAGCAATTAGAGTCTCTATAATAGTTGTTTGGGATTCAATCACAACCAGGTTCAGAATATTGTATTGATGGATGATCAAATTGAAATAATTTATTAAATGTTTTTAAATTTAAATAGAAATAAAAAAATAACAATGAATTGCTAACTTAAAATACGACTTTCCTTTCCAGTGGTCCTTTCTTTCAGCGGGAAATAGAGTGCATGGTAAGTATGGCGTCGCGAGGGTAGGGGTTTAAGAAAATCCGCTGAGGTCGGTTTCTTGTCGCGCGCGGTACGCGGTACCATTGTTGATTTTGCCTTTTTATTAGCGTAGCTTTCGTCGGGTTTGCGTTAGCGTAGTATATTTTTTCGGTACCGCGTCGGAAATTCGGGAACGCGAAGTAAAGATTAGATTTTCGTCCTTTGACTGGCTGAATGAAGAAATACGGAGTAACGTAAAGTAGGTTTCCTCTCCGTATGGTTTTGTTTTGTGACGCGTTTGAAAACGGGCATGTATTGGTGGCTGAAGATTGTAGATGAGCGTAATCCATTTGGAGACCCGCGACCGAAATCCTCTCCGATCTAGCTGGCCGACAAGCAGCCACCGCGAAAATGGATTACGGTGCACGGATTGGTTGACCGGTTGGTACCATCCGTTGGCACTACTCAGACTTAACGTCTAGAACCGATGAGAGGTCGGTTCCTCGTTCGGACTTAGACTTAAAATCATTACACAACGTTCATTCTTGCGGCATGGTTATTACTTCCGATTCCGTTATCAGGTGCAAAAGACTCGCCTTCACAAAAGCGGTGTAAGTAGGATTTAGTAGCAGAGCTGCAGGTATCTTTGCATTTATTAGCATTTGTCAGCATTTAGTGTCTTATCATTGGGGAACCAGTAAACCCAATGTACGACGCCGAGACCATTTACTACCATTTGTTCGTGGGGTTTAGGATGAGGAGTCATGGAAGCTGTGGGTCAGGGAAACAATGCAAAATCCTCCTCCTTTCACAAACGGCCTTGAGACCGTCTTCGGGGGAGTTATCGTTTTTAATAGCATTTACTTAAAAAAAAACTAAACATAAATTGTATTATTATTAATTCAACTTTCCTGTGCGAGGCAAAGAGAAATTGCCATTATGGAACGAAAAACGACGTGTTTTCTATTATTTCATCATCGTCTTTATATTTTAAACGACACGTTGCTATCTTAAGACAAATGTAAAATTTCCATGTACAATTGCATCAAAAATGACGTAGCAAATTACCTTTTTCATCAAATTTTGTAGACATTGCACAGTCGATTCATTTAAGACATTTGTTTCGTTGGCTGATGGCAGACACCTTTCAATTTCTTCAGGAGAATATGACAGCAAAGCAATTACCTGAAAAGAGTGAAATCATTCTTTAATTCACCTATATATTATATTTGAGATTGAAACTTGAAGAATTCAGAGGAAAAGCAACGAGCATTTTGTAGTAATCGAGCAGTTACACTATTAAGCTGCTCGAAAACAACTACCTCAACCAGGAATTAGTCATGATCGCGTTCGTCACATCTGCGAAAAACCTAAGAGTCGGCGACAAAAGTCATGGCGGCGGCATTCTATGCGTACATCGTTAATTAATATAACCGACCATACATGAAATGAGGAATTTTACAATATTAAGGGAGGCGCATCCTCGATCCTTGAATGGTGTAGGATCCCATTTTTATTTTTTTCAGCACGTGTTTTGTGTTGACTGTTGTTTTACAAGTTGTTAAATATTTGTCTCTTCTATTGTTGAAAAGATAAAGAATACGCGGAATATTTCTTGTGAAATATGTAATTATGTAATATAGTCCTCAAGGATCTACCGACGCTTAATCTTGTTCTGCTCACACGCTTGCAAAGGCGCATGTGGGCTCGCGTCTTCATTAGAAATCTAGTGATGATTACGATAAATGTGTAAAATGTCGGTAGAGAATCTTCAATATGTGAGAAACTCGAAACGCTTTTAAAAGACTGGAAAACTACGAAATTTTATTCCATGAGAAATAAAATATCAATTTATATTGAACGTATAAGTAAATTGAAAAGTGTCGCTTTTTACGAGACAAATATATTTACAAAGAAACTCTATTTGAAGTAGTATTTGAAACTTTCTTTTTTTTTCTTACTGTCGCCAACATCACGTTAATGTCATTCGAAGCAACTGCAATTCAAAACGCACCTTCTATTGTTTACGTTTTCCCCATGAAAAGTAGAAAAACAACTAGACAATATACTCGATAACCACTTAAAACTTAACAAAATACAAAGTAGGTACTACATAAAATGTTTTAATTTCTTTTGGCAACCCAGCATACTAAAATCATTGAGATATATATCATTTTGTATATTTATTGGAAAATATTTACCGTATATAGTAAATATTTTTATTTTCGTTTATGTAAAAATTATGAATAAGAAAAACCAACTGCAGCGCAACAAATCCAACAACAACAAGAACATGAACCGCAATCACAACCAACCCCACACCAAACAATACAAGTTGACCGGGCTTGATTACAATTGCAAGCACAAACTCTACCGCCACAGCCCCAAAAGCACGAAGCTGAACATAAATTGCCTGCACATGAAAAACAAAGGTAATTCCAACAGTTTTGACTGATATAAGATTAAATCTAGATATTAGAAACAGGAGGGCAAGTTAAACATCTTAATAAATAACTAGTTAGGGAGTTGGTTGCTCGATCCAGCTAACGGGAAGGCAGGTCGCGAGACGAGCGGACAAAACGGGGGAGTTTTCGTTCTGATCGGATGGAGGTTTCGAGTATTCGGTTCGAAGAGGGAATTTCCAAAAAGAAATGAAGATGAATTGTCGTTAATTGTTAAATTGTCGTTCGTTTATTGGCGGTAGTGTTAACTTTGTACTTTTGATGTATTCAAAGTAGAAAACTAAAAATGGTGGTTAAAAATTCGTCCTGCAACATTCGAAATAATTAAAAGTCCGAAAAAGAAGTAATCAAACGATCAATATCCGGTGATGGTGAAGCGAATATATTTTTTTGTATTTACAAGACAGTGAAAATCACCACATCCTTGTTAGGATTGTTTGAATCGAAGAGATGTATTCCTTGGAGTAATTGTGCTAAATGCAGGGGTTAAATAAATACAGCGTGTAATTAATGTGGAAAAGGTAGAAAAATGGGAATGGATACCAATTGTGCGTTCCAGAAAAGTACAAGCATAATCAAATCGAAACAAAGTTAAAATTTTCAGTGAATCTTTGTTAAAATAAACACCGAGCCCGAGAAGGCTCGAAAGCTACGAAATAAATGTGGTTGAGATAAAGTCCGAAAAATAGTCGCGATAATTCGACAATATGTTGATATGTCGTCGGTAGAACCGTAATAGCTGTAAACTTTATACGAAATATTATAGTGCTGCATTCAATCGCTTCCAACAACGCTGAAAATTGACTTCGAAGCTTTTATTAGAAGCTTATGTACAGATGTAGTTAAAGTACGTCCTCCTTCTTCACGAATTGTGAGATTTTGTTTGGTTGTTTTCAAAAATCCTAAAGATTGCTCGATGGCATTCACGCTTTGCGGCAGATCAAACTGTGTGATAAAAGATTGTTTGTTGTTCCAGCAAAGGATAGCTTAGATGAATTTATCGCAAGAAAGACAGAAGAGATAATTCGTTTCAAAGAATAACAGGGTATCGGAGATAAGCATCTATCATATTTAATCAAAGTGAAGAATATTCCAGAAAATATAGAATCAATCGAAATCATCAAACATTTTCCTAAAGCTGTAGGGCTTCAGCTAAAGAAATCTATTGATAGGTATCAAAGATATGCTTTGATAACATTCCCCAATCCTTTTCTTCCCGCAGGAGGAATGCCGGTCGACAAGAGCACTCTTGGAGGCTAGCTTTCTTTGGGGAGTTCCGCCCCCACGTACCCGAGGATATGGGGGGCGCCGTGAGGTTCCCTCCTGGGATGACAGGTAACGATTCTGATTGGATCTGGACTACGCCTTGGACAACGAACTGGAATTGATGGTTTGGGCTGGCGGATATGATGGTTTGGACCTAGTTGCTTTGCACAGTAGCGCCGAGGTGAAACTCGTGTGTGAACGGCTCCAATTCAACTATCATACCGTCTCCGTCCCGGTAAAATCTTGGCAGGCCTCGGAGTACGTTCGAAGTTCGCACCATTGGGTTGGTGGTGTAGGTTCGGTTGAGACGGACTCCCGATTAGCGCTGATCTGGCTCTGAGCACTTGTCCCCATAAGGGCTTGTGCCAACCCTCCCATGGCCTCCCTGCTCTGCAAAGATAACCATGGGACCAAAAAGGCGACTACACACACGAAAGGAGATAGCGGCTCCGAGGGGGGACCCAACAAAACTGGAGCAAACAAAATCAAAAGACCAAAAAAAGAAACAAAAAATAATAACAACGACGACGCAACCAGCGGTTGCAGCCACGATGTCAACAGTACATCGAAAGCGGTACTAACCACGACAAAAACGAAGAATAACACAATCACAGTGGAGGCAGACGAAAAACGGAGAATAGCAGAATGTCTGGTTCAGACTGAGATTCCTGCGGCGTTCGGGCGCAGCAAAAAAATTATGCGAACGCCCGAGCGTCCTATTAAGGAAAAGCGGGAAACTCTGCAGGACGCTTCAGGTGTTCGAGCGGTGGAAGATAACATAAAGAGCACCGAAAATTCGATTGTCACTGCTGCGATCGTTACCGAAGCGACCGATGCAAGGGTCGCAAATCCCGACATTGCAACGAAAAATCCAGAAGCCAACGCGCGATTGCACCGCCAACGTCGAAAATGTGGCGGAAGTACTGCACTCGGAAACGGAACGCGATAACCACTCACAAGGATGGTTGCAAGATGCAATTGCGGCCCAGCGATACGAAGAAGAACGGCTATTCCGATATTCTGAAAAGAATACAATCTGCATGCGACTCCCCAAAAATCAGCAAAGCAGCAAAGGTGGGGCACCTTGTACTAGAGAAGCTCCTAGATCATAAAGGGCACTACCGGAGGAGCTGGTTAAGGGCCGAAGACGAACAGAAGGCTAAAGAGGCTCTTGGGGCGAAATCTATAGGCGACATGCAGAAACCTCCACGTCAATAAAAGAATGGCGTCTAGCCCAATCGAAGGAAATCGGGATTAAAGAAGGAAGGAAGAGGCACTTGATGGGCGTGAAGCACGAGATCACGGGTTCCAGACAGTGATTACAAAAGGAGCGAAGAAAGCCGCAAAGAAACTCCTTCAAAAAAAGTCAGAAAGTAAAGTTCGTACGGACGCCCAATTACATAAAGGACCTAATGCAAAACAGGAAAGGCCGAAGCCCCGACGAAGACCCCGGCAGCAGGCACTGCTCGTAAAGCCCCAAGATGGCCAATCCTACGCAGAAGTACTGCGGGACATCAGGGGAAACGTAAGGCCCGATTCCACCAATACTACCATTAAAGTAGTACGACCAACGCGGTCGGGCCACAAAATGTTCGAATTCGGAGCAGAGGCCGGCAATAAAGATGCATTCTGGGACGCAGTAAAAAAAAAAGTCCTCGGCAAAAGCGCAACTATAGCCTCGCTCGAGCCGATGGCAACGATCGAATACGAGACATTGACTGCGTCACGGATCTGGCCGAGGTAGAAGAGGCCATTAATAAGGAGTTCCCTAGCGTGGGAAGGATCAAAGCGAGACTGACACCAGAAAACAACAGGGGACAACGCATGGCCATAGTTGACTTGACCAAAAAGGACGCCGAACAATTCCTGAACAAGGGCAAAGTACGAATTGGGTGGGTTGCCTGTAGGATACGGCGAAGAGCAACGCCTCTTCAATGTTTCAAATGCCTTGGTTATCACACCACACAAGTATGCAAAGGACCCGATATGAGTTCCCTATGTTACAAATGCGGTGAAATGGGACTTAAATGAAAAGAGTGTACGAAGGAGGCACACTGTATTCTTTGCAAGGATGCTGATCCAAAACCTGATTTTGGTCACGTTTTGGGATCAGGAAAATGCCGGGTGTTCCAGGAAGCCCTAGCCAAGGCCAAATCAGAGCTTCGATGACCCGCATCCTGCAGCTAAACCTACACCGCAGATCAACCGCCCAAAATCTGCTTGAGCAGTTTGCGAGGGACATGAAAGCCGACTTCTTGCTGCTGAGTGAGCAACACCATAATAAAAGTCCTGCATTATGGTATTCTGATGAAACTGGTACTGCCGCTATCTGGGTTCGGAGCAGTGACTTTCAAGCGGAGAGTTGTGGACGGGGGGATGGTTTCTTGTGGGTTCGGTGCTCAGGAACAACCTCCTTTAGTGTGTACCTAACGCCTACGAATCGATATCATCTTTCGAAGCCAAGCTTAATGCTTTGCATGGCGCTGTCTCGAACGCAGAGGGCAAAGTGCTCGTTGGGAGCGACTTCAACGCTAAAGCAATCGGATCCGCGGGGAAAACGAATCCTGGAAATGGCGGCCAGGACGGCCCTCGTCGTACTAAGCTCCGGAAATACGCCGACCTTCCGCCGTATTGGCTGCGAGCGAACCATACCGGACGTGACATTCGCCTCGGAGTCCTTAGTACGGAGGATACACAACTGGAAAGTATTAGAGGACTACTCAGCCAGTGATCACCAGTGCATTCTGCTTGAGATAAGTGATGCTGTCTCCCGAAGTCCGTGCTCTCGGCTTCCTACATCTGGATGGAACATCGGAAGGATGGACGTCGAGAGGTTCGTCGAGGTGCTCACAGCAGGTGAGCCGCTGCAAGGAGCTTCGGAGGGGACGGAAGAACTGGCAACTCAAGACGTGGTGAACTTTACTATGAGCATAATCACGACTGCTTGCTGCGCTTCTATGCCCCGTCGAAGACCCCGGCACGGAAAACCCCCAGTGTACTGGTGGTCTACTGAAATCGCTGAAAAGCGAAGGGAGTGTCACAAGCTTCGGCGTGAGGCTCAACGGGCGCGGAACGGTGACGAGGCATGCAACCAGGTGGCAGCATAAAAGTCGGCCAAGAAATGCCTTCGCAAACTGATCAACAGTAGCAAGGCTCGCTGCTGGCAAGACCTAGTTGACAATGTGAACAAGGATCCGTGAGGCCTTGGCTACAAGCTGGTCATGCGGAAGCTTGGTGCCCTACGGAAGCCTTGTATACATGACGCGGAAAAGATGGACGCGATAATGCGGGGATTCTTCCCCGCCCATCCCGTTCGTGTTGACGCTGTCCATGGTGAAACTGCAGTCGAGTGCCCACTCTTCACACAGCTGGAACTGGAGGAGGCAGTCCTCTCCTTGAAAGCGAGGAAGGCTCCAGGTCCAGATGGTGTTCCAGCTGAGGTGTTGCGGCTCGTCTATCACCATTGTCCTGACTTGCTGCTCAGCACATTCAACGCTTGCCTACGGGACGGGGTTTTTCCGGTACGATGGAAGGTGGCGAGGCTCGTGCTGATCAGCAAGGGGAAGGGAAATCCCGAATCGCCGTCTGCATACCGCCCATTATGCATGCTAGACACGGCTGGGAAAGTGCTAGAGAAACTCATCAAGGGAAGACTCACTGACGCGATTCGTGCTGCTGGGGACCTATCTCCTAGGCAGTACGGCTTTAGAGCAGGACGTTCTACTATTGATGCGAATGCAGAGGTGGTGAACGCGGTGCAAAGGGCAGAGGCATATAGTCGCACCACGCGACGGATCGTTCTGTTGATGACACTCGACGTGAGGAATGCCTTCAACTCCGCTAGATGGGTGGATATTCTGGATACGCTGGAAGACTCTTTTCAAGTTCCAGAATATCTAATGCGGCTTTTGAGGAACTACCTAAAGGACCGAAGCCTGCTCTACGACACGATACAGGGCCAACGAAGGATGGAAATTAGATCAGGTGTTGCCCAGGGATCTATCCTTGGTCCGGACCTGTGGAACGTGTCTTACGACGGGCTACTGAGACTTAAGATGCCAGATGAGTCGCGCTTGGTCGGCTATGCGGATGATGTTGCGGCTCTGGTCGCTGGACGCACCGTTGAACAAGCGCAACCTAAGCTAGGTATGCTAATGCGCCGAGTGAGGGACTGGATGACTGCTCGCGGGCTCAATTTAGCACTGGAGAAAACCGAAGTGGTCATCTTGACAAAAAAGAGAATCCCTAGAGTAAGGATGATCAGTGTTGGCGACTTACGAATCGAATCGAAGCCAGCGGTGAAGTACCTGGGGCTACTGATCGACTCGAAGATGAGTTTCTCTGAGCAAATCAGGGCAACGGCTGTGAAGGCTTCTTCGGGAATATCGGCTCTGAGTCAACTTATGGCCAACGTAGGGGGACCCAGCCCAGCAAGAAGACGCCTCTTGATGAGTGCTGTAGGGTAAGTGCTACTGTACAGAGCAGAGGTATGGGGCGACGCTCTCAGCAAGGAGGTATACCGAAAACGTTTGGCACAGGTACAGAGAAGAGGAGCACTGAGGATTGCATCTTCGCATCCAACAGTCTCTGACTCGGCGGTGAGAGTTATTGCAGGCGTGATACCTGTCGCCATCCTTGCTAGAGAGCGCCACGCTATTTACCTGCGCCGAAACGAGGATGGGAGGGAGATGGTTGTCTGCGAGGAGAGACAGCGCCCCCTCAACGATTGGCAGCAGTCTTGGGTCAGTTGCACGAAGGGAAGGTGGACTGCGCGCCTCATCCCGGATGTGAGACCGTGGCTAAATCGAAGGCATGGTGAGACTGACTTCTATCTGACCCAGCTTTTGAGCGGGCATGGGTGTTTTCAGTCTTACCTGCATAAGATCGGTAAGTCACGGTCTCCCGATTGTCGGTTTTGCCCAGGGGAGGAGGACAATGCCTGTCACACATTTTTTGCGTGTACAAAATGGGTCAGGCTGCGAAGGGAATTCTACAGGGAGACGGGAAAGCTTACCCCGGATAATATAGTTGCGGTGATGCTCGAATCGGTTGACAAATGGAACCAGGTGGCACATTATGCTCGGGCAGTCCTAAAATATAAAAGGGACTCACAGCAGCCGGAGGCGCTGGGGCTGGGGGATCGCTCTTCTGGCATTTCCTCTTCCCCTCTCCCCTCCCGCTAGGAAAGGGACTCCCCAGCTTGAAGGCGCCCCACGGCGTAACAAAACGAGACCTGGCCCGAGGTAATGTGTCAAACGGTTCCAGGCTGGGTTCTCAGGTTGACAGGGGAGGTGTTTAGTGGATAGTCTAGTCGTGCATGGGAGTCCCACACTCTGTGCATAAATAGCATTCACCTCCCTACCACAAAAAAAAAAATTGGAAAACCCCATATTTGTGTTTTTCTTCAAAATGTTGACGATGGCTTCACAATACTCATTTGGTTTTTCATTAGCTTTAGAAGATGTTCTTCATTTGTTTCACTTTACGCATATCTTCTTCATATTTTACAGTGAACCCCTCATCTAATATTCCAAACAAGGAGTGCGAAATCGAACCAAAATGTTTGAGGCGACCTTTTTTCCGATTTCTAATTGTAAAGGGGTGCTGATATAATGCTTCGTTTTGTTGCTTAACCCTTTCATATTTTCTTTGTATTGGGAAACACAGATGTTTGTCAGACTGCCAATAGCTAGACATATCGTAAATTGTTATGATTTTCCAGGTGTTATGTGAGAGTTTGATGTTGCCAACTTCTTCAAAATACAATAAATGCCTGATTGCTGAACGGTACTATTTCAACAGACTGGTTTCTTATCGCCTCAGTTTTTTGGATGTTTGGAAGGACTAGTAACACACATAGCAATGCTTGCAGAAGAAATTCGTTCCCCCCTTTGTTATTTGTAGGTTCTTCCTTTGTTTCTGGTTTGATTGGTTGAGTCGGAATAAGGGCTGAGTAACTAGAAGTGATAGGTGCTATTGTGACCTTTCCTTTTGGTATTTTAGAGGCCTCCTCATCAGGCGTTGAGTCCTCGGCTGCTTCGGGAGTCAATTTTGTGAATGGCAGTGGACACAACGTATGAATTGCTCTCGTAAATACTCCTGTTGCAGTTTTTACCTTAACTGTCCGCACATAATTGTCTGCACCCTTGATGACCTCCACTATACGTCCCATACGCCACGTTAGTGGAGGAAGATTCTTTTCTTTTAAGGCGACCAGTGTTCTTTGAGTAATGTTGGGCTGTGGTTTTTGCCAATTGTACCTGGTTTGTAGCTCTTGCAAGTATTCGTTTGACCGTCTTTCCCAGAACTCTATATGTAATGATCTGTCTGCATATTATCAGTGCATCGAACAATGATCCCAAAACTTTTTGTAGTCTCTGAAAGTTGTTGTTGTGCCTAATTTGTTGTATGAAGAATGGTGCTGATGCTTGTATTGTAAGGACACATTTTTTGTCCTTGAGTTCATGTTCTGAAGTTGCCTGATCGTCGCTCCATGTAGGCCTACCTTGAATGTTAATTGGATGTCGAAGAAATTACGGCCCATCAAACCAAAGTCTTATCTCCAAGAATTCTGATGGAAGCGACCCCACATGTTTTCAAATCCCATCCTTAGTAGCTAATTGAATGGCAGCTACTCGGTTTGCCACGAAAATCGTAAACTTGGATGGAGTTGAAGATAACCACTGTAAAATAATCGTGGAGTCGGTCCAAAGAAATGTTTTTTCCATGTTGATTTGCAGAGCTTGTTTTACTTGATCGACCAATTCCACTAATAAGTGTGCTGCACAGAGTTCTAACCGTGCAATTGAGCCGTTTGCCACTGGAGCAACTCCACTTTTTTAGCATCTTTATTACTACCACCTGATCGCAAATAAACGCAGGTGCCAAAGGCCAATTCACTTTCATCAGCAAAACCGTGATGCTGAACTGGATCAGAATGATAGAAGCATCGTATCCTTCTTGCAATGTGAACATTTTTGAGCGTTGGCAATTGACATTTACATGTTCTGTCTTTGCTGTAAGCCATCTGGGTGAGGCGTATCCCAATCAAGTTTAAGCTCCCATATTTGATGCATAAAAATTTTGACCAGCACAATGATTGGATTTACCAAACCAAGAGGATCAGCTAGCTATGACATCTCTGCGAGCACTTTTCGTTTGGTCACGGGTCGTTGTTCGGAAAAGCGAGTGATCCCGATGTTGAACTCGTCGGTGCTTGGATTCCAGCTCCTACCTAAGGTTTTAATAATGTTTGGTTTTTCAAGATGTGTCATATCAAACTCGGTTGCTTGATCCTTTGATGGCAGTTTGCGTAATAACTTCCAGTTGTTTGAACACCTCTTGTGCAGATGAAATCCTCCCCTTTCCAGCATCTTTCTGAGCTGTTTTTGCAACGCTTTAGCTTCTGGTAAGCTGTCTGCATCTGTCAATAGATCGTCCACATAGAAGTCACAGGATACCACTTTTGCCGCAAAGCGAAACGCCATATGTTCGTCTTCGGCTAATTGATGTAAGCACCTTATCGCTAAATACGTAGCGCATCTAGTTCCGTAAGTAACTGTCTTATGTTAAGCCTGTATGTTTTTACTGTGCTTTCACCTGGCGTTTGCCATAGTATGAGTTCAAAATCACGATCATTTTTGTGCACATACTGATGAGAACGGAACCTGACCAAAACATTGAATAGATAAATTTGCAGTGAATTTGGCCCAGTCCTCAAGATATCATTTAATGATTTGTTCCTGAATGTCTTCGCAGAGTCATAAAAGATAACTCGCAGTTTTGTTGTGGTAGATAGTAATGAGGCTTGGATACGTCTAGATTGTGCACCTCTTCCGGATGTCCCAATTTTCGATACTCTTCGATGAACTGCATGTATCTTTCATCAATTGAGGATTGCGGGTGAATGGTGTTTGTAGCCCACAAAGGTTTTGAACAGCTACCTGCTTAGAGGTTCCTAATGCTTTTGGATCTTCCGAGAATGGGAGTCGTAGGATGTATTTGCCGGTCATATCTCGAGTTACTGTATCTTTAAAGAACTTTTCATATTTTTGGTCCTCCCCTGCTAAATGACTGGTTGCCACTTGTGGAACCTCCTCTAATTCTCAAAAACACTCCAAATGTTCATCCAAGTGTGTGACCGCTCCACAAAACTTCACTTTACTGTTACTGGGTTGAATTTTTCCTAGAGCCATCTATCCCAAAACTGTGTCTTGCAAACATGGCAAGTGATTCGCCATAAATATCATTTTCTGTTTAATGATATGGCTACATAGTTCAGCACTCAACAGCAAATCGAAAACTTGTGGCTCGTTGAATCTTGGATCGGCGATGTGTGAGGTTTGGTGGCAGTGGCCACTCGGATGTATTTAGGTGTATGTCCGGATGTTTGCCGGTAATCTCCTTCAGCATAAACGCTTCGAATTCGATGCTGAATGTATTTACTCTAGATGAGAGCCTCAAGTGGATACGTTTTGATGATTGTGTAATGAATCGGCCCTACGCCACTGCCGATAATTAGTCAGTCGTTATTGACGTCGACGGTTCGGACCTCTAACCTCTCGCTGTTCCTGAACCGCTTTTTGTCAGCTGAAAGGAAGGTGAACGTGCATGTGCAAACTGACTTTAGATAGGAAGCCATATGGCAGCAGACTTTACTACCACACATGACCAGTAGTAGGCCGACTTTGCCGGCTAACTTACATAGCTCTTTTATCTGTCATCGGGATCGAAACAAAAGTAAAAGTATCCGCGAACGTTTAAAAAAATTAAAAATTTCCGCAAGGACTAAATTCCGTAACGCAAGCCGCACTGCTGCGAGTATCGTTTTGAAAAGTGTGGTGTCAACTGAGTCGTTCACACGTACCTCGGATCTTGAGGAAAAATTCAGGGGAATGGAAAATCCGGACAAAGGGCTGAGTACCTAACCTAAAATGCAGATCAACTTGCGGTGGGCATGGCGCATCGGACACCAAAGGATGCCTAGCCGAGGAAGGTGACATAGTGATGGATAAAGTTATAGAGGATATTTGGAAGTTAGCAAGTAAGTGGTATGATAAAATATTGGCAGTCGCCACCATTTTAAACTACATTCATCACCGACGTCGAAATGTAAGCAGAAAGGTACAAATTGACGGATTTTTGACACAAACGAACAGGGAGGTAGATTTCATGAGTGTTCCAAACTTTGGGCTGAGCAGCTCAATTTATTCTATGAAGTGAGACAAGGCAGCTTTGACAAAAAATATTGAAAGTAAAGCCATTTAATTTACTAGGCATAAATGAAACAAAAGTAACATCTTTACTTAAAGAAAAAAAAAGAATGATATTTTCTTAACCTGATCCCGACTCTCTGCATTTAATTTAATTTACCACAAGTGAGAAAATCACATTTAAATGGGGCAGGACACTTTCAATACCATCGAAACATATTTTTTTGCTCTGAATCCAATAGCCAGTGAAATTCCTGAAGATATTCGAACGACCAAATTGACATATTTGCCAATATGGCATGAACTGAATCATCACGAGCAAAGTGAATTGATTAATAAAACTCTAATCAAAAATGAAATTACCCATCGAGACTTTAAAAGCTATTCTCCGTCGATTTCTGCTGCTCATCAGTGATTTCGGTCGAAACACCTGAATCTGAAAATGAAGGACATGCTGCGCGATTACTTGATTCTGAAAAAGCAAGTCTTTGTGACGAGGTTTACACGGTCGATGGCGAAAATATTCTACAGCCGACAAAAGACGGACCAAAATTCATTAGAAGACATTTTTACGCAACAACACTCATAAGTAATAATAAATTTAAAAACAGTAACAGAATTAATAACGATTTTACTATGAAATTAAAATACAACTTATAAAAAGTAAATTAAAAGTTAATTAAGCAAATAGACATAGGCCAATTTCGAAGGTTCTAGAAAAGTAAAGAAATAGTAAAACAAAACGTCGTGTACGGAGGAATGTAAATGATAGGAAAAAATTTTAATGGAATTTTTATTTCCCTCTTTCCGTCAAAAAAAAGGTAACAGAAGATATTGAGACTTTAGATGTAATTGTTACGAGAATTTCCTACACATGCCTAAGAATACAGGAAGTGCATCTCAGTATCCACATACCGCAACAGGAACTTGCAATACAATACTCAATATCCTCGAACACTACCTAATTGATCCTGTTATCATTAGTAAAGTACGAACACAAACCTAGGCAACTTAGAAAAATGAACAAATAGTATCTAGCGTAAATGTGTTTTTTTTTGTAAATGAGTATTCGAAACTATGGGGCCCCTTTGATAGTCAAACAAGTTGATCTCAAAACAAGATATGAACGAATTGAAGTGAATCTCGAGAAACTTTGTATCTTAACCGGTTTCAACATCATCCAAAAGAACCACTCTCACTCGAATACACCTCTGAGTAAAAGAACAAATGAAATTCTTCAAACAATAAATGAAGCTTTACGACAACTGCATTAATAAATTCATCGACTTAATAAACAAGAAGCTTAAATATTAAAGAAAAATCCAAATAGAGAACTGTTAATGCAACGGAGACATTGCAACTAAACTTAAACAAATGAAAGGTTAACCCTGTAAGAATGGAATCAATTTATCCCTTTCGTCCTTAAAATTTTTTTTTCTACGGAAAAGAAATCGAACTGTTTTAACTGAAACTATCTAGTACTTTAATTACGTTCTTATTACTAAGAAGCGTGTTTCGTGAAAAAGCGTTAATATTTAGGGTGCACGCATTTGCTAAGAAAACATTAGATTTAAGGAATATTTATTATTAAATTATTACCGAAATATACTAACAAGAGGTTAAACAAGACATTTTCGAGAGAATCTCTATATTTGCGCGGTTGAATCGAAACATTCAAACTAACTTAATTCACTTTTAAAACCCAAAAATTAGAAACACTTAAAATGTCCCCCTTCATCGAAATTAAAATTTTTGCGTGTGTTGCTAAATATGGATTGAATTGAATAAATTTTAAATAAAAAAATCTATTGTACAAATTTAGTTTATACAACGTTGTTGCGAATTATACAAGAGAAAGGAAATTTAAAACTAAATTGATTTTGAACGTTAGGATGTTTAAAAGTATTTACATATATACCTATATACAAAAACAAAACATATTATTAAAACTATTAAGAAATTAGACAAAAACCTAAAAGCCATCAACTATCCCGAAGGAAACGGCCATTATCTTAGTATTTTCAAGTAGAATAAAATTAACTGTGTTTGAATTGATATTACTATTGAATGAATCATAACGTAAAATAATATATTTCTTAAGAAATTGGAAAAAAAATATAACATGAATTGCTAAACAAATCTCGACTTTCTTTCCAGCTTACCTTTCTCTTCCGGCAGGAATGGCAGCGAACGGTAAGTATGCCGTTACAAGGGTAGGGTTCTAGGAATCCGCGGATGGCCGGTTTCGCGTCGCGGTCGGTACACGGTACCATAAGTTGTGTTGCGTTTTCATTAGAGTTTTTAGATTCGAGGATATTTTTCGGTACCGCGTCGGTGATACTCGGGAACGCGGAATTATAAACATTTTGGTTGTTGTCTGGATGAGTTTAAGAAATACGGAATAAAGTATGGATAGGTTTCTCTTCCGTATGTTAATGTTTTCGACGCGTTGGTACAACGGGCATGTGAATCGGTGGCTGAATTTTTGTATTCCGGACTTAGTCTACTCGTACAAGACCCGCGACCGAACTCCTCTCCGAACTAGCTAGCTAGCCAGCAGCCACCTCGGAGTAGACTAGGGGTGTCCGGACTTGTTGATCTGTAGGGTGCAGTCCGTTGTTACGTCCCAAGACTTCACGTCTAGAACCGATGAGAGGTCGGTTCCGATTTCGTTCGAGTGAAGTGAAGCGAGAAAATCATTACAATTACCGCTGGCAATTTCCAACACTTACAATTTCTTACGTGCTCATTGATCCGTTCAGCTTCAGTTTCTTGCACATTCGCTCAGAGATAAAACTGAGCTGAGACCCTGTGTCCAACAATACTCCCGCTGGAATTGCATCTCCATTTATGCCGGTCAGATTGACAACAGCAGTGCCATGAAGCACAATTGGTAAGGTTCTCCGGTGATGTATTTGGTGAGATGGCCTTTTCTTCTACATGTAACGTTGTATGATGCCTCTACACACTTGAAGCAGCCTCTAGTCGAACAATTCTTGGAACTATGTCCGGGTGCCAAGCAATTGCAACAAAGTTGTTTTTTCGCTATAAGATTTCTTCTTGCTGAAACTTCCATCGCTAAAAACTTGTCGCATTTATTTAGATTGTGGCTTCCACTACATAGTAAGCAGCTTCGATTTTTTGTTTCAGCTACTGTCATTATTAACTTATTAGAGCTGTCATGTTTCGTTTGTGTTCGGGAACCCTTGTTACGTAGTGCTTCAAGCGCTTGAAATCTCAATTCCAAGAAATTCAGCAACTGTTCCAGTGTTGGTATCTCCTTATGGTGTTGTAACGTTTGTTCGAATAGAATATGAGTGTTTCTGTCCAGCTTTTTGATTAGAATTGCTACCAATATTGCATCCCAATGCTGAATAGGAATCTTAAGAATACTCAATGCCCTAATGCACCCTGGTGTAGTATCATGGAGTGATTTCAATTCTTGTGCCGCTTCACCGTTGACTGGTTTTTGTGACAGCAATTTGTTGAGCGTTGCATTCACTAACGCTCATTATTGCATTGGCATATGACGAATGAGACCTTCTGCCTCAACCGTCAAATTGGTTTTAGGAATCAAAGTTTTTGGGCCGGACCCAGCGTGCTGTTGTCGATTAGTTGGACATATAAGTCAGGGAACTTTTGCCAGGAGAGATATCTTCCATAGAATTTAGGAAGCTGAATTCGAGGAAGCTTTACCGTCTGGGTCGTTCCCTCAGATTCCGAAACCGCCTGTAATAGTCTGAGTTGCACCTTTTCAACCCATATTTCAGTGCTTTCGAAGACTTCTGGGTTGTAGTTTTCTGGAACATCACCGCTTTCCAAGATTTCCAAGTGCTTCTTGATGGCATCTAACTAAGCCGAGTTGAATTCCCTGGGCGACTCCGTCTCTAAGCTTCCTTCCGTTCTTTGCAGGAGTTGACGGAGAGTAGCAAGCATGATGCTTTCGCATCTTGTTGAATTGGCGGCACCTTTGCTATCAGCGGTTGAATGTTTTTCTGTAATAGACGCTAGACTACTTGAGTCTGCCTTTGTATAGCTTCCAAGATTTTGTCAACCACGACTTTGACTTGCTCAAAGTAATTATTCTTGGAATAATTTACCTGAGCAACTTCCAAAACGTTTTGCAGAGTCGCAAGGGGAATGCTGGCTGACAGGAATACTCTTGGAGGCTAGCATTCTTTGGGGAGTTCCGTCCCCACGTACCCGAGGAAATTCCCGCAGTGGGAATGCCGGTCGGCAGGACCACTCTTGGAGGCTAGCATTCTTTGGGGAGCGACGCCCCCACGGACCCGAGGATATGGCGGGTGCCGTGAGGCTCCCTCCTGGGATGACAGGTAACGATCCGAACTGAATCTGGACTACGCCTTGGACAACGAACTGGAATTCACGCTTTGGGCTGGCGGATATGATAGTTTGGACCTAGTTGCTTTGCACGGTAGCACCGAGGTGACACTCGAGTTTGAACGGCTCCAATTCAACTATCATACCGTCTCCGTCGCGGTAAAATTTTGGCAGGTCTCGGAGTACGTTCGAAGTTCGCACCATTGGGTTGTTGGTGTAGGTTCGGTTGAGACGGAGTCTCGATTAGCGCTGGTCTGGCTCTGAGCACTTGTCACCATAAGAGTTTGTGCCAACCCTGGCATGGCCTCCCTGCTCTGCAAAGATTACCATGGGACCAAAAAGGCGACTGCACACACGAACGGAGATAGCGACTTCGAGGGGGGATCCAATAAAAATGGCCAACCAAAAACATATAAAAAATATCAAAAAAACCCAAAAAAAGAAATAAAAAATAATAACGACGCAACCAGCGATAGCGGCCACGATGTTAACAGCACATCGGGAGCGGTATTAACGACGACAAAATCGACGATTAATACAAAGACAATGAAGACGGACCAGACAGACAGTCTGGTCCAGACTGAGATTCCTGGGGAGTTCGGGCGCAGCAAAACAATGCTGCGAACGCCAGAGCATCCTATGAAGGAAAAGCGGGAAACTCTGCAGGACGCGCCAGATGTTCGAGCGGTGTAGGAAAATATAAAGAACATCGAAAATTCGATGGTCACTGCGGCGATCGCTACCGAAGTGATTGAAGCAAGAGCCGTCAATCCCGAATTAGTAAAGAGCCATCCTGAAGTCAACGAGGAGATTACGGCAGGAAAAGAAACGAGTGACCTAGCAATTAAAGCGACGATGTATGATTTCAACGCCAACGTCGAAAAGGTGGCGGAAGTATTGTATTCGGAAACAGAAGCCGATAACCTCTCCAAGAACGATGGCGACAAAGTACAATTGCCGCCCAGCGACATGAAGAAGAAAGGCTATTCCGAAAAGCGGGAGTTGTTCTAAAAAGAATACAATCTGCATGCAACTCGCCAAAAATCACCAAAGCAGTAAGGATTGGGCTCCTTGAACTAGAGGACCTCCTAAACTCCATAGGGCATTATCGGAGGAGCTAGTTGAAGGCCAAAGAAAAGCAAAAGGCTGAAGAATCTACAGGGCACGCACAGACACCTCCACAATTAAAAATTAATAAAAGAATGGCGTCCAGCCTAATCGAAGGAGATCGGGATAAAAGAAGGAAGCAAGAGGCACTTGATGAGCGCGGAACACCAGATCAGGGGTTCCAGACAGTGCTTGCAAAAGGAGCGAACAAAACCGCAAAGAAACTCCTTCAAAAAAAGCCAGAAAGTAAAGATCCGATGCAAAACAGGAGAGAAAGAAGCCCCGACGAAGACCCCGGCAGCAGGCATTGCTCATAAAACCCCAAGATGGTCGATCCTACGCGGAGGTCCTGCGGGACATCAGGGAGAACATAAGGCACGAAGACACTAACACTGCTATTAAAGCAGTACGACCAACGCGGTCGGGCCACATACTGGTCGAATTTGAAGCAGAGGCCGAGCATAGGGAAGCATTCAGCGACGAATCGAAGCCATCAGTGACGTACCTGGGGCTACTGATCGACTCGAAGATGAGTTTCTCTGAGCAAATCAGGGCAACGGCTGTGAAGGCTTCTTCGGGAATATTGGCTCTGAGTCGACTTATGGCCAACGTAGGGGGACCCAGCCCATCAAGAAGACGCCTCTTGATGAGTGCTGTAGGGTAAGTGCTACTGTACGGAGCAGAGGTATGGGGCGACGCTCTCAGCAAGGAGGTATACCGAAAACGTTTGGCACAGGTACAGAGAAGAGGAGCACTGAGGATTGCATCTTCGTATCCAACAGTCTCCGACTCGGCGGTGAGAGTTATTGCACGCGTGATACCTGTCGCCATCCTTGCTAGAGAGCGCCGCGCTATTTACCTGCGCCGAAACGAGGATGCGAGGGAGATGGTTGTCTGCGAGGAGAGACAGCGCTCCCTCAACGATTGGCAGCAGTCTTGGGTCAGTTGCACGAAGGGAAGGTGGACTGCGCGCCTCATCCCGGATGTGAGACCGTGGCTAAATCGAAGGCATGGTGAGACTGACTTCTATCTGACCCAGCTTTTGAGCGGGCATGGATGTTTTCAGTTTTACCTGCACCAGATTGGTAAGTCACGGTCCTCCGATTGTCGGTTTTGCCCAGGAGAGGAGGACAATGCGTGTCACACATTTTTTGCGTGTACAGGGTGGGTTAGGCTACGAAGGGAACTCTACAGGGACAGGGGAGAGCTCACCCCGGATAATGTAGTTGCGGTGATGCTCGAATCGGTTGACAAATGGAACCAGGTGGTACATTATGCTCAGACAGTCCTAAAATATAAAAGGGACTCACAGCAGCCGGGGGCGTTGGGGCTGGGAGATAGCTCTTCTGGCACTTCCTCTTCCCCTCTCCCCTCCCGCTAGGAAAGAAATCCCCCAGCTTGAAGGCGCCTCACGGCGTAACAAAACGAGACCTGGCCCGAAGTAATGTGTCAAACGGTTCCAGGCTTGGTTCTCAGGTTGACATGGGAGGTGTTTAGTGGGGAGTCCAGTCGCCTTCTTGTGGGCATGAGAGTCCCACACTCTGTGCGTAAATGGCATTCACCTCCCTAACACAAAAAAAAAAAAATAGAAAAATTCCATCGTTGATTTGAAATTTCTCGAAGAGTGTTGATAGTTCTTCTCCCTTGCATCCAAATAGTTCGTTGGCTTCCTTGCTTCTGGATCCTTTTTGAAGTTGCGATGGATTCTTTCGATATCTTGTCCGATCTCCAGCTGTTGTTGCAGGATAGCATCCATAACTGGGGTCACCAAAATGTTAAGTTCCTTATGATCACTTAAGTTTCTTATGAATTTGTAAAAATTGTCGAGTCACAAGGTATAGTTTCATTGGATCCTGTGCTAGATCCTCTATCTAATGGTTACCAACTGTTAACTAGATCCTATATCTAGTCTGATGTCAAGTGATCCAAAATGTAGAAGTTACAAGTCCCTATGCCCTGTGCTGTAGAACGCCCGCTATGGTGCACTAGATCCTGTATCTAGTGTGATACCAATGATAACTCCGAAAAGACAAGTTGACTTTGAATCCGATGTCACTAAAGTTGAAAGATCACCAGAGTACAAATCGTATGTTGAAGACAGTAAGTAAGTATTGTACCTATTGATTTGAAAAACTGAAGACGCTTTAATTGTTCGAACTCAACTGACTTTTACTCATATTTTTTTGTTTATTCTAACATTGCAGTGTAGGAAAATTCTAAAAATTTCATTCCAACGTTAAATTCTCACGTTATTCCTCATCATAGTCATAGCAATTGCATGTGCTTATCATTTTCCAAATTGTGAATTAGCAAGATGCATTCTAGACGAGAATTCATCTTGCATGGGAATTTACCTTGAGACAAAGAATTTGTTTGAGCTTCGAAGTGAAGTTTTGTTATGGAAACAACAATGTGAGGACAAGAACATAAACGTAATATGATTCAAATAGTTTGAAATTTGAATACTTGGAAATTATTTTGAGCGTCGAGACTTATGTTATAATTAGATTAAATCTGCTTGAACAGATATCGTCATTTTTTGGGGCTGTTAAAAGCAAACTGAAAGTAGCTTTCATGATTGGCACATCGTCATGTAGGAAAGATTTTGTCAATACATAACATTGCCGGACATACGAAAACAGCTTTTTTGCATTCATTCACGTCAAAGAATGTCAAAAATGGGTTTTCAAAATCAGACATCTAGCCCTTTAATAGACTTCATATTAACAATTTGCCCCAATTGATGTGTTTGAACCAGGTTTCATATATGATGACTTAACGGAAAATGCCAATGAAAATGCACAAAGGATGGATCCTATGAACATTGCACATGGCTCATTGCAACAAAATGAGCGCTTGAACGATATCAAACGGAAAGTTGATCTTCTTGGAGAGGCTTTGCAAGAAATAATACCATCATTTTGTACGGTTATACCCCCGAAATAATAAGACTTCACCGAAAAAAAGTTAATGAATACAAAGAACCCCGATTGAAGAAACGAAGAGAGAAAGGTATATCGAGAGTGCACACAGAAATTCAAAGTCAAAGTCAAAAGCGCTTTATTCAATACAAATAATTATGAATTTTCAAAGAATCTAAAGCAAATTCCAAACAATTAAAATCCTTAAACTTAATGGGCCAAATGGCTCTCTAATTTTATACGTTATAAATCAAAAACTTTTGATAAAAAAAAGTATCGAATTCAAATTAATTAAAATTATTACAAATTTTATGATTCAATTTGAAAAAGGAGAAAAAACCAACCAACACTTTTCAAAAATTACTTATAATTTTAACACAACAGTGAACTTTTATCCTAAACTTAATATGTTATAGGCTAATTTCAATAAAATTAAATCAAAAATTTCATCTTATATTAAAAAATACTATCACAATATTCCTAACCAAACGTTAAACCTTATCTCTGAACCTAATATGATAAACATAACATATACCTATCCTTAATATTGAAATCTATCCCTAATTTTTAACACAAAAAAATGTCAAAAACACAAAATGTAGCAAGCTGAAACTCAAAACTATACAACGGAAAACACAAAACAAAACAAAAATAACCACGAATAATTTAGACATTGTCATTCAGCCACCAATAGCTAGATTGCTCCGTCCCAGCTCGACCAGCTTCAACGAATCTAGCAAATGAGTATATGTCCATTGGAATTGTTGGTCTCGTGAACTCTAATTTGGAGGATATTTATCTTCTTATCGGTGATATAAGTTATATATGATTGGGACAACGCCAGAATTAAAAACAAATCGATTCATGTCCAAATAAATGAATACTTCTGGGGGACCGAAGCCAGTAGCAAGACAAGTCTCAATATGCCCGTCTGTAGGGTGGAACCGATGTTAAATCCAGGGGTTTTCGCTCACAGTTACAGATCTTGCGTTATGATTCCGAAGAAGCCTCAATATGACGATATCGACGCTCGTCACTTTTTTTTTCCTAGAACAAAATGTGTAATTTGCACATACTGAACAAATATTTTGCATGCACATTGATTTGTATAAAATTCCCACATTTTGTTCTTGGAAAGTTTTTGCAAAAAACTTTTCAATTTTTGATCAGTTAATTCAATGTAAATAATTTAGATCTAACAAACGTAGCTTAAATCAACTCGGTACGTTAAGTAGTTTCCGAGATTTACTACATTTTTCAACGAAAACATGCTATTTTGTTTGAATTTAATAACTTTTGCAACAAACTTTTTGCAAAATGTAATGAATTGCTTCAATAGCCAAAGATTCATTCTGACTTCAAGCTAAAAAATTTTTGCAAATATTCGTAAAGTTTCTGAGGTGAACGGCTGTAAAGTTTACCCAAATTTGTAGTTTTACTGGGGGCTGCGCCTTAAGTAGATTTCCTGCTTATAAAATTTGAGAAAAAGAAATGTGTTGTTCACTACGCGCCCAAGGTAATCTTAAAACACAGTTTGATGAATTTCTAAGTACCCTATATTAGAAAAAAGCCAGGCTCTACACCTTTGTGTTTCTTGTTGTACATTTGCCAAGGCCAAAGTTTTCGAAAGGGAGATCTCGAGCACCAACACTTTACTCTTTTCGTGTAAACATAAATCCTTATAATTTCAATAGAAAGAAATATTGCGAAATAATTTTTAAATGTTTATTTCTATTTGATTTTAAATAGAAATAAATATTATTTAAACATTTATCAAATAATTCTAGTAATATTTCGTAACATTCTCAAGAATAACATAGGATTTATTAGTATGACATAAAGTTTCTTTTGTGTGATTTATGATAGAAGTGAATTGAAAGACTAATTTTGTGATTCCTAGATTTGACCATTAATAAATAGTGTTAAAATGTAACACCTGCATTTGTTTTATTGATATCATCATAATGTCAATGTGCCCCGATGGAAGGACAGATTGATATAAATTCCACTTTTTATTCAGATCACAATTTCTTTTTTATTATTACTTTATTTTAGTTTTTTTTTGCATTAGTATTATGATCTTAGGTTGTTATCCTATGACTAAGCCCAAATTTTGAAAATTCGAACCATTTTTCTTCTTCTTCTTCTTCTTAGCAATACAGCCCCCTTCGGACCTTCGCTTCCTGCAAACAGCGCCTCCAATTGTCTCGGTCCGTTGACCGCGTCCTCCAATTCCGAAATCCGAGCAGCGATGAACTGTCTTCGTCGACCGAGTCAGACCAGCGTTTACTCGGTTTCCCTACTGACCGCCGGCCTTCAGTTCTCCCAACGAATACCTTTTTGGGTATCCGTTGTTCGTCCATACGATTCATGTCTCCAGCCTATTGCAGCTTCCGCAGTCTTGCAATCCTTGAGACCTCCAGTTCGTCAAAAATTTCATACAGCTCATTGTTGTATCGAATTCGCCATTGGTCCCCGCCCAGCTTCGCTCCGGTCATTCGCCTCAGGACCCGTCGCTCAAAGGCGTTCAATATATTTGCGGATGCTAGGATTAGGATCCATGTTTCACACCCATAGCATAATACAGGTCTTATCACAGATTTGTACACTTGGAGCTTTGTTTTCCTGTGTATGCAGCTAGACTATTTGCGAGCTGTATTCTTCGGCGTATTTCATCTGTTTCATTGCCCGTTTGCGTTATTATGCGCCTAAATACACAAATTCGCTAACATTCTCGATGCTGTATTCGCCAAGTGTGATATTTTGTGTATTTGAGGTATTTTTCCTCGACTGTGTCATGAGCTTTGTTTTATTTTCGTTGATTTGTACCCCTACTAGTTTTGCTTCGCTGTCGAGTTTTAGGCAGAGTTCTTTGGCACTTGTTAATGACCGTGACAGAATGTTGATGTCGTCCGCATACCATTTTTTATATCAAATATAATTAAATGAATTTTCCCACATCAATCTGCCCCATCTCCTCGTACACATAGAATATTTTTTGGAGAAAATGTGAAATTCGGAAATCATACTATTAACAAAGTTGAGTAAATTTCGGATTCTAAGGTATTTGTCCTTGTCCTTGTTCATCGCTGCTCGGATTTCGAAATTGGAGGACGCGGTTAATGGACCGAGACAGTTGGAGGCGCCGTTTCCAGGAAGCGAAGGTCCGAGAGGGGCTGTAGTGCTACAAAGAAGAAGATATATATATATATATATATATATATATATATATATATATATATATATATATATATATATGTATATATATATATATATATATATATATATATATATATATATATATATATATATATATATATATATATATATATATATATATATATATACGAGTATATATATATATATATATATACGAGTATATATATATATATATATATATATATATATATATATATATATATATATATATATATATATATATATATATATATATATTGTTACATGTACAAATAATTCTGCGAGCTATTGTCGCAATTGTTTTCACAACAATGAAGAACACGAATTCACTCGAAACCCCGAGAACCCAACAAGCATGATCAACATCTGCGAGTGACGTCACTCCATTCATGAATTTGCTCGAACCTACCAGGTACCTCTCGGTCGAACATTCGCCCATGTGCGAGAAATGGGTGAATAGGTAGAGACCCTATATAAAGGCGAGCTGAATGAATGGGGGAATCATTCATTCGACCGCGATAGAAAACTGCGATATAGTGGATATAGTAAAGACAATTGATTGTTTGAGTGCAAAGTGATTTTCGTAATAGTGAAGTGATTTAGAAGACAATTGCGATAAGAAATTTATGGACAAGTGTTAGAATTTTAATAGTGAAAATTAAAATTAGTGAAAGTGTTAACTGATTATTGTGCATTTTATTTAATTAAATAAACACTTTTTAACTTAAATTAAAAGACATTGCGTTTTCACTTTCCCGGAACATTAAAATTATTGGCCGCGAACCAATAACACGCGACAGTGGTGTCGAGAAGTGAGATAGAAAATTTCGAAAAGTGAAAACATTTAAACATTTTTAAACTGCACAGTTGTGAAATCTAACGTAAAAACTGTTGAAAAAAAAAAAAACAAAAAGCTAATACAATAAAAATGCCACGAAACTTGCATCTAAGAATCAATGAATTGACCATGTCGGAGCTCAAGGAAGAGTTAGAACAGCGAAATCTGGCTACGCAAGGTACAAAGGCCACATTGATTGCACGCTTGCGCGACGCGATCGAATCGGAAGGTGTGAATCTGGATTCGGGTGAGTTCTCAGATGCGGAAAAAGGTGCAGAAGGTGGAGAAGTAGAAACACCAAGATCAAAGGAGCCAGAAAATGCGCTAATGCAAATGTTAATGCTGATGTCATCGAGTCTGACTGCGAAGCTAGATGAACAATCAGCGAAGCTAAATGAACAGTCATCCAGTCTGACTGCGAAGCTAGATGAACAATCAGCGAAGCTCAATGAACAATCATCGAATTTAACAGCGAAGTTAAATGAACAATCAACGAAGCTAAGCGAACAATCAGCGCAGCTAAATGAACAGACATCCAGTTTAGCTGCGAAGCTAAACGAACAATCAGCGAAGCTGGACCAACAAGCGATCGAAATCAAGGCAGACATCACACAGAAGCTGGAGAAACAGTCAACCGAAATAAAAGCGGAGCTCGGTCATCTGAACAAACAAATTAAAGGCGTCGAGGAAAAGGTTGACCAGGTCGAGGAAAAGGTTTATCAGGTCGAGGAGAGAATTAACCATGAGATCAGCCAGGTCGAGGGGAGAATAAACCATGATATCAGCCAGGTAGAGGAGAGAATCAACCATGAGATGGGAAACATGAAAAAGGAATTGGAAGCAGCAAAGGCAGTAGTAACCTCTTCACCAGCCTCGCTTATAACCGCAGCGCAAAGCACATCCAGAAATGTCCAAGCACCAATATTCGATGGGCAAACGGTCTGGAGTATTTACAAGACCCAGTTTGAAGCTGCCGCAAGGGCGAATCGCTGGAATGACCAGGAACGAGCAACTGCATTGATTCTTGCTCTAAGAGGCCCAGCTGCCGAGCTTTTGCAGACCATCCCCGATGAATTGCACTCAAACCCGAATGCTATAATGAATGCGCTCGACATGCGTTATGGAGACGGTCATCTAAAGCAGATTTATCGGTCACAGCTAAGGCATCGGGTGCAGAAGTCTGGTGAAACCCTACAACAGCTAGCCCAAGACATTGAGCGACTAGCACTTTTGGCTTACCCGGCCTACGACCCAGAACATCGAGATGATGCAGCGACAGAAGCATTCATCAGCGCACTAAAGGACCCGGAATTGCAACAAGCCGTGCGTTTAGCCCAAAAGCAAATGGTTAAGGACGCATTGGCTTACAGTCTGAACTTTGAGGCAGCGAAAAATGTGACTCGTACCACTGCCCGGGTTCGTGAGGTAGTGACAGACGAGTGCAGGTGTGAACGCGTGGAAATTGAGCGAGACCCGCATGTAAATGGTGCGCCTAGATGCTGGAATTGCGGAGAGAAGGGGCACTTGCAAAGAGACTGCAAGAAGCGAAGAAAACCGAGCTATTGTCCAGGGTGTGCAGCTAGGAGGAGATCCAGACCGAGTCAGGAGCCCAGAATGGAAGCCCTTCAAACAGAGGGGTCGGGAAACATGTAAGAGCCAACTTCGTGGGGCAGAGGTTGGCTAGGAGGATCGACGTCCCCAGCACCACCATCACCGTGTCAAGACTACATCGTGGAGAAGCAGACTTATGCCTTCCGGGTCAAATTGACGGAGAACACTGCACCATAACAATCGACACTGGTGCAACCCGATCGATTATCCGACCAGACCTAGTTAGACAGCAACAACTTCACAAGGGCAGAATTTTCTCACTACGGACAGCTACGGGAGAAACTGCACCTGTTCATGGAGAGGTCAACCTCCAGATACAGTTGGGAGACCTTGTGTTCCGACATAATTTTCTTGTCGCGAACATTATGGATGACTGCATTCTCGGAATGGATTTTCTGCGACCACATGGAATCACGTTGGACTTGGGAAAACGTGTCTTGAAATGGCAGAATGTCGAAGTACTGATGGAGGATCCCAGCGTTCAAATCCCCAAGATGAATGTAGTGGCATGTACTGACACTGATGTACCGAATTCTTCCGAAAGCATTGTATGGGCCAAGCTTGATGGTGATTCTGGAGACCACCGATCTTATCTGATAGAGCCAACGAAGACATCCGCATTGCGCAGTTTGATTGTAGGACGAAGCCTTGTAAGATCTTTAAGGAACGGATATGTGCCGGTTAGAGTCCTTAACACCGCAGACTCAACCACGAGCATCAAAGCGGGAGAAGTCATCGGCAGCTGCCAGCCTGTTTCCACCATCACCTCTTTGGAAGCTACTCACAACCATCATTGGAAAAGGAGGCAAGACACAGAAAAAGCCAGGGAATCCACGTCTGCAATATTGAAGCAAGTCAAATTGCCGGTGCAGCTATTCAAACGAGCCTCTGATCTGGTCACCAAGTACAGTGACATCTTCTCAACAAGCCCGGATGACCAAGGCCGAACGAGTTTGGTAACTCACGTTATAGACACACAGGGAGCCAAGCCGATTCGACAAGCACCGAGACGTCTCCCTATAGCCAAACAAGGAGAAGTGAGCGCGCTGATCTCGGACATGGAAAACAAGGCGTTATTGAACCTTCTGTCAGTCCATGGGCCGCGCCTGTAGTTCTAGTCAAGAAAAAGGATGGTAGCACTCGTTTTTGTGTCGACTATAGGCAGCTTAACGACGTCACTAAGAAAGATAGTTACCCACTCCCACGCATCGATGACATCATGGACACTTTAGCCGACGCAAAATGGTTTTCTACACTCGATCTCAAGAGTGGCTACTGGCAGGTAGAAATTGACAAGAAGGACCGAGAGAAGACCGCATTTTCAGTTGGGACCGGATTGTGGCAATTCGTTGTGATGCCGTTTGGGCTTTGCAATGCTCCAGCCACTTTCGAACGCTTGATGGAATATGTGCTACGTGGTCTAACCTGGAAAACCTGCTTGGTATACCTAGATGACATCATCGTCATCGGTAGAACGTTCGAAGAGCATGTGCGGAACTTCGAAGAGGTTTTCTCCCGATCACGACTGGCAAATTTGAAACTTAGTCCCGACAAGTGTACTCTTTTCGCAGATGAAGTAAAATACCTGGGACACGTCGTATCAGCAGAAGGGGTCAAAGCAGACCCTGAGAAAATTGAAGCCGTGCAAAGCTGGCCAACACCAAACAACAAGCGCCAACTACGAAGTTTTCTGGGTCTGGCGACCTACTATCGAAGATTCGTCAAAGACTTTGCCAAAATAGCTAAGTGTCTCCATCAGCTAACCGAGAAAAATCGTCCGTATGTCTGGAATGAACAATGCCAGACAGCCTTTGAGACCCTGAAGGAAAAGCTGTGTGAATCACCCGTGCTGGCGTATCCGAAACCCGGAAAAATGTTTGTAGTTGACACCGATGCAAGCAACGGCGGTATTGGAGCTGTACTCTCCCAGCAGATCAATGGCGAAGAAAGAGTCCTCTCTTATTACAGTCGAGTTCTCTCAAAAAGTGAGAGGAACTACTGTGTGACCAGGAAGGAGCTATTGGCTATAATAGAGGCCACCAAGCAGTTCCACAAGTATCTATATGGCCAGAAATTTGTTCTTCGCACGGACCATGCATCACTGAGATGGTTGCTCAACTTCAAAAACCCCGAGGGACAAGTTGCGAGATGGATCGAAAGATTGCAGTCATACGACTACGAAATTGTTCATCGGAAGGGCGGAGTTCATGGAAATGCTGACGCCCTATCCCGCCGTCCATGTCCCGCTAACTGCAAGCATTGCCGACGGATTGAGGAAAAGGAACCGCTCGTTGATCTGCGATTGATAACGGCGGAATTCGATGAAGGTTGGTCATCGGAGGAGATTCGAAACGCCCAGTTAGCCGATGAAGACATCGGACCATTGCTCGTATGGAAGGAGACGACTGGGCGACCTGAGTGGAAAGACGTTTCAATGCATGGCGCAACCCTGAAAAGCTATTGGGCACAATGGAACTCCCTTCAGGTGGAGGGTGGCGTACTTAAGCGGAAATGGGAAACGGCGGATGGTAGCTCCTATAGGATGCAAACTATACTTCCCAAAAGCCGAATCCACGATGTGGTTAAGGAAATGCATGAAGGATCCTCGGGAGGCCACCTTGGTGTTAACAAGACCTTAGCGAAATTGCGGGAACGGTTCTACTGGCTCCCCGCTCGAGAAGACGTAGAGGACTGGTGTCGCAGATGCACAATTTGCGCTTCCGTCAAAGGCCCAAAGCGACGACTGAGAGGACAAATGCAAACCTATAACGTAGGCGTGCCATTCGAAAGGATTGCTGTTGACATCGCAGGACCCTTTCCTGAATCCGATTGGGGAAATCGATATACGCTGGTTGTAGCCGATTATTTCAGCAAGTGGCCCGAGGTCTACCCCATTCCCAACCAGGAAGCAACTACCGTAGCTGAACAGCTAGTGTTAAATTGGGTCAGTAGGTACGGCGTACCCTGCGAATTACATTCGGATCAAGGCCGAAACTTTGAGTCACTAGTTTTTGGCGAAATGTGCGAGCTGCTCGGAATACGGAAAACGAGGACAACACCGCTGCATCCCCAATCCGATGGAATGGTCGAACGTTTCAACGGCACGCTCAATAAACACCTTGCCAAGATGGTTGACGAGAACCAAAGGGACTGGGACCTACATATCCCACTATTTTTGATGGCGTACAGAGCTGCCGAACATGCATCAACGGGCCAAGCCCCAACCAAAGTCATTTTTGGAAAGACTATTCGTCTGCCAGCTGATATAAAGTTTGGAACACCCCCCGAGAAACCCCAAACGATCTCGGAGTACGCAAGTGATCTAAGACAACGGTTGAACCAGATACATCGGACAGTGCGAAAATACCTCGAATCGGCTACTGACCGCATGAAGACCAGGTATGATCTAAAGGCTAATTCTACTGGCTTCCAGCAGGATGACTTGGTGTGGCTATATAACCCGCAACGGCGAAAAGGTAGGTCTCCAAAGTTGCAACATAACTGGGAGGGACCATACCGAGTCACAAAGCGAATCAACGACGTCGTATATCGCATACAGGAACACCGTAAACCGAGAGCCAAAATGAAAATCGTGCATCTAGACCGTCTTGCCCCATATTACATCCAGAAGAATTGACTACAACTGGCGACACATCTTTTCGGGGCGAAAAGAACTGAGGTGGGGGCAGTGTTACATGTACAAATAATTCTGCGAGCTATTGTCGCAATTGTTTTCACAACAATGAAGAACACGAATTCACTCGAAACCCCGAGAACCCAACAAGCATGATCAACATCTGCGAGTGACGTCACTCCATTCATGAATTTGCTCGAACCTACCAGGTACCTCTCGGTCGAACATTCGCCCATGTGCGAGAAATGGGTGAATAGGTAGAGACCCTATATAAAGGCGAGCTGAATGAATGGGGGAATCATTCATTCGACCGCGATAGAAAACTGCGATATAGTGGATATAGTAAAGACAATTGATTGTTTGAGTGCAAAGTGATTTTCGTAATAGTGAAGTGATTTAGAAGACAATTGCGATAAGAAATTTATGGACAAGTGTTAGAATTTTAATAGTGAAAATTAAAATTAGTGAAAGTGTTAACTGATTATTGTGCATTTTATTTAATTAAATAAACACTTTTTAACTTAAATTAAAAGACATTGCGTTTTCACTTTCCCGGAACATTAAAATTATTGGCCGCGAACCAATAACACGCGACAGTGGTGTCGAGAAGTGAGATAGAAAATTTCGAAAAGTGAAAACATTTAAACATTTTTAAACTGCACAGTTGTGAAATCTAACGTAAAAACTGTTGAAAAAAAAAAAAACAAAAAGCTAATACAATAAAAATGCCACGAAACTTGCATCTAAGAATCAATGAATTGACCATGTCGGAGCTCAAGGAAGAGTTAGAACAGCGAAATCTGGCTACGCAAGGTACAAAGGCCACATTGATTGCACGCTTGCGCGACGCGATCGAATCGGAAGGTGTGAATCTGGATTCGGGTGAGTTCTCAGATGCGGAAAAAGGTGCAGAAGGTGGAGAAGTAGAAACACCAAGATCAAAGGAGCCAGAAAATGCGCTAATGCAAATGTTAATGCTGATGTCATCGAGTCTGACTGCGAAGCTAGATGAACAATTAGCGAAGCTAAATGAACAGTCATCCAGTCTGACTGCGAAGCTAGATGAACAATCAGCGAAGCTCAATGAACAATCATCGAATTTAACAGCGAAGTTAAATGAACAATCAACGAAGCTAAGCGAACAATCAGCGCAGCTAAATGAACAGACATCCAGTTTAGCTGCGAAGCTAAACGAACAATCAGCGAAGCTGGACCAACAAGCGATCGAAATCAAGGCAGACATCACACAGAAGCTGGAGAAACAGTCAACCGAAATAAAAGCGGAGCTCGGTCATCTGAACAAACAAATTAAAGGCGTCGAGGAAAAGGTTGACCAGGTCGAGGAAAAGGTTTATCAGGTCGAGGAGAGAATTAACCATGAGATCAGCCAGGTCGAGGGGAGAATAAACCATGATATCAGCCAGGTAGAGGAGAGAATCAACCATGAGATGGGAAACATGAAAAAGGAATTGGAAGCAGCAAAGGCAGTAGTAACCTCTTCACCAGCCTCGCTTATAACCGCAGCGCAAAGCACATCCAGAAATGTCCAAGCACCAATATTCGATGGGCAAACGGTCTGGAATATTTACAAGACCCAGTTTGAAGCTGCCGCAAGGGCGAATCGCTGGAATGACCAGGAACGAGCAACTGCATTGATTCTTGCTCTAAGAGGCCCAGCTGCCGAGCTTTTGCAGACCATCCCCGATGAATTGCACTCAAACCCGAATGCTATAATGAATGCGCTCGACATGCGTTATGGAGACGGTCATCTAAAGCAGATTTATCGGTCACAGCTAAGGCATCGGGTGCAGAAGTCTGGTGAAACCCTACAACAGCTAGCCCAAGACATTGAGCGACTAGCACTTTTGGCTTACCCGGCCTACGACCCAGAACATCGAGATGATGCAGCGACAGAAGCATTCATCAGCGCACTAAAGGACCCGGAATTGCAACAAGCCGTGCGTTTAGCCCAAAAGCAAATGGTTAAGGACGCATTGGCTTACAGTCTGAACTTTGAGTTAGCGAAAAATGTGACTCGTACCACTGCCCGGGTTCGTGAGGTAGTGACAGACGAGTGCAGGTGTGAACGCGTGGAAATTGAGCGAGACCCGCATGTAAATGGTGCGCCTAGATGCTGGAATTGCGGAGAGAAGGGGCACTTGCAAAGAGACTGCAAGAAGCGAAGAAAACCGAGCTATTGTCCAGGGTGTGCAGCTAGGAGGAGATCCAGACCGAGTCAGGAGCCCAGAATGGAAGCCCTTCAAACAGAGGGGTCGGGAAACATGTAAGAGCCAACTTCGTGGGGCAGAGGTTGGCTAGGAGGATCGACGTCCCCAGCACCACCATCACCGTGTCAAGACTACATCGTGGAGAAGCAGACTTATGCCTTCCGGGTCAAATTGACGGAGAACACTGCACCATAACAATCGACACTGGTGCAACCCGATCGATTATCCGACCAGACCTAGTTAGACAGCAACAACTTCACAAGGGCAGAATTTTCTCACTACGGACAGCTACGGGAGAAACTGCACCTGTTCATGGAGAGGTCAACCTCCAGATACAGTTGGGAGACCTTGTGTTCCGACATAATTTTCTGGTCGCGAACATTATGGATGACTGCATTCTCGGAATGGATTTTCTGCGACCACATGGAATCACGTTGGACTTGGGAAAACGTGTCTTGAAATGGCAGAATGTCGAAGTACTGATGGAGGATCCCAGCGTTCAAATCCCCAAGATGAATGTAGTGGCATGTACTGACACTGATGTACCGAATTCTTCCGAAAGCATTGTATGGGCCAAGCTTGATGGTGATTCTGGAGACCACCGATCTTATCTGATAGAGCCAACGAAGACATCCGCATTGCGCAGTTTGATTGTAGGACGAAGCCTTGTAAGATCTTTAAGGAACGGATATGTGCCGGTTAGAGTCCTTAACACCGCAGACTCAACCACGAGCATCAAAGCGGGAGAAGTCATCGGCAGCTGCCAGCCTGTTTCCACCATCACCTCTTTGGAAGCTACTCACAACCATCATTGGAAAAGGAGGCAAGACACAGAAAAAGCCAGGGAATCCACGTCTGCAATATTGAAGCAAGTCAAATTGCCGGTGCAGCTATTCAAACGAGCCTCTGATCTGGTCACCAAGTACAGTGACATCTTCTCAACAAGCCCGGATGACCAAGGCCGAACGAGTTTGGTAACTCACGTTATAGACATACAGGGAGCCAAGCCGATTCGACAAGCACCGAGACGTCTCCCTATAGCCAAACAAGGAGAAGTGAGCGCGCTGATCTCGGACATGGAAAACAAGGCGTTATTGAACCTTCTGTCAGTCCATGGGCCGCGCCTGTAGTTCTAGTCAAGAAAAAGGATGGTAGCACTCGTTTTTGTGTCGACTATAGGCAGCTTAACGACGTCACTAAGAAAGATAGTTACCCACTCCCACGCATCGATGACATCATGGACACTTTAGCCGACGCAAAATGGTTTTCTACACTCGATCTCAAGAGTGGCTACTGGCAGGTAGAAATTGACAAGAAGGACCGAGAGAAGACCGCATTTTCAGTTGGGACCGGATTGTGGCAATTCGTTGTGATGCCGTTTGGGCTTTGCAATGCTCCAGCCACTTTCGAACGCTTGATGGAATATGTGCTACGTGGTCTAACCTGGAAAACCTGCTTGGTATACCTAGATGACATCATCGTCATCGGTAGAACGTTCGAAGAGCATGTGCGGAACTTCGAAGAGGTTTTCTCCCGATCACGACTGGCAAATTTGAAACTTAGTCCCGACAAGTGTACTCTTTTCGCAGATGAAGTAAAATACCTGGGACACGTCGTATCAGCAGAAGGGGTCAAAGCAGACCCTGAGAAAATTGAAGCCGTGCAAAGCTGGCCAACACCAAACAACAAGCGCCAACTACGAAGTTTTCTGGGTCTGGCGACCTACTATCGAAGATTCGTCAAAGACTTTGCCAAAATAGCTAAGTGTCTCCATCAGCTAACCGAGAAAAATCGTCCGTATGTCTGGAATGAACAATGCCAGACAGCCTTTGAGACCCTGAAGGAAAAGCTGTGTGAATCACCCGTGCTGGCGTATCGTAAACCCGGAAAAATGTTTGTAGTTGACACCGATGCAAGCAACGGCGGTATTGGAGCTGTACTCTCCCAGCAGATCAATGGCGAAGAAAGAGTCCTCTCTTATTACAGTCGAGTTCTCTCAAAAAGTGAGAGGAACTACTGTGTGACCAGGAAGGAGCTATTGGCTATAATAGAGGCCACCAAGCAGTTCCACAAGTATCTATATGGCCAGAAATTTGTTCTTCGCACGGACCATGCATCACTGAGATGGTTGCTCAACTTCAAAAACCCCGAGGGACAAGTTGCGAGATGGATCGAAAGATTGCAGTCATACGACTACGAAATTGTTCATCGGAAGGGCGGAGTTCATGGAAATGCTGACGCCCTATTCCGCCGTCCATGTCCCGCTAACTGCAAGCATTGCCGACGGATTGAGGAAAAGGAACCGCTCGTTGATCTGCGATTGATAACGGCGGAATTCGATGAAGGTTGGTCATCGGAGGAGATTCGAAACGCCCAGTTAGCCGATGAAGACATCGGACCATTGCTCGTATGGAAGGAGACGACTGGGCGACCTGAGTGGAAAGACGTTTCAATGCATGGCGCAACCCTGAAAAGCTATTGGGCACAATGGAACTCCCTTCAGGTGGAGGGTGGCGTACTCAAGCGGAAATGGGAAACGGCGGATGGTAGCTCCTATAGGATGCAAACTATACTTCCCAAAAGCCGAATCCACGATGTGGTTAAGGAAATGCATGAAGGATCCTCGGGAGGCCACCTTGGTGTTAACAAGACCTTAGCGAAATTGCGGGAACGGTTCTACTGGCTCCCCGCTCGAGAAGACGTAGAGGACTGGTGTCGCAGATGCACAATTTGCGCTTCCGTCAAAGGCCCAAAGCGACGACTGAGAGGACAAATGCAAACCTATAACGTAGGCGTGCCATTCGAAAGGATTGCTGTTGACATCGCAGGACCCTTTCCTGAATCCGATTGGGGAAATCGATATACGCTGGTTGTAGCCGATTATTTCAGCAAGTGGCCCGAGGTCTACCCCATTCCCAACCAGGAAGCAACTACCGTAGCTGAACAGCTAGTGTTAAATTGGGTCAGTAGGTACGGCGTACCCTGCGAATTACATTCGGATCAAGGCCGAAACTTTGAGTCACTAGTTTTTGGCGAAATGTGCGAGCTGCTCGGAATACGGAAAACGAGGACAACACCGCTGCATCCCCAATCCGATGGAATGGTCGAACGTTTCAACGGCACGCTCAATAAACACCTTGCCAAGATGGTTGACGAGAACCAAAGGGACTGGGACCTACATATCCCACTATTTTTGATGGCGTACAGAGCTGCCGAACATGCATCAACGGGCCAAGCCCCAACCAAAGTCATTTTTGGAAAGACTATTCGTCTGCCAGCTGATATAAAGTTTGGAACACCCCCCGAGAAACCCCAAACGATCTCGGAGTACGCAAGTGATCTAAGACAACGGTTGAACCAGATACATCGGACAGTGCGAAAATACCTCGAATCGGCTACTGACCGCATGAAGACCAGGTATGATCTAAAGGCTAATTCTACTGGCTTCCAGCAGGATGACTTGGTGTGGCTATATAACCCGCAACGGCGAAAAGGTAGGTCTCCAAAGTTGCAACATAACTGGGAGGGACCATACCGAGTCACAAAGCGAATCAACGACGTCGTATATCGCATACAGGAACACCGTAAACCGAGAGCCAAAATGAAAATCGTGCATCTAGACCGTCTTGCCCCATATTACATCCAGAAGAATTGACTACAACTGGCGACACATCTTTTCGGGGCGAAAAGAACTGAGGTGGGGGCAGTGTTACATGTACAAATAATTCTGCGAGCTATTGTCGCAATTGTTTTCACAACAATGAAGAACACGAATTCACTCGAAACCCCGAGAACCCAACAAGCATGATCAACATCTGCGAGTGACGTCACTCCATTCATGAATTTGCTCGAACCTACCAGGTACCTCTCGGTCGAACATTCGCCCATGTGCGAGAAATGGGTGAATAGGTAGAGACCCTATATAAAGGCGAGCTGAATGAATGGGGGAATCATTCATTCGACCGCGATAGAAACTGCGATATAGTGGATATAGTAAAGACAATTGATTGTTTGAGTGCAAAGTGATTTTCGTAATAGTGAAGTGATTTAGAAGACAATTGCGATAAGAAATTTATGGACAAGTGTTAGAATTTTAATAGTGAAAATTAAAATTAGTGAAAGTGTTAACTGATTATTGTGCATTTTATTTAATTAAATAAACACTTTTTAACTTAAATTAAAAGACATTGCGTTTTCACTTTCCCGGAACATTAAAATTATTGGCCGCGAACCAATAACACGCGACAATATATATATATATATAGTATATGCATATAGATATTTAGATATATACATGTATATATATATATATATATATATATATATATATATATATATATATATATACATGTATATATCTAAATATCTAAATATCTATATGCATATACTATATATATATATATATATATATATATATATATATACATATATATATATATATATATATATATATATATATACATATATATATATATATATATATATATATATATATATATATATACATATATATATATATATATATATATATATATATATATATATATATATATATATATATATATATATATATATATATATATATATATACATATATATATATACATATATATATATATATATATATATATATATATATATATATATATATATATATACATATATATATAATATATATATATATATATATATATATATATATATATATATATATAGATATATATATATATATATATATATATATATATATATATATAAATATATATATATATATATATATATATATATATATATATATATATATATATAGATATATATATATATATATAGATATATATATATATATATATATATATATATATATATATATATATATATATATATATATATATATATATATATATATATATATATATATATATATATATATATATATATATATATATATATATATATATATCTATATATATATATATATATCTATATATATATACCTATATATATATCTATATATATATATCTATATATATATATATAGATATATATATATATATATATATATATATAGATATATATATAGATATATATATATAGATATATATATCTATATATATATATCTATATATATATCTATATATATATATATATATATATATATATATATATATATATATATATATATATATATATATATATATATATATATCTATATATATATCTATATATATATATCTATATATATATATCTATATATATATATATCTATATATATATATCTATATATATATATATATATATATATATATATATCTATATATATATATATCTATATATATATTTCTATATATATATATCTATATATATCTATATATATATATATATATATATATCTATATATATATATCTATATATATATATCTATATATATATCTATATATATATATATATATATATATATATATATATATATATATATATATATATAGATATATATATATATATATATATATATATATATATATATATACATATATATATATATACATATATATATATATATATATATATATATATATACATATATATATATATATATATATATATATATATATATATATATATATATATATATATACGAGGGTCATTCAACAAGTACTTAGCCTCACCGCCCGATGGCGCTCCTATTACAAAAGAGTTTTACCATTGTGCAGTACATTTTTTTAGTAGCCTACGGTCAAAATTTCAGTCAATTCCCTGCATTAGTTTTGTTTTGATAGCCTTTAGAAGCGAGCATGTCGGTCGGTTGTACAAAAATGGAAAAAGAACAATATCGTTCAGTGATTAGATTCTTGTTTTTGGAAGGGAAAACGCGCAGCGAAATCAATGATTGCTTGGATGCTGTGTACGGGAACTCTTCTCCTTCGATGTCGACCGTCGGTTTTTGATGAGCCAAGCCCAGGTGCCCCGAAAACGGCTGCTACGGAGGAAAACGTTAAAAAAATCCACGATCTCGTGTAGGAAGACCGTCGATTGAAGGTTCGCGAGATAGCTGAGACTGTGGGCATCGCAGAAGGAACGGTGCATCATATTCTACACGAAGAACTGGGCATGAGAAAGCTGTCGGCGCGATGGGTGCCGCGTTTGCTCACACCGTAAAACAAACGCAACCGTGAGACCAAATCGGCGACGTGTTTGGCGCTGTTTCAGCGCAATCCGGCGGAGTTCTTGCGTTGTTTTGTGACCGTCGACGAAACATGGATTCACTGGTACACACCCGAGACCAAGGAACAGTCAAAACAGTGGACTTCACCCGGCCAACGTGCTCCGAAGAAGGCGAAGACTGTTCGATCGGCTGGAAATGTGATGGCAACCGTTTTCTTGGATTCACAAGGTGTGATCCACATCGATTACCTCGAGAAGGGTAAATCAATCACGGGGCGCTACTATGCAGACTTATTGGGCCGATATGACATCGAATTGAAGAAAAAGCGGCCCCGCTTGGCGAAGAAAAAAGTGCTGTTCCACCACGACAACGCGCCGGCTCACACCTCCGCCGTCGCCATGGACAAATTGGTCGAATTGCGCTACGAATTGCTGCCCCATCCACTGTACTCTCCCGATTTGGCCCCCTGTGACTACTTTTTGTTTCCAAACCTGAAAAAGTCACTCGCCGGGAATAGATTTGGGTCGAATGAGGAG